>CM024644.1:18456270-18550238 GCA_014182715.1 Eucalyptus cloeziana | reverse complement strand
AAAAATAAAACCCATTATGTCACATCAAGGTTTATATTAAAAATAAACCTACTTAACTTTAAACTAAACACAATTTAACTTAATTAAACACCTAATCTAATCCTCAATCAAATAAACTAATCAACCCACATAAACTCACTTAACTTAGACTAAGCACACTTAGGGCATCATTAACCGTCTAATCAAGATTTAGTGAGCTAAACTCATCGGATTAGCGAGCCGAGCGCGCCAAAACGACGGGGCCGACGCGAGGATCAACTTTCCTCAAGGCAAAGCCGAGCATCCGGGCTCGGGAAGCCGGCCAAAACGGGCCAAGACCGAGCTGCCATACCCATTTTTGCAGCTGCTGTCTTGGTGCCGATGGAGGAAATGGTGGCTGGTTTGGGTCGGAACCGGCGGAGAGAGGCGGCGGTAGCTCGGGCGGCGACCGGTGGTGGCTCACACGGCGGAGAGAGCTCCGGGCGGGGGCTGGCGGCTCGGGACGAGCTGCTGGAACGCAGCTGCGCGTGGGCTGCGCTCGAGCCGCCGACGGGCGGTACCGGGCGGCGCGAGGCGCAGGCGTGCGCGGCGACGGCGGCGTGCAAGCGGCGGCGACGGCGGCGTGCGGCGGCGTCGGGGCTGCTGGTTCCTTCTTCATTTTTTCTAGTTTTCACACAGCAAAGATGGAGGAGAAACCCACGGAAGGGAGAGAGGAATGAGAGAGAGGAAGAAGAGAGAGAGGGGGGAACCATTTCCTTTTTCTTTTCTTTTCTTTAATCCAATAAAAATGGCCCACCATGACCTCATGTGACATCACTTCCCCCTCACCCAAATCTTCCACCACAACCTTCCCAATAGGTCCAAATTTTAATTTCCGCCGTGGCATACCAATTTTAAACTTTGTGCATCACATTCTTTAATTCCATCCAATCCACTTCCAATTGAGCCAAATTGAAACCCGTAAAATTAATCCAATGTTACCACACTTCAATTCACATAATCACTTGACCATCGAACCAACTTAGATCCCAAAAGCACGACCAAAAGCGAGCCTTCCAATTTCTCGAGCCAAATTAACCATACTTTAAATTATTTTGCCGAAAAACTCGGTTTGCATGAAAAATCCTTCGAAGATGAATCAATGTTCCTAAAATGATTTGTGACATACCATGACTTCAATTTCTAAATTCGATCTCAATTTCACGGTTAATTTCACTCTAGCACGATATTAGCGCGTCCTGACCCACCGAGTAGCTTTTAGAAATTTTTTATGCATTCGACCTGTGGTTGATCAATCTCAAGCCACAATGTACATCTTTGACACATTGGCGACCCTCGGTTGTCGTGGAAATATCAAGATTTCAAATACGGACACAAAAACCCAATCGTGAAAAGTCGGTTCGGTCTTAGGCGACAAGAATAGTGTGATCTGGTGGAATCACCCACACTCGATCACATGCCTCGTCGAGCCGACCTATCTCCGGCTTCTAATCGATTTTTAATCGTACCATAATGACCCTTGCAGATTAACTCGGTCGAAAGGTCGTTACCTGGTCAAATTCTCGAGTCCGATTTATTAGAATTTCTTAATGGCTTCACCCGATAGACTAGTTATCCCATGAGTGATCAGTTCAGGGAAAGAGTTATATGCGTGCAGATGAAATGCCCATTTCAATTTATTGAAAATAGAATTGGAAATTTGGGATGTCACAACTCTTCCCCTCTTATAAAAATTTCATCCTCGAAATTTAAATCTTTACCAATTCTTAAATACCAAGGTGGGGGGTACTATTGTCTCATTGAATCTTCTCTTCCCCGGTTGTACTTTTTGTATTGCGGTATTGCCATATCACTTCCCAACTTGTCCAAACCATTATGGATTCAAAATGCTAAACACTTGTCCACTTTTGCGAAAATAAAAGCTGCAAAAATTTGGTTCTTTTATCTTTTATTTTTCCTTTTTCCACTAAGCGGCTAACTGCCGCATCGAGGATCCGAACTCCGACTTCAAACCCCTTTCTTCATTTCTAGATACCACTCGGCTAAAGGTACCAACAGTGTCTCGAATTGCTTTCTTTATCCATTTAAAGTTAAAATCCCCCTTTGAACCCAAATTTCGATGGATCCCGATTTAAACTCTTTTTCATCTTCTATTCATTAACAAAATACGATGTCCCTACCATAGGCGACATTTAAGGAAAAATATATTTCCCCTACTTGAAATTCCAAAGGTCGGCGATACTAATTTGCGAAGCTAAGCTGGCGATTCTAAGTGGCCTCAAGTCTGTCTCGATAACACCCATCGAATCCGAATTACGAACCAACTCTAGACCTGTGATTTTCTATTCTCGATCTCACCACGACCAACCGAAGTTCGTATACTCTACTCGCTCCGCTTCGAAAGAACCATCCGATTGTTCTATTAAAACGGAAACCATCTCGAAAACTCGGCAACTATCGGCTGTAAGTGAACTCAACGAGAATGAGTTGTTCCTTTCCACTTCCTTTGAAAACCAACCCACATGTTCTCAACCTGTCCTCAAAGATCTGAATCGTCCTTTAAAACTAGTCATCCGTCTGAAGATGATAATCCGTACTATCTTTTGTAGTTTCATTCCCAAAACACTTTGCAACTCTTCCAAAAGATAGCCATGAATTTCGGTCTCGGTTTGAAGAAATCATCACCGACACTCCAAATAGACGAACTCTTTGACGCACGTACAACTCAACGTGCTTGTCCGAATCAAGGTTCTTTCGTACTGCAATGAAGTGAGTCGACATTGCCAGTCTATCGACTACTGTCCAAATCGACTCATTTCCTTTTTGACTCTTTGGCAACCCAGTCACGAAGTCCATCGTGATATGCTCCCATCTCCACTCGGGAATCTCGAGAGGTTACAAAAATCCTCCCAGTTCATAGTGCTAGGTTTTGACCTGCTGACACATCCAACACTTGGCGACATGCTTGGCGATGTCCGCTTTCATACCAAACCACTAGTAGTGTCGACGCAGATTTAGATATATCTTGGTACTACCAGGATGAATACTGTAACTACTACGATGAGCTTTTGACAAGACCTCTTCTTTAAGTGCTACATCGTTTAGTACACACAGTCGTCCTCGGAACTTTAGTGTTCATTCATCAAAATCTGGAAGTGAGGCTTCTCTCTTTTCTGTATTTGCTTGCACGACTTACTGAATCTCTGAATCTGACCACTGAAGTGTTCTGATTCTGATTTGCGCATCCAGATTCACCCCGAGGATGGCCATAAGAGTCTAAAGGTGGCCTACCTCAATTTTAAACCCGAGTTTTGTGCCTTCTCAATTAAAATCCATTCCTTGAGTACCATTTGCACTACTGATCACAACTCTAGTATTTCCAAAGTTCCAATTAGCGACGCTGTCTCATATTCAATCCTTTCGAGAGAATGAATACCGAAGGCTATCTTTGATCGGTGAAGATCCATAATCTTTCTCCACACAACTAACATCTCCAAATTCAGTGCGAAGATTAAAGTTGCGAACTCTAAGTCATGCGTCGGGTAATTCAGCTCATGAGGTCTCAACTAACGGGATGTGTATGCAACAACCCTATCATGTTGCATCACCACTCAACCCAATCCTTTAAATGACGCATCACTATGGATCTCGAATCTTACTGGGCTAGATGGAATAGTGAGCACATGTGCAGTAGTTAGCTTCTGCTTAAGCTCTTGGAAACTACTTTCACACTTAACTGACCACACAACTTTTCTTCCTTCTTCATAAGTCTCATCAACGGCGATGATAACACTGAAAGCTTTTCTACAAACTATCTGTAATACTCTGCTACTTCTGATCTCTGTCACTGTAGTCAACCTTGGCCAACTGTTCACTACTTCAATCTTGGACGAGGTCTACGGAGATTTCTTCGCCTGAAATCACGTGACCTAAGAGCGCAACACGAGTCATCCAAAACTCACACTTGCTAAACTTAGCATAAAATTGAAGAGTCCTCAAGGTCTGAAGTACCATCCCTAAATGTCTCTCGTGCTCCTCAGCACTCTTTGAACACACCAAGATAACTTCAATGAACACGATCACAACTAATTTAAGTACCTTTAAACATTCTGCTCACTAGACCCAAACAAATAGCTATGGTGTCCATCAAACCACACGGTATTACAGTGAACTCATAACTGCCGTATCAAGTGCGAGATGCTAACTTCGGTATGTCTTTCTTCCTGATTCTCAACTGATGATACCCTGACCTCCATTTGATCTTGAAGAATATTGATGTACAAACACAACGAACCAACTTTCTTCTTCACGAATAGAACGGGTGCTCCCTAAGGTGATGCACTAGAACATATGAATCCCCTATTCAACAATTCTTGCATCTGTACCTTCAATTCTTTTAACTTGAGTAACACCATCCGATGAAGGAGCCTTAGGACTGGCTCACATTCGGGTGTTAATTCAATTACAAACTCTATTTCTCTTTTCGACAGACAAACCCGGCAATTTCTTCATGACACACCTTAGAAAACTTCGTACCATGGCTAAGTTTCTCATATCCGGCTCCTCAACCGACGCATCTATTACGGTTGCCATATAGATTCGATCACCAACAACCTGAACCAGGTCATCTTTAGTGACAAATAACAAGGATTGAAGTTCCTCTTCGACTTTCAGTGATTCAAAACTTTCGCGCGCTAACTGAACAAACTGGATTACATTACTATCACGATTCAAAACAACATAAGCTCCTTGAGCCAAACCTTTTTTTAAAAAAAATGACTTCCAAGTCATACTTAAGCAAACCCCCTTCAAGTACAGCTATAGTTAGAGATTCATATTTCTATTACTTTATTACCAATTCGAAAATCCTACAACCTTCACTGAAACCCTGCTACACTACTCTGATAAAAACATCTCAAAAACATTCTTCCTTTGATCGATGCTTGATCAACCCATTCATGCTCTTCTAGCCATCCTAGTGGCGTCCTATCTGTAGTAACGGTACTTACGCTCTCGTGGACTTACGCGGACAATTCCTAACCCGATGGCCGTGCTGGCCACATTCAAATCATGCTCTCTTTTTACTCTGACACTGGGCTGACTCATGCCTCATTTTCACAGACTCGGCACACAATCAGTGAGTCCTCTACCTCCCATCAAGGAACATCAAGCACCCTTCCTTGCACTGAGGTCCATTCCAAGTACCCCAATAAACATCCTGAAGCATGATTCCTCTGTTATGTCTTATCAACGGCGGTGATAGAAACAACTGTGATTCCATCCGTCTATACGGACAATCTTTGATCAAATGATTGTACTGGCGACCCTTGTAGCAAGTCCTTTCTCTCTTACAGCACATAACAGATCCATGTCTTTTCTTACAGACACGACACACATCGATCGAGTTGGGCACTGACTCTCCAATTCTACTCTTCTGGTTGGGTGAAACAGGGTACATTTCTTCTGACATCGGCCTTTCTCCCCAATCGATTTCCATTTCTGCCTAAACTGAACTTTGACTTAGATACGATGACTTGTTCCCTGATCACAACTCCAATTTAGGCCTCAACAAGCGCAGTAACAACAACAATTACGGCACTGGCAACAACAGTGACCACGGCAACAGCGGCGGCTCGATCTTGATCTTGCTGACCCAAAAAAGCTTCCTAAAGACTATCGCGCCAGAACGATCCCCACAAGCCTAGGATCGCTCGGTGCTACTACACTCTAAGTATCGACTTGTGGCGGTACTCTCACAGAATTTAAATGACCCCACAAACACACTACCAAACAACTATCAACCACATGCATCAGCATAATAAAAGTCTTTCCTACTAACTATCCCATGACTCATCGCACCTTATCGCTTTATACACAGACCATGCTCTGATACCACTAAAACGGGGATGTCACGCCCCGAACCCCGAGCGCGCCAACATCCCACCATGGTCATTCAAAAAGTGACGTTCCCAGGTTAAGTCGCCAACCCAATCAGTTCTTTAATACACACGCGGAAGCATATTATAAAACCCCTGACAATAAAATATGGGATAGAAAAGCAGGAAGCAATTTCACAACAATACACTTTCATAAATCAACGAAATTACAAACGAAGGCCTACAGCCAAAAGTCTACAAAAGATCGACTCTTAAAAGGGAACTGTCCTACGACCTACAAGTCAGACACGTTCTCCAAGGCTCCAGACTTCACCTCTGCAACTCCTCAAGGCCACCCAAAGCAATCCGGTTGCTCCGTCCACAAGGGACCTGAAAATGTTTGCCCATAACGGGGTGAGACATCGTCTCAACAAGTTCAACCCCCTAAACCCCTATTAGAAAGAAAATACACCCCGGGTGGCCTAGCCACATCGCACAGGAGACTTACCTCATCTTAATTCCTTCCTACAGGTTAGCACAATTTATATCACACAAACTCAGGTAGTAATAAGAATTCAAACAATTGGAACGCCAACACTTTCATAGAAATCATAAATGTACTCGACACGCATTCCAATTATTATTCACTGCCACACAAGGGTATAGCCTATTCGCAATTCAGCTATCTTCTAACACTCATGTCAGGCATCGCCTCCCCCCCATGGAGCGTGGCTTCGTCGACGGCATTCCCGAAGGAGCATAGATCCAGTCGGCCTAGCCTCTATTGCGATCCGAGCCACGTCATTACACTGACGGCAATCCACAAAGAATACAGGTCTAGTCGGCCTAGCCACTACTGCGACCCGAGCCACGTCACACATTGACGGCAATCCACAAAGACTACAGGTCCAGTCGGTCTAGCCACTACTGCGACCCGAGCCACGTCACACATTGACGGCAATCCACAAAGAATACAGTCCGGTCGGCCTAGCCACTCTCGCGACCCGGTCTATCAACCAGCACACGACAAATCATTATTGACTTCCGGACATTCCACATTTCATTCACATACTCCAATTTCAATAGTAACCCTTAACAATTAAATTTCTGCATCAAAATTCAACACTTGGGTTTTTATGGCCAAAAACCATATTTATCACAATCAACACTTAATTTGCCACATCCATTCATCAAATTCAAATTCTAACGCACATCAACGATCAGCACGAAATTTTAAGCAATTGAGGTCAAAAATAATTTTCGAGTTTTTTTTTTTTAATAATAATAATGATCGACACTCAATTTACCACATCCATTCATCAAATTCAAATTCTAAGAGCACAGCGACGATCGGCACGAAATTCTAAGCAATTGGGGTCAAAAATAATTTTTCGAGTTTTTTTAATAAATAATATTTTAATGATTTTCGGAATATAATATATTATTTAATTCAGAATTGCGAAACAATTAAATAAATCAAAAATAAAACCCATTATGTCACATCAAGGCTTATATTAAAAATAAACCTACTTAACTTTAAACTAAACACAATTTAACTTAATTAAACACCCTAATCTAATCCTCAATCAAATAAACTAATCAACCCACATAAACTCACTTAACTTAGACTAAGCACACTTAGGGCATCATTAACCGTCTAATCAAGATTTAGTTAGCTAAACTCATCGGATTAGCGAGCCGAGCGCGCCAAAACGACGGGGCCGACGCGAGGATCAACTTTCCTCAAGGCAGGCCGAGCATCCGAGCTCGGGAAGCCGGCCAAAATGGGCCAAGACCGAGCTGCCATACCCATTTTTGCAGCTGCTGTCTTGGTGCCGATGGAGGGGAAATGGTGGCTGGTTTGGGTCGGAAACCGGCGGAGAGAGGCGACGGTAGCTCAGGCGGCGACTGGTGGTGGCTCACGGTGGCGGAGGGAGCTCCGGCAGGGGCTAGTAGCTCGGGACGAGCTGCTGGAACGCAGTTGCGCGTGGGCTGCGCTCGAGCCGGCCGACGAGCGGTGCACGGGCGGCGCAGGGCAGGCGTGTGGCGGCGACGGCGGCGTGCAAGCGGCGGCGACCGGGCGGGCGTGCGGCGACGTCGGGGCTGCTGGTTCCTTCTTCATTTTTTTTTTCTAGTTTTCACACAGCAAAGATGGAGGAGAAACCCACGGAAGGGAGAGAGGAATGAGAGAGGAAGAAGAGAGAGAGGGGGGGAACCATTTCCTTTTTCTTTTCTTTTTCTTTAATCCAATAAAAATGGCCCACCATGACCTCATGTGACATCACTTCCCACTCACCCAAATCTTCCACCACAACCTTCCCAATAGGTCCAAATTTTAATTTCCGCCGTGGCATACCAATTTTTAAACTTTGTGCATCACATTCTTTAATTCCATTCAATCCACTTCCAATTGAGCCAAATTGAAACCCGTAAAATTAATCCAATGTTACCACACTTCAATTCACATAATCACTTGACCATCGAACCAACTTAGATCCCAAAAGCACGACCAAAAGCGAGCCTTCCAATTTCTCGAGCCAAATTAACCATACTTTAAATTATTTTGCCGAAAAACTCGGTTTGCATGAAAAATCCTTCGAAGATGAATCAATGTTCCTAAAATGATTTGTGACATACCATGACTTCCAATTTCTAAATTCGATCTCAATTTCACGGTTAATTTCACTCTAGCACGATATTAGCGCGTTCTGACCCACCGAGTAGCTTTTAGAAATTTTTTATGCATTCGACATGTGGTTGATCAATCTCAAGCCACAATGTACATCTTTGACACATTGGCGACCCTTGGTTGTCGTGAAAATCTCAAGATTTCAAATACGAACACAGAAAACCCAATCGACAGAAAAGTCGGTTCAGTGCCGACCGACAAGAATAGTGTGATCTGGTGGAATCACCCACACTCGATCACATGCCTCTGTCGAGCCGACCTATCTCCGGCTTCTAATCGATTTTTAACTGTGCCACAATGACCCTTGCAGATTAACTCGGTCGAAAGGTCGTTACCTGGTCAAATTCTCGAGTCCGATACATTAGAATTTCTTAATGGCTTCACCCGATAGACTAGTTATCCCATGAGTGATCAGTTCAGGGAAAGAGCTATATGCGTGCAGATGAAATGCCCATTTCAATTTATTGAAAATAGAATTGGAAATTTGGGATGTCATAGTTTGAGCCTAGCCGACCCATGAATGACCTTCGATTGTCATATAATCGTGTAGGATCGATCGACTTGTCTTGGCTCACGGTCGCACGGAATCAGATTAGGGTCGTTCACAAACGGTACAATGACCATACAGAGTCAATCGCGACCAATATATATTCGAGCTTAATTGATCTATATCCATCCACTAATCAACTCGTGATGACATGTGATTATCTACATTGATACTTATGGTCAAACGATCTTTTCATGGTCGAACTCTCTGGTCTAACGTAGCCCTGATCTAGAGTCGCCTTGCCCCTAATTAGCTAGTTGGCTCATGAACAATCCCTAGGATTGACTCACGGCCTATTCTCATTATTGATGTATCGATCCTTAGTCCATTCCTCGTGCCCGAGATAGGGTCCGAATCAAGAATGTCACACAGATTCTAGGACAAGTTTTCTTTTTATTAGCTCCATAAGCTTTGGACAATCTTCACGCTTGCCATTAAAATTTCCCACTCCTCCTCCATGCAAGATTTCAATCCAAGGAACGTCGATATCCCATAAACAAATCTTCTATCATTGCATTTTAAGCATAGTTTGTAATCTTTTGTACACTATCTAGACAGGCCACCATAAGCAGGAAAATTATTTATGATCCAAAGCACCGCGACATGCATCTAAAAATTATGTTGTTCAACATAACGGAAGGTCTTACATCCCTCTTCTCGTAATGTCTTTAACTCGACGATCAATGGTTAAAGATAGACTTTATCTCTCTTCTGGGAGTGCGACTTGGGAATCAACAATGAAAGCAAATTAAAGGACGACTTCATGCGCTTCCAAAGCGGCAAATTATATGGGAAACATATAACCAGCCACATGCATGTTGAAAGTTTGTTTGTATAGAGATGCCTTGTCCCACATCGAAAAGATGTAAATATGTCCATGGACAAGATGTAAATACGTCCATGGCAGACAATCATTATTTTTATTTATTAAAATTCATACTTATAATTAAAAAATAATAATAATAACCATTGTGTCCAATTGAAACAGTGTGATTATTCATGAAGGAGTTACGGTTATTATTTATTATTTATTTATTTAAATCCGAATTTCATTGTTTCTTCCAATAGTTATCTCAGAATTCGTATTTATTCTTAATCCTTATAAGGTTGTGTTTGGCTGAATATAACTTTTTATTTTTTGCTATTAATTACTAAACGTACCTATTCATTTTGCAACTTCCTCTATTCAAAAGACATATTACTACGTCGGTTTTAGGTGTTAGATTTTGTAAGGTTACTCTGACTATTCTAAAAGTTTAAACTATTAAAAAAAAAGACATGGTTTATTATTTAAATATCCTAACACTCCCCTTATGCTTAGTGTGGTCTTTCGCCTAGTACTAAGCGTGAAAATTTAACTGGGGAAGCAAATGGGGCTTAAAAAAATTCGAACTCAAAACCTCTAGCTCTAATACCAATGTTGAGTGGTCTTTGGCCTCTCTCACCCCAAAAACTAGCTCAAGAGGTGAGACTTTCCTTCACACTTATAAACTAACCATCTGCCTAATATCATGTAAAATAATAAACTAACAAGATGAGAATGGATGGCAATTGCCAATAAGTGTTTTTGTGTTTCGGCAATAGAATTTTTTGTTACATTCTTCAACTATGCACTGTGGTGTCTTTACATAATACAAGCTAGGGTTACAAAATTAATGAGGGACACAAGCATGATCTCTTCTCTTTGGAAAGAATTGATCTTGCTTGATGAGAAACTGGTGGAGACATTGTAGCTAAATCAAGACACGTCATTGTGATCTTTTTTCTTTGTAAAGAATTGATCTTGCTTAATGAGCAAGTGATGGAGAGATTGTAACTGAATCAGGATGCGTCATCGTTCCCTTTAACATTAGGGATCGATTATGATCAAATCTTTTCGAACTTTCTTTCCAAAAAATACTGCCATCTTTTGTAATTGTTTCCATTGAGAGAACTTAGAGAAATACTACAATTGCTATTTAGTATTCTCAATCGAGACTTTTTTGTATCCTAGAGGAAATTTGCCAGTAACCATTAGCAATGTTGTAGGGCAAATAACTTCTTAAAGAAAATGATATCACACATCAAACTCCGACTTTATTTTTCTTTCCAATTGTTCATCATATATTCCCAACAATGTCACAATGTAAAGCTGAGGTTGCCATACGGATGAACACCAACAATTGCCAAGGCAAGTCTCACAATCCTTGGATCTGATGCTAACCAAGGAGAAATTTAAGACATTACATCGTCTGCCATCGTATTTCCCCTTATATGAATTGATTTATGATCCATTTTCTAGAATTAGATGGACTCTACTACTGCAACTTAGAAACTCCATGATGAAGGAACGGATAGTTAGAAATAGTGGTCTAAAAACTGCCCAAGTTAGAGATGAAGAATGGCGGTGGAAACCAAAAAATAAAATTAAAAATAAAAATCTCTGATATAGTAGATATTGTTTCCACAATGGCAGTGGAAGAGGCTTATAAATAGGTCTTCAAGTGCTAGCATAAGAACAAAACATGCTTAGGTCAAAAAGCTCTTCCCATGCTTCAAACTTCGTAGATCACTTTCAATTAACTATTCCCTTCAGCCTAAGAAGCAAGAACTAGCCCCATTTCCTAGCCATGAAACCATTTCTCACTGAACATTATTCTCTTGTCTTTTGGTCTTTGTTCCTTACTGTGAATAGCCTACATAATATGTACACTTACTCGCTCACCAAAAGCCAACATACGCTTCTGCAAATCCAATAGTGATATCAAAGCCACATTTCCAATTGGTTTTGGGCATTTGTCCTAACCACCCTCTACTAAAATCACCAAACCAAATTTTCCAACACCAAATCCATGGCCAACTCTGCCTCATTCTCATTTCCCATTCTCATTTTTTATGGGAATATCTATGACTATTGGAGCATTAAAATGACTACTATCTTGATGGCCAAAGATCTATGAGACATTGTAGAAAAGGATTATGCAACTCCTCAAGAAGCAAGTGTTCCTTAAAGAGCAACTCCAACAGGATGCAAGGTTGCTATGCGTTATTTAGCAACCACCCTCCGAAATGGTATGTCCGAATATAATTAGAGTGAAGATTGCAAAGAAGACTTGGGAGGCATTACAAGAAGAATTTCAAGGCACTAGAAAGGTATGCACTAGTCAACTTCAGACTTTGAAAGGGAATTCAAGAATTCTAAAATGAAAAATTATGATACCGTTCAATAATATTGTAGAATACTAAAAGAACTAGTTAATCAAATAAGAGCCTATGGAGATGGTTTCATTGACCAAAGGGTTGTAGAAAAGGGATTGATTCTACTTACTAGAAAATACAATCCTATTATCACCACCATAGAAGGAACTAAGCACTTAACAGACCCAATCGATAAGTGAATTAATTGGCTCTCTAGAAGCATGTAAGAAAAGACTAATGTCACAAGATGAAGATTAAGTTGAAAGTGCCTTTCATTCTAAAACAACTATTCGGTCTCATCAATCTAAAAATGGTGGAAGGAGGTCATGAAAAAATAAAAGAGTTGGAGAAACTACTCAAAAGTAAAAATATCCACATTGTGGTATTTGTGAGAGAGTTAATCAAAAAGATTGTTGGTTTAGAAATAAACCACAATGACGCTTTTATAAAAGATATGGCCATGTAAAAAAAAGATTGTCACTTGAAAACAAATAATCAAGTCAACTATGTTGAAGAAAAAGAAAGTGAAGAGAACACATTCTAGGCAAACCAAGTGGCAAACAATAAGAAAAATCATGGGATAAGAACGCTTCAAGTGCCACAACTTGGCACAAAGGGACACTTAAGTGCCATAACTTACGAAAGGTACACTTAAGTGCCACATTCAAAGAAAAACTGATCACTTAAGTGCCACTCCAGCCAAAGTCCGGCCAAACGCCGACGTGGCATTTTTCCGACGAGGCGAGCCCAAAACGACGCCGTTTTGCTTGCCGACGTGGCCAAATAATACAAAAACGGCGTCGTTTTGGGCTAACGTGGTAAAAAAATTAATGAAAAATTAATTTTAATTAAAATATTTAAAAATAATAATTTTAAAATTAAATTTAGTTAAAATATTAAAAAATAATTATTTTAAAATTTAAAAAATTTAAAAAATTTTAAAAAAAAAAAAGGAGGGGGTGTGGGGGAGGCGGCTGAGGGATCAGCCCTCAGCTGCCGCCGCCCCGCCGCCGCCGGGAAGGGCCGGCGACGGCGAGGGGAGGGTCAGCCGGGGTCGCCGGGCCCTAGCCGGGGTCGGCAACCCCGGCTGGCCGGGCGGCGAGGGCCGCGACCCTCGCCCGGATCGGCCGATGGCAAGGGCTCGCGGCCCTCGCCCGGATCCGGCGAGGGTTGGCGCCCTCGCCCGGCCGGGCCAAGGGCCGCCGCCGCCCGGGGGCGACCCCCGGCGGGAGACAACCCTTGGCCCGGCGGGCGAGGGCCGCCGACCCTCTTCGGATCTAGCGAGGGCTGCGACCCTCGCCCAGATCGGGGCAAGGGCTCGCGAGCCCTCGCCGACCCTCACCCCGCCGTCGCCGGCCCTTCCCGGCGGTGGCGGGGGCGCGGCGGCGGGCGAGGGCGATCCTCGGCCGCCTCCCCCACCCCCTTTTTAAATTTTTTAAATTTTTTAATTTTTTTATTTTTTTAAATTTTAAAATAATTATTTTTTAATATTTTAACTAAATTTAATTTTAAAATTATTATTTTTTAATATTTTAACTAAATTTAATTTTTAATTTAATTTAATTAATTTTTATTTTTATTTTTTTACCACATCGGCCCAAAACGACGCCGTTTTTGCATTATTTGGCTACATCGGCGAACAAACGGCGTCGTTTTGGGCTTGCTTCGCCGGAAAAAGCCACGTCAGCCTTTTTGGCCGGATTGGCACTCAAGTGATCCATTTTACTCCGATTTTGACACTTAAGTGTACCTTTCGTAAGTGATGGCACTTAAGTGTCCATTTTCGCCAAGTTATGGCACTTGAGGGGTCCGCACGTCGAAAAATCATACATGCTACATTGATAGTGGGTGTATCAATCATATGATGCAAGATGAATTTATATTCACTGATATTGATACATCAGTCAAATCTAAAGTGAAATTGGGCAACGACGTATTAGTTTATGTCAAAGGAAAGGGCACTATCGCAATTGAATCAAATAAAGGCCTAAAATATACTCATAATGTATACTTAGTCCCCAGTCTTGCCCAAAATCTACTCTACGTGGGTCAAATGATACAAAGTGACTATTCTCTATACTTTGGAGGAGATGTCTGCATTATTTGTGATAAATATAAAGATATTATTGCCTCTGTTAAGATGGAGAATAGGAACTTTCCTATTTGATGGGAATTTGTAAGAATTATAATCATGAAAGCTCGCCTTGATAATTCATGGTTATGGCTTCAAAGATTTGGCCACTTCAATTTTGCTGGATTAAAATTTCTTCAAAAAAATATGATGAGAGATTTTCTAGCCATTTGAGAATTTTCAAAAGCTTGTGAAGACTGCCTTCTTGAAAAATAACAAAGGTAGTTCTTATCATCTGGAGGCCCGTGGAGAGCTAACCACGAGCACGGTTAATGACAATCGATATACACGTCATTTTTTGGGAATCCGTACCTCACTTTTCAAGTGGTTTTCCTATTATTATTGTCTCCAAGTGGAGTTCTTTCAAGCGACTTTTGGAAATGCTCATATCTCCTCTCCTTTCCATCCTTGGAGCAATCCCATCGTCTCAGAGTTGCACTAGAAAAGATCTTTGTAATTCAAAGTCATGCGCTAGGTCATATCTGTTGGATGAAATCCCTTAAAGTATTTTGAAGTTGACAAAACAGGTTTATCAGTCTAGTCTGAAGACTTACAGATTCTGTTGACAAAGTCTGAAGGACAAAGTCTGAAGAACAAAGTCTGAAGATTAATGTCTGAAGCTAGCAAGACTCAAGACTTATATTTCAAAGTCTACTCACATGGACAGTTTACAGGACGACGTTTATTCTGATACGATCTTTATTCTAACGACTAGTGGATATCTTTCTACTGGATTTAGCACTAAACGATCTAAGCTTTATATGGAATGAGTTTAGATTCCTTGACGACTTCGCAACTTATATTTGGAAGGATCTACTTATGGAAACCGAGATCCTGATTGTATGGGCGAACAGGATTGATGGGCTATCAACACTTACCTTAAAGAGCTCGAGATCTCTCTAATTGATTCTGTCCAACGGGTTGATTGGAAGAACTTCTTTAGAAGGTGCCAACGGTATTGAAGGCATGAAGAAGTATATAAGAGAGATGCTCTAGTTGTTGAAGGGTGCGGATAGAAGAATTCCAAAGTCTGAATCTCCTTTTCTATTTTGCGATATCATTCTTTGAGCGTTACTTGTAATCAAGAGAGAGATCATATTGTAGACCTTGAGGAAGTGTAGTAGAGTAATCTACACTTTGTGGACTCAAGAGTGTGAGACCGTAATCACTCTTATTGATTCTTAGTGAAATCCAGCCAAGAAGGGCTGTCCGTGCGGGAGAGTGGACGTAGGCTTGATCTAAGCCGAACCACTATAAATCTGGAGTCTTGATTCTCTATCCCTAATCCTTCTATTGTTAATTGTTTTCATTTGCTGCAATCGTTGATTTTAAATTATTTATATCTCATTTGGTTTAGATTGTTAAAATCGCTTTAAACACCTATTCACCCCCCTCTAGGTGCTAATTCTAGTCCTAACAATTGGTATCAGAGCTTGTGTACTTGTTTATAAGAAGTGTCTTTACTTCTAAGTAAAAGATCTATGGCTAGTATGCTGCCTACAGGGTTAGTTGAAGGTCAAAGCAATACCAGACCTCCATACTTTGATGGAAAGGATTACAGCATATGGAAAAATAAGATGAAGGCATTCCTAAGATCGAAAGATCCTTTGGAATGGGAAGTGGTTGATAAAGGAATCATTCCTGTTGCTGCATCAGACTCAGAGAGAGGAAAAGAACCTGCGGTTCCTACTCTTTTGACTCAAGAAGAAATCACCAAAAGACAGACTCTCGACGCCAAAGCTATTTACTCTTTATATTGTGCATTATCCCCTACTGAATATAATAGAATATCTTCTTGTGATACAGCAAAAGAAGTATGGGATAGGCTTCACATTACCTATGAAGGAAGGCGATCGTGTGAAAGAAACAAGGATCAACATTCTCTTGGGACAATATGAAGTCTTTAAGATGAGATCAGGAGAATCAATTACTGACATGTTTAGTCGCTTTACTGAAATTGTGAATGGTCTTGAATATCAGGGACATCCAATCTCAGGACATATGAAGGTCAACAAACTTCTTCGTGGACTCTCAAAAGACTGGAATTATATAAAAACCTCAATAAGAGAGACATAGAGGATTGCTCCACTTTCTGTAGATGAATTGGTTGGAACTCTTCAATCCTATGAAGTAGAACAGACCAACGAAGAAGAAGACTCAAAAGGTAAGAAATCTATTGCCTTAAAGTCTAATGACTATTCGATATTCTGATTCGAAGAAGATCTAGATGATGAAGAACTGGCACTTATGATAAAGAGATTCAAAAAGCTAAACAGAAAAGGAAGGAAATTCAATTGGAAGAAACAAAATTCTCAAAGGTTTCAAAATAGGTCAACAGAGGAAGACGATACGAATAAAGAAGTGACTTGCTTTGAATGCAAGAAAAAGGGACACATCGGACTTAATTGTCCTCTGTTAAAGAAGAGAAAAGGGAAGTCTGAGAAAAGCAGGAAAGCACTTAAGGCAGAGACTTGGAGTGATACTGAATGTGAAGATAGTGACAATGATTATGCCAATATTTGTTTGATGGCAAAATCAGACTCAGACTCAGACCCTGATTCAGACACAGACTCAGACAGCGAACTCGAGGTAAGTAATCTGAAAATTCCTGTTAAAGTTTCTAAATACATTAATGAACTATGTCTTAGTCTGAAAACCTCTCTTAAGAGGATCTCCGAATTGAAAAAGGAAAATTCTACATTGAAACAACAGGATAAACTTATGAAAGAAAAGCTTGAAAAACTGGAAAAAGATTTTGTTGTTGTGAAAGAAAACTCAGACAGTATTTCAAATGAAAATAATCTTTTGAAAAATGATATCACTAACATATCAAAGAGATTTTCAAATAGTTCTGAAAAGCTGGATAAGATTCTTTCAATACAAAGACCGTATTTTGACAAGTTAGGTCTTGGTATGACTTCTGAAACTATTCCACTGATTGATTTTCCGAAGGTAAAAGAAAGAATTAAACAAAGACCAGCTAGAACTGTTTATAAGAATCATTTCCAGAAAGTCTTTGTAAAACCTGTTGGTAGAAATGCTCGAGATGTTCCAAGTGTAAAAGCTTAGAACACTTTGAGAAAGAATGTCCTTTGGTTTGGAGACTGTTAAAAGAGTTGGGCTAAGACTGTCTATTGTACTAACACTTCTGGACCCAAGTTGGTATGGGTACCAAAAAGAGCTTGATTTCTGTTAATTGCAGGTGACTATCAAAAAGAAGATAAAATGGTATCTTGATAGTGGCTGCTCAAGACATATGACAGGAGACTCAAGCTGCTTCACAAAACTTATCCGAGATAGACGGAGGAAAAGTTTCCTTTGGTGGTAACAACAGAGGAAAGATTGCGGTCGAGGAACAGTGAAGATTGGAAGTTTGTCTATCAATAATGTTTCATTAGTTGAAGGATTAAATTACAACTTGCTTAGCATAAGTCAGTTGTGTGATTCTGGTTTCAAGATCAACTTTCAAGAAGAAACGTGCTTTGGAATCAGTAAAGACCTTACTCAATCTTTTACTAGTCGAAGACATGGAAATATCTATCTTCTGGATGTGAATCTAGAAAGATCACAGTGCTTAATATCTGTACAAGATGAAGCAAATCTTTGGCACAAAAAGCTAGGCCATATCAACATGAAGCAGATCAACAAAATCTCTACAAAGAAACTTGTTCGAGGACTGCCCATTCTCGAATTATTCAAAGTCGATCTATGTACACCATGCGTCTTTGGGTAAACGAGGTTAGAAACTCTTACAAATCGATAAATAAAGTTTCCACTAATCATGTATTGCAGCTTTTGCACATGGATTTGTTTGGACCTACCGTAACGAAAAGCATTGGTGGTAAAAGGTTCTGTTTGGTAATAGTGGATGACTATTCACGATTTACCTGGGTCTACTTTCTCACAAGTAAGTCAGAGACTTTCTCTCTCTTTTCAAAATTTGCAAAAAAAGTGCAGATTGAGAAAGGTCACACTATCACAAGCATTCGTATGAGACCATGGAGGTGAGTTTGAAAATCAAGACTTTGCTAATTTATGTGATGAATTTGGTTTTCAACACAAATTTTCTTCTCCATATACACCAGAACAAAATGGGGTTGTGGAAAGGAAGAATAGATCTTTACAAGAAATGGCAAGAACACTTTTAATTGGAAATCAAGTTTCTTCAAGGTTTTGGGCAGAAGCTGTTTCAACTGCTTGCTATATTATAAATAGAGTGTTTTTAAGACCAATTCTTGAGAAAACTCTTATGAAATTTTTAAAGGGAAGAAACCAATAGTTTCTTATTTTCAAATATTTGGTTGCAAATGTTTTATTCTAAAGAATGCAAATGATCGTGTTGGTAAGTTTGAAGAAAAATCGGATGAAGGATTCTTTCTTGGATACTCTACTACAAGCAAAGCCTTTAGAGTGTTCAACAAAAGGACTCAGACTGTGGAAGAATCAATGAATGTAAAATTTCAAGACTCTCCACAAGTTCAGCAGATACTGATCGAAGACTCGTAACCCGCTCCGAGACAATGCTAGATCTAACTCCACCTAAAGCGGTTGCTAAATCAAAATAGTACAACAAGCTACGATAAAGAATCTACTCAAGAAGAAGATCAACAGTCTATCGGGACGAAAAGGATCGGAAGCACAAGTCTAGCCATCTGAAGAACTCATTATTGGAAACATTAATGAGGGAATTCGAACAAGGTCCAAAAGACGAGAAGAGTCTAGTCTTTGTTGCTCTTATTTCGAAATAGAACCCAAAAATATCGAAGAAGCTTTAGCCGATGAAAGCTGGATTGAAGCAATGCAAGAAGAGCTCAGACAATTCAGTATTAACGACGTATGGGAATTAACTCAAAAACCAAAAGGTAAATCGTTATTGGAGCTAAATGGGTTTTCGGGAACAAAGTTGATGAAAAGGCAAAGTAACGAGAAACAAAGCAAGACTCGTGGCTAAAAGATACACGCAAGAAGAAGGGATAGACTATGATGAGACTTACGCTCCTGTAGCTAGGTTAGAAGCAATTAGATTACTACTTGCTTTTGCTTGCTATAAGAATTTCAGGTTGTTTCAAATGGATGTCAAAAGCGCATTCCTGAATGGATTCATTCAAGAAGAAGTCTATGTAGAACAACCTCCTGGTTTTGAAGATTCAAAGAAACCAGACTCGTATTGGGATCGAAGAAAGCCTTATATGGACTGAAACAAGCTCCTCGAGCTTGGTATGAAAGGCTAAATAATTTCTTAATTCATAGTGGCTTTTCTAAAGGTAAGGTAGACACTACTTTGTTCATTAAAAAGGAAGGTAAAAGTTTTCTACTTGTTCAGATTTATGTTGATGACATCATATTTGGATCATCTAATGAGACTTTGTGCAAGAAATTTTCTAAGTCTATGCAGGATGAATTTGAGATGAGCATGATGGGTGAACTATCCTTTTTCCTTGGTCTACAAGTCAAACAACTAAAGGAGGGAATATTCATTCATCAAGAGAAGTATGCAAAAGAACTTGTTAAAAAGTTCGGTCTGGAAAATTGCAAAAAGATCGACATACCAATGTCAAGTTCCTTGAAGATAGACAAAGATGAAGCGGGAAGAAAATTGACCAAAAGTTATACGGGAGTATCATTGGCTCTCTTCTTTATCTTCGCATCCGGACGACATATTATTTAGTGTTTGCATATGTGCTAGGTTTCAATCTGACCCTAGAGAATCTCACTTAAGCGCTGTCAAATGTATTATTAAATATGTTGCTACTCTTTGCTAAAATCGGTCTTTGGTATCCCAAAGAAGGAGACTTTACACTTCTTGGCTATTCAGACGTTGAGATCTTGCAGGTTGTAGAGTTGAAAGAAAAAGCACTTGTGTACTTGTCAATTACTTGGAAACAGGGCGGTATCCTGGTTTTCGAGGAAACAAAATACTGTGGCCCTTTCAACAGTTGAAGCGAGAATACGTTGCTCTTGGAAGTTGCTGTTCTCAAATATTATGGATAAAACAACAACTGCAAGACTTTGGCATTGAAGACTCTTGCACAGAAATTAGATGTGACAACACCAGTGCAATCAATCTTACAAAGAATCCTATCCTACATTCAAGAGCCAAACATATTGAGATACGACATCACTTTATAAGAGATCATGTTTAGAACAAAGAAGTCTTGATACAATTCATAGACTCAAAGAATCAAGCGCGAGACATCTTCACAAAGCCACTTGATAAAAGCTTGTTTGAGTCTATTCGCTCAAGACTCAATATTTTATCTCTTGAAGAATGCTGAAGTTCAGACTCAGTAACTAAAGTCTGACAGAGTATCAGACTCAAAGGTTAAAAGACGAGAATACGAATCGACATTGTAAGTTCATTTACTTAAACTGTCTTATTGTTAAGGTAAGATTATCTGTCTATTTTAAATCGGTTATTATTTTTAAAAGAAGTGGTTATCATTTTATTAAGGCAGTTATTTTTCAAAAAGGAAAAATCAAGATTTCCAAAATATACGACGCTTGGTTTTCCCCCGTACCTGTCATACTTATACATCTCTTCTCCTTCGTTTTCACTTTACTCAAAAACCCTAGATCAAAAGTTTTCACTGCTCTGCAATTTCTCTCCAAAACTTCTTCGTTTCAAAGTTCCCAACTTTCTTGCGACACAAGTGAAAAAGTCTCTCCAAAGAAAAGCACAATGTCGTATCAGAGGAAGTCTTCCAGAATAGCAAACAAGGGACCACAAGGATCTGGTGAGGGTCCTACGCATTTTGATCTCACCGAGGAAAGCGACATTCCTACTGAGCAAACTCCTCTTCAATAGGGCCCTCAAGATGAAACGATTTATGAAGATATCGAACCAGTAAGAACTCTTAAACCTGCCTTTGTCTACAAACTTTACTCTACGTTAAAGGAAGGTGGTTCTGCTATGTCTTTTGTGGATGAGTTTTTGAAAGAGAAGGGCTATAGAAACGAGACGCACTTTCTTACTGTTATGGAAAGATCGGAGTTGTGCTCGAGGGAACGGCTGCAAGAGCATTTGCAAATTTCCTAGTGACCCTAGGTTTAGTAGTATGAATCACTGAAGGGAAGGATGATGATGAAAAGATGTTCATACACTTTAAACCATGGATGGGTGTGGCTGCGAGCCTTAGAGGGAAGAAGGATGAGTTGTTCCGCTCGGACGGACACAGGAAGAGATACGAAAAATTGCTGAAGCGTGGGGTGATGAACCCACGAACTGTGGATTTTGACTTTCTGGACTTGTTGAGCATAAATCTGCGAGAGAAATTTGAAAAGCTCCAACTTTATCAGTTCGCATGCATTTGTGACACGGCACATTCTGAATTGACCGCTTATTTCTACTCAAATATCAGTTTCATCGATGCAAAAGCTTTACTTTCAGCGTGAGGGACAAAGAGTATGTCATTGATAAGGACATAATGGCTGATGTGCTTGGTGTGGAAAGAGGGGTTTTCCAACCAATCGGCGTGTCTGTCAGCCATGCTACTCTTGACCTAGCAAAGGACAGAATTGCAGAAGGAAGACTCTCTTACTCCAGAATGAATGCAACAAATACTTTGCTGCATAAGATTGTAATCAACTGTCTAAGACCCAAATCGACATCCAAGACAGATGTATCAATTTCTGAAGCCAAGTTGATGTTTGCTATCAAGACTGGTGTGAACTTCTCCTTACCACATACCATCATCTTTCACATGTATAGATGCATGGTTAAGGACAAAGGAAAGCTTCCTTATCTTTGCTCTCATTACTCGTCTCTTCAGACATCTACACATTCAACCTCCTCATATTCTCACAGTGAAGACCATTGATAAAATGGTCATCGGGCTGAGGATGATTACCAAGATGCGTTTGAAAGAGCTTAGCAAGAAGCTGGAGAAATTCAAGGAAAAGACTCCTGTCAAGCTCAGACTAGACTCATCAGCAGCCAAAAGGAAAGGGAAAGAAGCTGTGGCTAGTTCTACCAAGAAGCGAAGGGCAATCATCCTGGAAGATGAAGATGATGAGGATGCAATTCCTATCTCTACTCTAATTTCTCGATTTGCTGCATCTATACCAACTGTTCCAGAACATCCAGTTGCAGAGAAAGAAGAAGAGAAAGAAAAGGAGAAAGAGGAAGAGAAAAAGAAAGAGGAAGAGAAAGAAGAAGAGAAGAAAGAAGAAGAGAAGAAAGAGGAAGATGAGAAAGAGAAAGAGGAACAGGAAGAAAGAAAAGAAGAGAAAGCAGATGAACCAAAAAGAACAGATTCTCCAGCAGAAAAGGAGGATTTACAACACCCTGTCACTGAGGAAACGCCTCAGAAAGAAGAATTCTTTTCTCCACCAGAAGACATGGACACGGGGAGATAAAGAAAGAGAAAACACACCTCTTCGGGCTGACTTTCGAGAGAAGAGGATGCTCAAACAGGTGTTAGTCGATCACCTCCCGATGCCGAGGATATTCATTCATGCTGCACAGTTTCCTGAAGGAGAGGCATCGTCTCCACACACTGAACCTCCTGCTAACATTCATACTGGCTTGACTCCACCATCAGACCGAGTTGAAACAAGCACTCAGACTGAAAACTCTGGAAATTTTCAAAGGCTGCTTGAGCTCATCTTGGAACTTAAAGGTCAAATTTATGCCATGGGATATGAATTTCAGACCTTGCAGAATGAAAATCATACAATGTTCATCACTTTGCATGATCAGATTAAAGATGTTCAGCGTAAGATTCAGGATACTGCAAAAGGCACTACTCTCACCCAAGTACAGGAAGATTTGAGGAAGCTGGAAGACACTGTGAAGTCTATGGGAGACTTTCAACTTGTTCGCATTCCTCGAGCTCCTTGATTTTTTGATGCTGACAAAAAGGGGGAGAAGACCTTGCAGTTTTTTATTTTTGATTTTCTGTTCTCAAAACCAAACCCAATCTTTTTATCTTTTTATTGCTTGCTATCTTGACTTTGACTTTGAGTTTTTTAACGTTTGCAGTTTTTGGAATGTGTGCTCTCTATGGCAATACTTTAAGCTTCGTAAATTTGATAATTTGTCTGTTTTTATGACTAATGAGGTTTCGGTGAATGCAGATCTATGTACAAGAAAAGTCTGTGTACAGGATAACTTCTACTATCTTATTTAATCTTTTATGATGCTTGCTTAAAAGTTGTATTGCAGGGCGATAATATTCAAATCTGCAGAAAAGTTTTGTCACCATCAAAAAGGGGGAGATTGTTGGATGAAATCCCTTAAAGTATTTTGAAGTTGACAAAACAGGTTTATCGAGTCTAGTCCGAAGACTTACGATTCTCGTTGACAAAGTCCGAAGGACAAAGTCCGAAGAACAAAGTCGAAGATTAAAGTCCGAAGCTAGCAAGACTCAAGACTTATATTTCAAAGTCTACTCACATGGACAAGTTTACGGGACGACGTTTATTCCGATACGATCTTTATTCTAATGACTAGTGGATATCTTTCTCTTTGGATTTAGCACTAAACGATCTAAGCTTTATATGGAATGAGTTTAGATTCCTTGACGACTTCGCAACTTATATTTGGAAGGATCTACTTATGGAAACCGAGATCCCGATTGTATGGGCGAACGAGGATTGATGGGCTATCAACACTTACCTTAAAGAGCTCGAGATCTCTCTAATTGATTCTGTCCAACGGGTTGATTGGAAGAACTTCTTTAGAAGGTGCCAACGGTATTGAAGGCATGAAGAAGTATATAAGAGAGATGCTCTAGTTGTTGAAGGGTGCGGATAGAAGAATTCCAAAGTCTGAATCTCCTTTTCTATTTTGCGATATCATTCTTTGAGCGTTACTTGTAATCAAGAGAGAGATCATATTGTAGACCTTGAGGAAGTGTAGTAGAGTAATCTACACCTTTGTGGACTCAAGAGTGTGAGACTGTAATCACTCTTATTGATTCTTAGTGAAATCCAGCCAAGAAGGGCTGTCCGTGCGGGAGAGTGGACGTAGGCTTGATCTAAGCCGAACCACTATAAACGGAGTCTTGATTCTCTATCCCTAATCCTTCTATTGTTAATTGTTTTCATTTGCTGCAATCGTTGATTTTAAATTATTTATATCTCATTTGGTTTAGATTGTTAAAATCGCTTTAAACACCTATTCACCCCCTCTAGGTGCTAATTCTAGTCCTAACAATATCATGGAGTTCACCACTTTCATTTTGTTTGCTGTATGGGGACATTAACACCGCCGTGCTGATGCATCATCGGCACGTGCCTCGGCTTCGATTGATTTAAATATTTGCATTTAACATATAAAGAAATCCGATGTCCTCTTGAACTAAGGATGATTCAAAATAACGATACACCGACATGAACTAATCCATAGTCGACATGTTCGGGTTATCTCTAGTAACTCATATCTTCATCTGCTGTTTGCGATGGACCAAATCGGTTAAGAAGGTTACCTAATTAGCGAATGATGATTCCATGAACATGAGAGGTCATGTGAATCTTCCTTTTTGCAACTCAATTTTGCTCCAGGCTTAGCCGACTATTAGTTGATAATGAACTCATTCATCTTAACAAATTTTATGATACTCTTTTGAGTTGTAGTCCGTGCCTTTGTCGCTCCTTAGAACTTTGATTCTCAACATGGTTTTTGAATTTCCAGAAAATAGAGAAAATCTCTAATCTTTCTCGAAAAAAGCAAGAGTGTCGTCATCGATGATTAGGATTTATATTGATTGGGTGTGGGGATCTTCATTAAACCACATATATCTGTATGAGCTAATCCCAGTGGCTTTTTAGTTCTCCATGTGCCTTTAGATGATAAGAACTATCTTTGTTGTTTTCCAAGGAGGCAGCATTCCCAAACACCTGAAATTCCTAAAATGGCTGGAAAATCTCCCATCATATATTTCTAATGGAGAAATTTTAACCTAGTAAAGTTGAAGTGGCCAAATCTTTGGTGTGATAATCATGAATCATCAAGTTGAGCTTTCATGACAATATTTTTGACATATTTCCATCAAATAGGAAAGATCCTATTCTCCATTTTAAAATAGGCAATAATATGTTTATATTTATCATAGATAATGCAAGCATCTCGTCTAAAGTAATACCCACTTTGTATCATTTGGCCCATGCTCAGTAGATTTGTGTAAGACTAGGGACTAAATATACATTGTGAATATATTTTGGGCTTTATATGTTTCAACAGCGATAGTGCCTTTTCCTACTACATGGACTAACTCATTGTTGCCCAATTTCACTTGAGATTTTACCAATATGGATTCACCCCCCATCATATGATTGCTACACTCACCATCAATGTACTGTGTATCATGTTTCTCATCATTTGCCGCTCAGCCTACATAGAATGTATTATCTACACTTTCTTTTTCTTCCACAAGATTGGCTCGATAATTTGTTTTTGAGTGACAATCTTTTTCTATGTGGCCATATCTTTTACAAGAGTAGCATTGTGGTTTTTTCCAAGATTAGCGATCTTTCTCCAAACGATTGTTTTGCTTGCAAATTCTATTGGATATTTTTCCTTTTGTGTAGTTTCTCCTCCTCCTTTATTTTTCCATGAGCTCCTTCCATCATTTTTAGATTGATGAGACTACATGTTTATTTTAGACTGAAAGGCTCTTTCAATTGAATCTTCATCTTGTGCCATCAGCCTTTTTTCATGTGCTTCTAGAGAACCAATCAATTCGCTCATTAACAGGTTGTTAAATCCTTTGTTCCTTCTATAGTTGTGACAATAGGATTGTATTTCCTAGTGACACCAATATTTTTTTTCTACAGCCCTTGGATCAGTGATTTCATCTCCATAGGCTCTCATTTGATTAACTAGTTCTTTTAATTTTCCACAATATTCTTGGACAGTCTCATAACTTTTCATTTTGTAATTCTTGAATTCTCTTCACAGAGTTTGAAGCTGATTAGTGCGTATTTTTTCTGATCCTTGGAAATTTTCTCTTAGTATCTCCCAAGCCTTCTTTGCAGTCTTCACTCCCATTAATCTAGGAAATACAGTTTCCGAGAGTGCTTGGTGAATAGCACATAGTGCTGTCACATGAAGATGTTTCTACATTGTCCATACTAGTTTACAAGGATACAGATATTTGTCTATGAATTCCTGATCTTACTCCTCCTGTTCTTTCTCTACTGCAAAGCAAAGCAGTGGAAGTGATAAAAGTGAGTATACCATTACCGAAATAGATTCTTGCCCCAATTGGCATGGCTTAAGAGTTATTTCGTACACATTTTGCAGGCTGTTCTAGGTTTTGTGAAAGTATTAGTGTCTTGCTTACAAAATGAAGACCCAAAGTTTACTTTCCAACATTATTGATGGTGTTATTTCACGGTCATCGGTCTTGAGACATTACTTGAGATCATAGGCATGTGAAATTATGCGGGAGTTTACTTGAGATGTTTTGTGATAATTCCATGCAGGCATCCTTCCACGGGCCTCCTTTTTGCAAGCTCGTAATGAATTTCCATTATCTTTGTATATGCAGGTCACAATCATTCTTGAGATAATGATTAGGAAGTGGGGTCCTGCTGTCATTCAGCTTGCTACCCAAGAAAAGTACGATTATACAGGTCACAATCATTCTTGTGGTTTTGCAAGCTCGTAATGAATTTCCATTATCACTGTATATGCAGGTCACAATCATTCTTGAGATAATGATTAGGAAGTGGGGTCCTGCTGTCATTCAGCTTGCTACCCAAGAAAAGTACGATTATACAGGTCACAATCATTCTTGTGGTTTTGCTGTCATGTTTTACCTTTTAGAATTCACGAAACAAAACCTCAAATGAAGTCGACATAGCAAACAAGGAAGCTTCTGCAAGTCAGAAAGATCTCCGGGGATGAGGATATGAAAAAAGATTGAAGAACAAAGACGGCTCCCTCCACTCAGGAGAATATGAAACTTCTCTTAATGCTAATGGCAGATTAGAAGGTCCTCAATAGGATGGTGATTCGGCTGCATAAAAATTTTCTAAGATTCAATCCAATGAATCATGGAAAGAAAAGGAGGAGGACCTTTCACCAACTTAGAATTGGGGAAAAGAGAAAGATGGAACCGAAAAGAAGTATGAACGTGGAAACCACAATAAGAAGTGTACTCGTGTACTCGTTCATAAGAAGTGTCTTTACTTCTGAGTAAAAGATCTATGGCTAGTATGTTGCCTACAGGGTTGGTTGAAGGTCAAAGCAATACCAAACCTCCATACTTTGATGGAAAAGACTACAGCATATGGAAAAACAAGATGAAAGCATTCCTAAGATCGAAAGATCCTTTGGAATGGGAAGTGGTAGATAAAGGAATCATTCATCTTTCGCCGCATCGAGAATCGAGAGAGGAAAAGAAGTTGTTGATCTCACTCTCCGACTCAAGAAGAAATCATCAAGAGACGGACTCTTGATGCCAAAGCCATTTACTCCTTATATTGTGCTTTATCCCCTACCGAGTATAACAGAATATCTTCTTGTGATACAGCAAAAGAAGTGGGATAGGCTTCACATTACCTATGAAGGGACTGATCGAATGAAAGAAACAAGGATCAATATTCTTTTGGGACAATATGAAGTCTTTAAGATGAGATCAGGAGAATCAATAACTGACATGTTTAGTCGCTTTACTGAAATTGTGAATGGTCTTGAATATCAGAGACATCCAATCTCAGGACAAATGAAGGTCAACAAACTCCTACGAGGACTTTCTAAAGACTGGAATTACATAAAAACCTCAATAAGAGAGACACAGAGGATTGCTCCACTCTCTGTAGACGAACTAGTTGGGACTCTTCAATCTTATGAAGTAGAACAGACCAACGAAGAGGAAGATTCAAAAGGTAAGAAATTTATTGCCTTAAAGTCTAATGACTATTCTGATGCTACAGACTCTGAAGAAGATCTAGCTGATGAAAAACCGGCACTCATGATAAAGAGATTTAGAAAGTTGAACAGAAAAGGAAGGAAATTCAATTGGAAGAAACAAAGCTCACAAAGGTTTCAAAACAAATCAACAGAGGAAGATGATACTAACAAAGAAGTGACTTGCTTTGAATGCAAGAAAAAGGGACACATCGGACCCAAATGTCCTCTGTTAAAGAAGAGAAAAGGAAAGGCGAGAAATACGGGGAAGGCACTCAAAGCGAGACTTGGAGTGATGCGAATGTGAAGAAAGTGATGACGATTATGCCAATATCTGTTTAATGGCAAAATCGGACTCGAGACTCGAATCTTGATTCGAGACACGATTCGAGACAGTGAACTCGAGGTTAGTAACCTAAAAATTCCTATCAAAGTTTCTAAATATATTGATGAACTTTGTCTTAGTCTAAAAACCTCTCTTAAGAGGATCTCCGAATTAAAAAGGGAAAATTCTACATTGAAGCAACAGGAAAAACTTATGAAGGAAAAGTTTGAAAAGTTGGAAAATGACTTTGCTATTGTGAAAGAAAACTCAGACTCTATTTCAAATGAAAATAATCTTTTGAAAAATGATATTACCAACATATCAAAAATATTTTCAAATGGTTCTGAAAAGTTGGATAAGATTCTTTCGATACAAAGACCATACTTTGATAAGTTAGGTCTTGGTATGACTTTTGAAACTATTCCACTAATTGATTTCCCAAAGGTAAAGGAAAGAATCAAATAGAGACCAGCCGAGTTGTTTATAAGAATCATTTCAGAAAGTCTTTGTAAAACTTGTTGGCGAAATGCTTTGAAATGTTCCAAGTGCAAAAGCTCGAGAACATTTTGAGAAAGAATGTCCTCTGGTTTGGAGACACGTTAAAAGGAGCCGGGCTAAGACTATCTATTGCTCTAACACTTCTGGACCCAAGATGATATGGGTACCAAAGAAAGCTTGAATTCATGTTAATTGCAGGTTACTATCAAAAGGAATATTAAATGGTATCTTGATAGTGGCTGCTCAAGACATATGACAGGAGACTCAAGTTGCTTCATAAAACTTGTCCAGATAGACGGAGGAAAAGTTTCTTTTGGTGGTAACAACAAAGGAAGAATTACCGGTTGAGGAACAAAAAGATTGGAAGTTTGTCAATCAAAAATGTTTCCTTAGTTGAAGGATTAAATTACAACTTGCTTAGCATAAGCCGGTTTGTGTGATCTTGGTTTCAAGATCAATTTCCAAGAAGAAACATGCTCGGAATCGGTAAAGACTTTACTCAATCTTTTCTTTGGACGAAGACATGGAAATATCTATCTTACGGATGTGAATCATGAAAGATCACAGTGCTTAATATCAGTACAAGATGAAGCTAATCTATGGCACAAAAAGCTAGGCCATTCCAATATGAAGCAAATCACCAAGATCTCTTCCAAGAAACTTGTTCGAGGATTGCCTATTCTCAATTACTCAAAGTCTAATCTATGCACACCATGCGTATTGGGTAAACAGGTTAGAAACTCTTACAAACCAATAAATAAAGTTTCCACTAATCATGTACTGCAACTTCTGCATATGGATTTATTTGGACCTACCAGAACGCAAAGCATTGGTGGAAAAAGGTTATGTCTAGTAATAGTGGATGATTATTCACGATTTACTTGGGTCTACTTTCTTTCAAGTAAGTCTGAGACTTTCTCTCTCTTTTCAAAGTTTGCTAAGAAAGTGCAGAATGAAAAAGGTCACACTATCTCAAGCATTCGAACAGACCATGGAAGTGAGTTTGAAAATCAAGACTTTACTAAATTTTGTGATAAATTTGGTTTTCAGCACAAATTCTCCTCTCCATATACACCAAAACAGAATGGGGTTGTGGAAAGGAAGAATAGGTCTTTACAAGAAATGGCAAGAACTCTTTTAATTGGAAGTAATATTTCTTCAAGGTTTTGGGCTGAAGCTATTTCAACTGCTTGCTATATTATAAACCGAGTGTTTTTAAGGCCAATTCTTGAGAAAACTCCTTATGAAATTTTTAAAGAAAAGAAACCAGTAGTTTCTTATTTTCAAGTATTTGGTTGTAAATGTTTTATTCTAAAGAATGCAAATGATCGTGTTGGTAAGTTTAAAGAGAAATCAGATGAAGGATTCTTTCTTGGTTACTCAAGCGCAAGCAAAGCCTATAGAGTATTCAACAAGAAGACTCAGACTGTGGAAGAATCAATGAATGTTAAATTTCAAGACTCTCCACAAATCAGCAAATTCAGACTGAAGATTCAGAATCTGTTCCAGACCCTGCTAGATCTACCTCCATTGAAGTAGTTAAAAATTCAGAATTAGTACAACAAGTTACTGATGAAGATTCTACTGAAGAAAAAGATCAACAATCTATCAGACTATCCAGTAACTGGAAGCACGAGTCTAGTCATCTGAAGAACTCATCATTGGAAACATTAATGAGGGAATTCGAACAATATCCAAAAGGCGAGAAGAGTCTAGTCTTTGTTGCTCTTATTTCGAGATAGAACCCAAAAATATTGAAGAAGCTTTAGCTAATGAAAGCTGGATTGAAGCAATGCAAGAAGAGCTCGAGACAATTCAGTATTAACGACGTACGGGAATTGACTCCTAAACCAAAAGGTAAATCTATTATTGGAGCTAAATGGGTTTTCAGGAACAAAGTCGATGAAAAAGACAAAGTAACGAGAAACAAAGCAAGACTCGTGGCTAAAGGATACACGCAAGAAGAAGGGATAGACTATGATGAGACCTATGCTCCAGTAGCAAGGTTAGAAGCAATCAGATCACTACTTGCTTTTGCTTGTTATAAGAATTTCAGGTTATTTCAAATGGATGTCAAAAGCGCATTCCGAATGGATTTATTCAATAAGAAGTCTATGTGGAACAACCTCCTGGATTTGAAGACTCAAAGAAACCGGACTCGGTGTTCGGGTGGAGAAAGCTTTATATGAATTGAAACAAGCTCCTCGAGCTTGGTATGAAAGGCTAAGTAATTTCTTAATTCAAAATGGATTTTCAAAAAAAAAATGTAGACACTACTTTATTTATTCAAAAGGAAGGTAAAAGTTTTCTACTTGTTCAGATTTATGTTGATGACATTATATTCGGATCATCTAATGAGACTTTGTGCAAGAAATTTTCTAAGTCTATGCAGGATGAATTCGAGATGAGCATGATGGGTGAACTATCCTTTTTCCTTGATCTACAAGTGAAACAACTAAAGGAATAAATTTTTATTCATCAAGAGAAATATGCAAAAGAATTTGTTAAAAAGTTCGGTCTGGAGAATTGCAAAAAGACTGATATACCTATGTCAAGTTCCTTGAAGATAGACAAAGATGAAGCAGGGAAGAAAATCGACCAAAAGTTATACAGGAGTATCATTGGTTCACTTCTTTATCTTACTACATCTAGACCTGACATATTATTTAGTGTTTGCATATGCGTTAGGTTTCAATCAGATCCTAAGGAATCTCATTTAAGTGCTGCTAAACGTATCATTAAATATGTTGCTACTCTTTGCTAAGATTGGTCTATGGTATCCCAAAGAATGAGACTTTACTCTTCTTGGTTATTCAGACGCAGATCTTGCAGGTTGTAGAGTTGAAAGAAAAAGCACTTCAGGTACTTGTCAATTGCTTGGAAACAGGGTAGTATCTTGGTTTTCAAGAAAACAAAGTAATGTGGCTCTTTCAACAGCTAAAGCAGAATACGTAGCTCTTGGGAGTTGCTGTTCTCAAATACTGTGGATAAAACAACAACTACAAGACTTTGGCATTGAAGACTCTTGCACGGAGATCAAGTGTGACAATACCAGCGTAATCAATCTTACAAAGAATCCTATCCTACATTCAAGAGCAAAACATATTGAGATTCGACATCATTTTATAAGAGATCATGTTCAGAACAAAGAAGTCTTGATACAATTCATAGACTCAAAGAATCAAGCGGCGAGACATCTTCACAAAGCCACTTGAGAAAAGCCTATTTGAGTCTATTCGCTCAAGACTCAATATTTTATCTCTTAAAGAATGTTGAAGCTCAAACTCAGAATCTAAAGTCTGACAGAGTATCAAATTCAAAGGTTGTAGACTTGGAATACAAATCTTAAAGTCTAACAAAGTATCAGACTCAAAGGTTGTAGACTGAGAATACCAATCGACACAACTATAAGTTCATTTATTTACTTAAACTGATATTTCGAAAAGGTAAAATTATCTGTTTATCTCTAATTGAGTTTATTAAGGCAATTAAGTTTTAAAAAGGGTGGTTATCAATTTATTAAGGCAATTATTTTTTAAAAGGAAATTCTTAATATTTCCAAATTGCGACGCTTGAGTTACCCCGTATCAGTTATCTTTTATATACTCCTTCTTCGTTCTTACTTTACCCAGAAACCCTAGTGCAAAAGCTTTTCACTCCTCTGGATTTTCTCTCCTAAATTTCTACCTCTCAAGTTTTTGACTTTCTTGCGATACAAGTGTGAAAGTTTCTCCAAGAAAGCGACAATGTCTTTCCAAAGGAAATCCTAAAGGATAGCAAACAGGGGACCACAGGGCTGGTGAGAGGCCTACGCACTTCGATCTCACAGAAGAAAATGACTTTCCAACAGAATAGACTCATCAACAATCTCAACAGCGCACCTCCTCAACTAGATCTCATGATCGTCGTCCTCAATATGCAGAAGAAGTTCTTGAAAATGTTGAACTGTAAGATCACTCAAGACTTTGCTTTTGTTTATAGGCTATACTGCGTTGAAGGAAGGAGGTTCTGCAATGACCTTCATTGATGAATTTTTGAAAGAAAAATGTTATAAAATGAGACACACTTTCTCACCGTGATGGAGCGATCGGCGTTGTTCCTGTTGGAACGGCAGCAAAAGTCTTTGCAAACTTTCCCAGTGACCCTAGATTTGGTGCTGTAAATCAACTTGAGAGAAAGGATGATGATGAGAAAATGTTTTTACATTTTAAACCTTGGATGGGTGTGGCTGCAAACCTTCAAGGAAAGAAGGATGATCTGTTTCGATCAGAAGGACACAGGAAGATGTATGAGAAATTGCTGAAGCGTGGGGTGATGAATCCACGGACGGTGGACTTTGATTTTCTGGATTTATTAAGCATCAATCTGAGAGAGAAGTTTGAGAAACTTCAACTTCATAAGTTCTATACTGAATGTGATGTGGCTTATTCTGAATTAACAGCATATTTTTATTCAAATCTCAGTTTCCTTGATGCGAATAGCTTTTCCTTCAGTGTGAGAGATAGAGAATATGTTGTTGATACGGACACTGCGAGATGTAATTGGTGTGGAAAGAGGTGTTTTCCAATCAATTTCGTATGCGTAAGTCATGCAACTCTAGAACTTGCGAGAGACATTTAATTAATGAAAGTTGTCTCTCCTACTCCAGGATGAATGCAACAAACACTCTGCTTCACAAGATAGTGATCAACTGTCTTAGACCGAAATCAACTTCAAAGACAGATGTGTCCATCTCTGAGGCTAAGTTGATGTATGCAATCAAGATTGGTCTTAACTTCTCTCTGCCACACACTATCATGTTTCACATGTACAGGTCCATGGCAAAAGATAAGGGAAAACTCCCTTATGCTGCTCTCATCACTTGTCTTTTCAGACACTTGAACATTCAACCTCCTCACATTCTCTCTGTGAAGACTATTGATCAAATGGTCATCGGACTGAGGATGATTACAAAGATGCGTCTGAAAGAACTCAGCAAGAAGTTGGAGCAGTTCAAGGAGAAGACTCATGTCAAGTCTAGACCAGACTCTTCTGCGGCCAAGAGGAAAGGAAAGGAACCATTGACCGGTCCTATCAAGAAGAGGAGGGCAATCATCTTGGAGGATGAAGATGATGAGGATGCTTTGCCTATCTCTGCTCTTGTCTCTCAGTTTTCTGCACCTGTTTCAGCTGTTTTAGAACAACATTTTGCAGAAGACACTGAGAAAGGACTCCAAGGTAAGGTATCCTTACAAGAAGAAGAAGAGAAAGAAGAGAAAGAAGAAGAAAAAGAGGAAGAGAAAGAGGAAAAAGAAGAAGAGGAAGAAGAAAAAGAAGAACAAGATGAAGAGGAAGAACCAGCAAAAACAGATTCCCCAGCAGAAAAAGAGGATAAAAGACATCCTGTCACTGAGGAAACTCCTCGGAAAGAAGAGTACTTCTCCCCTCCAGAAGACATTGAAACAGGGGAGATGTCCAAAGAGAATGTACTCATCTTCTACTGACTTTTACCAGTGCATGTGTTAGTCGATCACCTCTTGATGCAGAAAATGTTCATGCTGATCATTTTCCTGAGGGAGAGGCATCATCTCCAAATATTGATCTCCTTGCTGATATTCACACTGGGTTGACTCCACCATCAGACCGAGTTGACGCAAGCACACAGACTAACAATTCAGGAGATTTTGGAATATTACTTGACATCATCTTGGAGCTCAAAGGCCAAATCTATACTATTTGGTGTGAATTTCAAACTCTTCAGAATGAGAATCATGCCATGTTCATCACCATGCATGATCAGCTTAAAGATGTTCAGCGTCAGGTTCAGGCCACTGCAAAAGGCACTGCTCTTGCTCAACTACAGGAAGATTTGAGGAAGCTGGAAGGAACTGTCAAGTCTATGGAGGACTTTCAACTTGTTCGCATTCCTCGTGCTCCTTGATTTCTTTTTAATGCTGACAAAAAGGGGGAGAAGACTTTGCAGATTTTCAAGACTTTCACTCTATCCTCTATCCTCACTCCAAACCAAATCTTCACTTTTAAACATATCTTTTTTAATAGTTTGTTATGATTGTGATTGATATTTTGACTTTATCTTGAGTTTTTGAATGTGTGCTCATTATTGCATTACTTTAAGCTATTAAATTAGATAAAGATAGTAATGTCTACGCACATGACTAATGAGGTTTCGTGGATGCAGATCGTGTACGGGGTAAGTACGTATGCAGGACATCTGTGTACAAGATAACTTCTACTATTTTTATTCTAATCTTTTATGAGATATCAATGCTTGCTTAAAAGTTGTATTGCGGGGCAATAATATTCAAATCTGCAGGAAAGTTTTGTCACCATCAAAAAGGGGGAGATTGTTGGATAAATTCTCTTCAGGTATTTTGAAGTTGACAAAACTTTTCTTGTCTAGTCTCGAAGACTTACGAGACTCTACTGGCAAAGTCTGAAGATCAAAGTCTGAAGATTTAAGTCTGACATTAGCAAGACTCAAGTTTCAAAGTCTACCCTCATGAATAGTTTCCAGACCAAACAAGATAAAAACTTCTATTCTGATCTAATATGGTTTTTACTCCAACGGCTAGGGAATATCTTTCTACTGGATTCAGCACTAGAAGATCTTATATTCGTATTCGAATATATATAGATTCTCTAAAGATTCGCAACTTATATTTGGAATGATCTACTTATGGAAACCAAGATCCTGATTGTATGGGCGAGCAGGATTGATGGGCTATCAACACTTACATTAAAGAGCTCGAGATCTCTCTAATTGATTCTATCCAATGGGTTGATTGGAAGAACTTCTTTGGAATGTGCCAACGGTAATGAAGGCATGAAGAAGTATATAAGAGAGACGCTCCGATTGTTAAAGGGTGCTTGGATAGAAGAATTCCAAAGTCTGAATCTCCTTTTTTATTTTGTGATCTTATTCTTCGAGCGTTATATGTAATCAAAAGAGAGATCATATTGTGGTGAGACCTTGAGGAAGTGTAGTAGAGCTTCTACACTGTTGACTCAAGAGCGTGAGACTATAATCACTCTTTTTTATTCTTAATGAAATCCAGCCAGAAGGGCTGTCCGTGCGGGAGAGTGGACGTAGGTTTGGTCTAAGCCGAACCACTATAAATCTCGAGTTTTGATTCTCTATCCCTAATCCTTTTATCTTTCATTACTTTCATTTGCTGCGAATGTTGTTTTTCATTCATTAATCTCTCATTCGGATTAAATTGTTAAAATTGCTTTAATCACCTATTCACCCCCCTCTATGTGCTAATTCTAGTCCTAACAATAAGGAATCATAAAGCATCCAGAGCACGCAATGGCAATAATGCCGGATGGAAAAAAAACAAAAGAAATAAGTAGGAAGGACGAGGATACTGGCGTCTTTTTTGCAGAGCATCTTAAACTTATCTTGAGTTTGTTTCTCCTAGGCACGTCAAAAGTTGTGCATTCGGGGACTAGTACACTTTCTTGGCTTTTGCATATATGGCCCATAGTTTTGGGGGAAAACAAAGATCTGAATATTCCACCCGGGCCTGCTTCACAGGCAAGGACTACATTTGGAGGTCCTGGGTTTGACAAGCTCGTTGTCCTAATTTTGGTGCATCGTAAGGAAACAGAGAGCCTATTTAAAGGGTGATTCGCCATGAAATTACTGAGTGTACACTTACCTTCCATTTTTTTCTTGTAAATGAGCGGAAGCTATATCTGACATAAGTTGTAACTCATTGCGCGACATATGTTTCACTTGTAATCAATATATTTTATCATCCACTATATTGAATTTTCCAATTGCTTGTGGTTGATGGCTGTTTTTCGAACAAGATGTAATCGTGACCACTTTATCACACGCACACATATGATTGAGTGTTATTCAGGAAGGGGTCATGACAGATGATTGAGTGTTCCAAATAGCAGTTAGCATCCTTAATGTTTCCAGAATGTACCTGCTTTATCAGCACCTAACCCACCAAGGTTATGTAAGTGACGCATGTATTCCTTGTCACAAGATCCACGTACAATTCCCCTTTTCAGTTTAATATCAATGACAAATTCGGCTTTGGATATTTATTTTTATTAGAGAGAATGTGGCGAAATTTATACCTATTTCTCGGCCTGGATCCAACCTTTCCTCTTCGTAATAAACGTAGATGATAAACCTCTTGCAAAGCATAAAATTAAGAAAGTAGTAGTAGTTTGTAAACAAGCTAGGAATAGTGCCCATTTAACCAGGGCGCCATTCTCTTCTTGTACCTGAGCATTAAGAAGAGTAGCAGTTTGTAAACAAACAATTGAAAGAGAAGCACGGTTACATCCCACCATTTGGAGTGATCCGGTGATATGCCGAAAGTTGTTTTGAGGATGGTCTCGCCTTTCAGTTTTGGTTCTCCTGGCTCTGCTGAATCAAGCTCACAGCCAGTCATGACATTCTTGTATTGACCCTGCAAGGCATGTGATTGATTTGTGTGAGTGAGTTCTAATTCATCAGCTATTTGGGAGCACTCTTGCTCACTGATCCAAAACATATGTTGGTATTGTTGACTGCTGTGGCCAGTCACAGAACTATTACATGGATGATGCATGAGCTGTTAAAGCGCAAAGCCAGCTGATGACCAGGGTACATGGGGCTAGGATTCAGGGTCTCTTCTTAGGAATAATGATGTTCACCAAGCTTCAATGGTAATGAACACCTTTGACAGCTTGGGCAATAGGCAATATTAACTACAGGGATATATAAGCTTCTGTGAAGCCATGTTTACATCAATATCTAAAATGAGAAAATATTCGGTGGTTGCTAATCACCAGTTCACCATCCTACGTGACGCGCGTGAGCTGAAGTGGCTCCATTGAAAGATCGACACGTGACCTCTGATCTGGACTGGCCATGAAATGGAAAAGTCTAAAAGTTGAGTTTTCTTTTTCTCGTTCCGCAGGCTGGCTGTCAGAAAAGGACAAGACAATAAATGCTCAGACTCCCACTTAAAAAATTCTCTCTCTTAATTTCAATTTTCATAGCTCTTTACGTTCTTTCTTGAGGAAGAACAGCCCAGACACTTCTCTTTCTTTCTCCAGCGGGTCCACTGCCTCCGCCTCTCCAGAAAGCCTCGCCGGTCGTCGCTTCCCCCAAGAGCTCCGTCGGTCGCAACTGGTTCCCGCCTTCGCCTCCGCCGTTGCCTCTCGGAGCGCCATCGGTGGTTCCAACGAGCTCGAGTAAACCTTGCACGCGCTTCGCTCCTCTCTCTCGCCTGGGTTTTGGGAAATCAAGCGACGAAGAAGAAGCTTCCCCATTTTTTTCTGCTTTTTCTTGGAGACATTTCTTGTTTTCAACCCAACCTGTATCCTTGTTTCGACACCGCCATTTGAAAAGCTCCTTTGTCGTTGTTAAGCTCAAAATCCTCTTGGTGTTTTATTCTCTGTTGAAGTTCATTTCTCTTGACACTGTACAAATACTCTGTTTTTTTTCCCCTTTTCTTCGCCCGGTTTTGATTTCGAGCTCAAAAACACCTTATTTGCAAACATTTTTTCCCTTCATTCAAACACCCACAATGTGCACGCTTTTTTTTTAATGGGTGTGTTTTACTTGTGCAGGATCCTAACACGTATGGGAAGATGCGAGTGTGCATGATGGTGTTGACATTGATCAAGGCTTTGGAGGGTGAAGCTTGCATCTTCATCATGACGTTCAGATAAACCCCTTTCCTTGGAAATATCTAAAGAAGCGAGGCTTCGAGATGGCAAGCCTGGAGAGGTCACGGAGGAAAGTGTGGAGGAGGGTTTTCATCTTCATGGAGCTGGAAACTGGAAAGAGAAGGTGGAAGCTTCATGAAGAAACTACGAAGACGATTTTTTGCCTAAAATGTTGAACCTGCATTTTGATTTTCATTTTCTGACCTTATGCAACATTAGCTTACCCGCCGGGGAGATGGATGTAGATGGCATACCGAATAGTTTTAATTCTTCGTGAATGGTTGCAATTGTGGGATGGAAGGCATCAAATAAGGAGCTGATGATTTTTTTGACTAAAATGTTGAACGCCAGATTTTGACTTACTCAGGGCTTTTCCAGTAAAGGATTGAGGATTAAGGATGAAAGATAGGTGAGGAAATGAGCAACGCTTGAATGGAGTAGATATTAGTAGAAGCATGAGTATAAGTAGAAGGGAACTTGAGGAAAAACTGAAGGAAAAAATTGAAGCATGTAAAAAGATCTCTTGTTATTAACTAACTTTACATGAAAGAAAACAGCTTGTTTCTTTAAGCCTGCCATTCCCACTCTTGTCATTTAATTTGTACATTCTAACCTTAACCTAACCTGCTCAAAAATTTGAAGCCAAAAACACCCATAAAATAGAAACATGAGACACAAACTACATTTTCGCAGCCAAAGTTGGAGATTGATTATCTAATGATGCATCATTGGCTTCCAATAATCAGTCGTCAATAGTCAAGAAGGTGAGACGTTTCTTTGCCTCTGCAACTCCAGAGAAAGCTTGGGTACTTGCGAGCATGAGATACAGATTCTCCAGTTTGGCCACAATTGCTTGCTAATCTCTTCTCCGCTTCCCGTGTCTTTCTTCTCCATTTACAAAAAATACCACGTATCAACTCCAACGATTCAGCGGTAAGGGGCTCAACATGACGCTACAGTATTAAATAATTGAATCAATATATTCATCAATATAAACAAGCAGAATTCTCTCTCTATATATCCATCGCTCCACTCGATCAAAAAGACACCAGCTTTTGCCTCACAAATGCACATCAAGAACCTAAAGAAGCCCATGATTACTAGGCTAAAGATATCTGCTTCATCGAGATGCAAAACTTTCCATCCTTTTCGTCTTCGTAGTTTCTTCATGAAGCTTCCACCTTCTCTTTCCAGTTTCCAGTTTCCAGCTCCATGAAGATGAAAACCCTCCTCCACACTTTCCTCCGTGACCTCTCCAGGCTTGCCATCTCGAAGCCCTCGCTTCTTTAGATATTTCAAGGAAAGGGGTTTATCTGAACGTCATGATGAAGATGCAAGCTTCACCCTCCAAAGCCTTGATCAATGTCAACACCATCATGCACACTCGCATCTTCCCATACGTGTTAGGATCCTGCACAAGTAAAACACACCCATTAAAAAAAAAAGCGTGCACATTGTGGGTGTTTGAATGAAGGGAAAAAATGTTTGCAAATAAGGTGTGTTTGAGCTCGAAATCAAAACCGGGCGAAGAAAAGGGGAAAAAAACAGAGTATTTGTACAGTGTCAAGAGAAATGAACTTCAACAGAGAATAAAACACCAAGAGGATTTTGAGCTTAACAACGACAAAGGAGCTTTTCAAATGGCGGTGTCGAAACAAGGATACTGAGTTGGGTTGAAAACAAGAAATGTCTCCAAGAAAAAGCAGAAAAAAATGGGGAAGCTTCTTCTTCGTCGCTTGATTTCCCAAAACCCAGGCGAGAGAGGAGCGAAGCGCGTGCAAGGTTTACTCGAGCTCGTTGGAACCACCGATGGTGCTCCGAGAGGCAACGGCGGAGGCGAAGGCGGGAACCGGTTGCGACCGACGGAGCTCTTGGGGGAAGCGACGACCGGCGAGGCTTTCTCGGAGAGGCGGAGGCGGTGGACCCGCTGGAGAAAGAAAGAGAAGTGTCTGGGCTGTTCTTCTTCAAGAAAGAACGTAAAGAGCTATGAAAATTGAAATTAAGAGAGAATTTTTTAAGCGGGAGTCTGAGCATTTATTGTCTTGTCCTTTTCTGACAGCCAACCTGCGGAACAACAAAAAGAAAACTCAACTTTTAGACTTTTCCATTTCGTGGCCGGTCCAGGGTCACGTGTCGATATTTTAATGGAGCCACTTCAGCTCACACGCGCCACGTAAGATGGTGACCTGGTGGTTAACAACCACTGAATATTTTCTCATTTGAAAGAGACTGATAACAGAACCTATCTAGCATGACACTATTACATTGATTAACATAATCTCTTGCATATGGAATGAGACAGCCTGAATTTTTTAAGTTGTTTTCGATTAAATAAATCGGGCTTTTCGTCGACGTGTCTATAGTGATATTCTCTGAGTTAGCCACTCACGAGATAACTGGTCTATCTGGGGAAGCAATTAAGGAATCTAAATGCAATAGACTTGAGAATTCGGCCGGGGAATCGGCGCTCGACCGTGTCCATCTGCCGAGATCATTACGGCACTGTCGAAATCGATCAGAGACCGGAGATAGGTCGATTCGATAGAGATATGTGATCAGAGTGTGGGTGATTCCATCTTATTGCAAAATACTCGTCGATCGACACTAGACTGATTTTTCTATCGTTTTGGTACCCGGTGTCCGTATTTGAAACCTCGAGATTTTCACGACAACCGAGAGTTGCCAATGTGTCAAAGATGTACAATGTGACTCGAGATAAATCGATCACGAGTCAATTGCACCAAAGATTCCTAATAATGACCTGGTAGACTAGGTCATGCTAAAAGCGCGCTAGATTGAAATTAACCGCTTATTTGAACCCAATTTCAGAAATTGAAAGTTCTGTGGTGTCACGAGCTATATTAAGGACGTCGACTCATCCTCCGAGAAATTTTGAGAGATTCCGAGATTTTTACGGAAATCCGATTCGAACGTCGTGGAAAATAAACGGAAGTTCGGATTGGCCGAGTTGAAGAGATTTTCAATTTGCAGACCGAGTTATATGGCGATGGGGACTTATAGAAAATTATTTGAGATTTTTCTACCGTGAAATTGGACCTCAATTTGGGAAATTGAGTGAGGAATTTGAAAACAAAAAAAATGGAAATTCGGATCCATGGATGAGGCTTCAATTTTGGCTTACTTTTGGATTTAATTTTGGACTTATGCTTATTGGAAAGTATTAGTGGGCAAAGGGGATAAGTATGAGGAGACAAGGGGATCAAGCATTTAAGGATTTGGCTAAGCCTTGTTGACTTCTCTCCTTTTCTCTCTTAGCTGGCTTCATGCGCACGCCCCCTCTTTCATCTCCTTCGCACATCTCATTCGATAAAACCTCTCCCCGTTGGCTTTTTTGTTTTTTTTATCTCCTGCAATTTCAGCTTTGTTCTCACTTCTTCTCTCCTTCGCCCACTCAGCATTTCACCATAAACCCACAGCTTTGTCCTCCACTCACGCCAACACACTTCTTCGGTCAACACCCCACCAAAATCCCCTTTTGTTGACCGCCCTTATTTCTCTTTTTTTTCCATTTGAGCCGAACGAAGTCCCACGCCTCCACTGGAGTTGCTTCTCGTCCTCGCCGATCAACACATGCCTCCACGAAAGCCCAACGGTTGACCGCAGCATCTCGCCAACCGAAGTTGCAGCTGCCACGTCCGAACATCTCTCACGTTTCCTTCGTCCGCAACGCCAGCCGCACAAAGTCAGCTTCGTCTTTGCTGCAGCCCACCGAGCAACCCAGCGACCAGCGTCTCCACGTTGCTTCGTCCGTGGGCCTTCTCCAGCAGCTCACAATTGTCCAGCAAATCTCGGCAGTCCAGCCCAAATTTTGGTCCATCTCGGCTAACGAGCCCGTGAAGCCCAAAAAGCAAAGTCCATCAAGCTCGGCCCATTTGAAGCCAACAGAAATTCGGGCCCGGCGAAGCCATTTAGTTCAGTCCATTTCCAGCAAGTTGGTTTCGGCCCGTTCAAGTGTAGCTCAGCCCATTGGATTTTAGCCCAAGTTTCAAGCCCATCTTGGGCCCGCGAAGAAGACCCAAGCCCGCGACCAGCAGCCCAAGTTGAAAACAAATCTCAGTTGGGCTGAGATTTGTTGAGCCCGTTTTAGGCCCGGCCCGAGTGTCCGCCGACGCCGCCGAAAATTAAGATTTCGGCCGCCGTCGCGTCGTCGTCGCGGTGAACCGGTTTTCGCGATACACCGGTAAGTTTATACTCTAAACTCTTCTTAGTAGATTTTGATGCTAAGTGGTGTTTAGATTTATTTAATTAGGAATTAGGTGGTTAGTTAGATTAAATTAGTGATTTAATTATTTAATTGAGCATGTTAGGTGGTTAGTATAGTTTAGCTAAGGCCTATTTAAATTGTATTATTTATCTAGAAGGGTTCGGGAATTTTCCGAGTCCGTATTGGTATTTAATTCCAAAAATTGTGAATTTTCAATATTTACTCATAAAATCCCGGGTGTCGGATTTTAACACCGAAAATGGTTTTATGTACTATATAAAATAGTGAGATTTAAAAAAAAAAAAGAATGTCAATTTTTCTGGGTCAAGTTGACCGTGTACCCACACACGACTATTTTCATGCGTATTTCTAATACGAAGAAAAAGGCCAGGTTCACCATTTTAATTGAAGCATTTGAGTGCAATGCACGGTACCCTAAGCCATATTTGAGTGATCGTGTGATGACAAAGAGAAATCGTCCCGGGCTGTTGAGCTGGACGTTATCCCTATTTGGGATACCCCTTGATAAAGGGAAGCCGGTCGCAGTAGATTCTAGATCCTATGCTCCTTCGGGAAAGCCGTCGACGTAGTGACGTGCCATGCTCAATGGGGTAAGACGATGCCTGGCAATGCCAGAAGACCGCCGAACAGAGAGTAGGCCGTGCTATATGCCGAGATCAAAACTAGGAATGCATGATGATTTGAGTATTGTGTTCCAATTAATTGAGCTTGAGTGATGCTCTGATTTGTGATATGATTTATGCTGACCTACAGGATGGAACTGAGACGATGTAAGTCTCCTTGATTGTGTGATTGCGTGCTTAGAATGCTTCTTAGCGTCTTTCCCTCCTAGCCGCAGTTTAGAGCTTAGACTTACTGAGACATTGTCTCACTGGTTATTGTATAACCACTTTCAGGGTCATCGAGTAGAGGACCTGGAGCAGAGAGGAGGTGATTTGAAGCATAGGTCGGATAGGACCGCTTCTTTTTGGAGAATAGTCTTTTGCGGTCTTTTGACCATAGACTCTTGTACTTGACTCAGTATATGTTTATAAAGGCATGTTTGTTTGTGAAATTATTGTTCTGCTTTTCTATCCCGAGATAGTTCGTCGGGGATTTGTTTTCGCTTCCGCATGTGCAACAAAAATGAAAAGGGTCGGCGACTAGTCCTAGGAAGTCACAAAATTTTATCGACCAGAGAGGGATGGGTACGCGCTCGGGGTTCGGGGCGTGACATGGAAGAGAAGGCCAACAATGAAAAAAGGAACAAGGGAATGCAAAACTGTCAACATTTCAACCCATTTCTTCACAGCAAAATGAAAGGCGTCTTAATTTCTGTTGATTTGAGATTTCTTTCTCATATATGTACCATGGGTGCAAGATGACAATTGAACTGCAATGAGTTTGAATATGCAATGCTAAGCAGTAGCAATTTCTCAAGGTGGAGTTCTACTAGTCAGGCAGCTTTTTTGAAACTGAAGACGATTATTTTCCATGTCATGGCTCTATGCAACTTATATGCTGATAAATTTTCGAGCTTGATTTCAGAAAATAGTGAATCACTATACACTAACTACCTCAACTGCCCATTTGGCAAAACTGATGTAGGACATTGGGTACTGCCAAAAGAACTTGGGAAGATCGGGGAGAAGTCTAAAAACCTGTGATGCCATCATCATTAGAACCTGAATCCACAAAAATTAGCTATGAAAGCATACTTTATAACAATTACAAGACGGAAAGTTTAGGAGAGAAAATTTGCTTACGATGACACCAGCTCCAGTTGCTATGGCCATCAAGGCATTGGGGACAAATGAGGTCACAACCATCATGCAACTCTCAATAACGGTGATGCAGCAAAAGAGATTAATGCAGAAATAACCATATTGAGAGAACCCTGGATGAAGCTTCATCATGTAGAATATCGTTGTTCCTGAAAGCAGAGAATTCGCCACCAAGAAAGGGAGCGAAGAAAGGAAATTCGCAAGCACAAACACTGTCTCACCATAATGCCCATTGAGCCTCTCGGCATAAAATACCTGATTTAGACAAGAAAAGGATGTCATACACTGAAAAGGTTTCTCCTTTGTTATGTAATAAATGTATATTCTTGCTTGATCTCTCTAACTGATTGTGCAATTCTCACATTCCTATGTGACTGAGTCGGAGTAGACCGTCAACTAAAAGTTCATTAGTTAGATTTATGTTATTAACAGCGTGATAGGCTACGACATGCAACTTCACACCTGTCATGGTGGGGCTTGTCTGCCCTCCAGAGGAAACTTAGTTCTAGTCTTAGTAACATATCATTTTAATATTACCTCATGTATGAAGATACTGTTGATATATAATAGAGGAAAATAGATCAGCCTCGACACTGTGCAATACCTTCAGTTCTTCGTCAAAGAAAGGGACACCACCACAAGATAAACATATCATGAAGCCTTAGATAAATGAAACGCACTTTCCTCTGTTGATAATTGCCCCATTGTCGTATCCAATGTCAAAATATAGAGTTCCGGTACTTATTGATGATAAAACGTAGAACATGATCCTCAACCAGGAGTATCCAATGTCCCTATACATGTTGATGAAGGACCGATGAGTCAAAATCCTGAGCTGCTTCCACTTGCTGGAATTAGTATTCTTATTCAACTGGCAGACCTGATAATACTTCTGTTTTCAACAGAAGAGATTCAGTTTTGATAACATCAGTTCCGGAAAATGCTACTTCAATATAGAGGTAACTCCATTAGTTTCAAAAGGCACAGATGGAGACATTGTTCATTAACTATGGTAAGTGGGAAAGATGAAAAAAATGACTGCATGAGCATGATCTGTATTTATATATCTTCTGAGCTGGAGTGCTTACGGTAGCTGCAATTTCTTGCATTTTCCTCCTAACTGCGCATGAATACTCTGAGGATTTGTAACTTTGGATGAGTGTGGCTTTAATCTCTGCTGTTTTCATCTTCATTGAAAAACCAGACGAGGCTGGATTTTGCTGTTGCTGCAAGATAAATGTTGGATGATTTTGCGGAAGCGTGTGTGTGTGTGCAAGTGTGTATGTGAATAAAAGTGGACTACAATGGCAAGGGAGTATAGGTAAAAAAAAAACAGAACTCTTATTATGAAAATTTGTATTACAAAGGAAGGAGTATGCTGGTTTTTCAGCTACATAAAATACACACCTTAACTCCTATTTATAGGCTTGTGTTCGCCGCCTTTCACAACGGACATTGTATAAAAAAATTAATATAAAATTACAAACTTGCTTCTTTATTTCCTGCTCGTGCGGCTTCTTCCGTCTTTTGAGAAAATATTGGGTACCCTCAAAGGACCACGTCATTTGTGCTCTGATCCATTCACGGATCGACACCTGTCCAGCGGGCAGGTCCACGTCTTCTCTCTTCTAGTTCTCGTCGCTTCTTTCTCTCTCCTCTCTCTTCTCACTCTCTCCCGAATAACTCTCGACTTGGCTGGTGGCTCGGCTCGGCTGGCAGACGGATCGATGGGTAATAAATGCGCAAACACTCCCGCTTCAAATTTCTCTCAAGTCACTTGAATTTTATGGGTTTTCTCTCTCTCCTCGTGGAAGAGCCGACAGTCTTCTCTCTCCTCTTTGCTCTCTCTTCCTCCTCCGACGATCAGGTCTAGCGATTCCTCCGACGACCGTCGCTCCCTCCCGACGACGGCCTTTCTCTCTCCACTCGACGGCCTCATCTCAGGGGTCCATTCTCTCGGCGCACTTCTTCCTAAATCGCGCTCTCTCCCGACGGCCGATTTCGCTCGCCTCTCCCACGACCTCCACGCTTTTGGCGGTTCTTCCCTCGCGGTTCGGTGAGGTCTCGGGTATGCTCTCGTGCTGCGTCTCTTCTTCCTTGCTCAGCAACACCGTACTGCCTTTCTCTCTCTGAGTGTGTCTCTCTGTGCATTCTTTCATCCATGAGGCAAGCATTTCGACTAGGGTTCAGGGGTTTCGCCTGAACCCTAGTCGAAATGCTTGCAAGGGAGATTATTGAGCAGGGAAGTGAATATTTCTGATGGAAAACCATGAGGTCTTGAGAATTTGCCTTCAACAGAGAGCAAGGTCTTGAGAATCTGCTTCGTTCGGGTCAAGATGGCGGGCTCCGCAGCCGCACAAGTCCGCGGTCTTGCGCTGTATGGTCCGGGCTTGTAGCTCCGTCGACGGGGTCTACAGAGAACTCGGTCCGTCTCCCTCGCCTAATTCCATTATGTTGGTCTTTCTCGAATGCTTTCATGTGGGTAGTTCTTCTTTTAGTCAGATTAAGATGGAGTGCTCGGTTCATTTGCAAATGCACAAGATGATAGATGGTTCTTGCTTTTTTGAGAAGTTCTTTGACATGTTGTTTTAGACTGCTTGCGAAGAAAGCCAGACCGGTTCGCAGTAAAATGAAAAAGAAAGAGTGAACTTTTCCGGATTTTATTGGTCATACAGTCATGTCTTTCGTGTAAAATTTGAAGTCAGTAACTATCTTTTGGGCCTGAATCTTTCTCATGTAGCCTCTCGCTTCACATTAGGTGAACTCCCATGCGTGAGTGGTTCTTGCTTTTTAAGTTATCACCCTAGTGGAAAGATTCTTCATTTCTTGTTCCTCGGTGTTCCAAATATGCTTGGTTTCGGAGTTTGCTCTTCGGAATTTCGAACCAGGGGTTCATTTGATATCTATGGTTGCCGTTGCGAGGAAGTTATGTCAAACATGTTGGAAATAGATGAGTTTTGCAAAATGTGACTCCCGTCAGAGGACTTGAAGTCAAGTTTAATTTTCTTGTACAATCTGACACGAGTTCTGAGAAATGTAAGCAAAAGTGTTTCTGGGATGTTGGTGGGGTAAATATCTTTGCAGTTTGGCTTTTATGTAAAATTTGCATTTCTTTTTCTCCAGGGTTGCTTTTGCTAAAAAGGAAGATTGAAGATTGAGTTCAACGCACTGAGAAGATGGCTCCTACTGCACTGCAAATCGAAGAAGCTAAATGGATTAAGCTTGATGGTCTGATTCGAGATTACGACCTTTGGGATGATCCTGCTAAATCCTATGATGTTCTTGTGAAGTTGGCAGACATCGCCAGAGCAGTCGATGCCCTGAGGGATTTAACTTACAAGGTGGTGTGGAATGCCATATCCATGACATAGAATAAGCTTTTCCACCCAGTAGGTGTGGATTAAGTTGGGCAATTGTTGGGTCATTGGTTTGCCCATTATCTGTGCCAAAGCCTGAAAGCATGTGCACATACTTGTCTTGACTCTTTTCCGAGATTAACTTGATTCTTAATGTGTCAATGACTGTCATATCTAGTTTAACTGTATCAATTAAAGGAAGTGCAGTTGTTGGGCTTTAGTTGACTTTTATCTGCTGAAATTTGCAGGCGGAAGAAGCAAAGCTGATAACTCAACTGGTGGAGATGGATGCTATTAATTATGCTCTTTTCAAGCAGGCATACACTTCGTCTTTGGATATGAGTAAGTTTTTGGACCGTTATGAGATGTTGAAGCTTCTTAAGGGACCATATGATGTGGATGGAGCGTCGATGGTCATCAAAGCTGAATCCAATGGCAATTACCATGAGGTTTGATAATCTAACTTCATTTCTAGAATAATTATGCATGTGCAAAGAGATGATGTTTATATCACACTCTTCCATTGTAATATACATCGATGTAGAATGGATGCACAGTTTCTGGTTCCTGCTTCTTTATAATACTTACGCCACAATATAGGAGTTTCAAAGAACTTGAGAATGAAAAAACTGCATATATATGTACATATAAGGGTGGGACATTATTAGTGGAATCTTGTTAGTATATATTTATGCTTGTGCGCATCACCATTACAGTTACTTCTTATCTACGAATCTCTTTGCTTGATGACTTAGATGTCTTGAAAATCAATTGTGGGATTTCTCCTGGGTTTAGCGGATATTTAATTTATTGTCTAGTATCCTTCTTCCTATGGGAGGTATTTTGCATGTCCCTCCCCTGAATTCCAACTCAGAAGTAAACATTGAGTGATAATGTGGTGGCTATCAAAAGAATAATGAGAAAAAAGAAAAGTGAGAATTTGATCAGTATGGATAGTGGTTCGATATTATTCTCCACTATGAGGATACTTCTGTTATGAGGATACTTCATTTTGACATCAGTATGAACTAGGACAGGGAATGATAAGTTGCCAATCTATTTGCATATGACAGATGAAATCCTGGAAAATAGTGGACTGTAATATTCATCTATAATGGGGATATATTCCTTTTCCATTAGCTAATTCAATGAAGTTCACTCAGTTTTGTTGACCCAAAAAAAAAAAAAAAAAAGAATCTTTTGGGCTTATGCCTCTGCTGGTTCCAATCTCTCTGTCTCTCATGCATTTGCTAATCCAGTTATGGGCTGAAAAACTACTGAGAATGTACCAAAAATGGGCTGAGAAGCAAGGTTATTGAGGGAGGATTGTAGAGAAGTGTCGGGCAACGAATGGTGGAATCACTTCCGCAACGGTTGAATTTGAATTTGATTATGCATATGGTTGTCTTCAAGGGGAGAGGGGTGTTCATCAAATGATAAGTGGTTCAGAAACTGGATCAACAATCGATGAGGTAGGTTTACAATTATCATTTTTGTTTTGATGAAACATTCACTTTTGTATACTGCTATTGGTTTTTGACTTCTTTTTAACAATGAGCTCTGAATGATTTGTTTCTTCTCTTTCCGGAGATTTCAGAAGGCAAAAGTGGCATCTTGTTAGTGCATCATTAATATCAAGAAACAATTTAAAGTGTATTAAAGACATGACCAACATGTAAATGACCGTGCGCAAGGAAAAACACATTGGAATTGGAAGATTGATTGTTTCTGTGGCTCTTTCTTGAAATCAAAGCAGCTAAATATGAACTCGTACTCATGGCAACTTATTGTATATATTTGGGAAAATTCTTTCTTGATCTTATCTTAATTACACACTTAGATATTTGTGTGGCACCTAGATGTATACATGTACCATAGAGTCTAACATTGGCTAAAAAATATAAGATATGCAACTTCAAATGGCGTGTGGATTAATTTTGCACATGAGCTTAAGGTTGATTTAGTTCACTCAAAAACATAGCCAAGGGAATTGTTGCATTTCATGGGATCCTACCATTCAAGTTGTTTCTTTTTATAGTATATCTGCTTCTTATACAAGTGAATTGAAGGTCGAGACAAGCCTTTTCTGCGTGATGCGTTTCTGTTCTGCTACATCATTGGCCCCTAAATTCCTGTCAGTTCCTCATTTTAGTACTCAAAATTTGCAGGTTAGCCTAGCAGCTGTCGATATAATTCCTCTGTTCCGTGGTTTGGCCCCTGACCCAAAAATTAGTGAGGAAGATTTGCTAATCTTGTGCCCATCGTCATCGCCTGAAGTAAAAAGTCATCGAAGGCCGGTCTGGAGTTGTTATTTAGCATGTTCCTACTGGTTTTGTCGTCCAATCTTCGGGTAATGAGTTGTCTATTCCCTTATTTGTTAGGGTTGACCTTCCAACTCAAATTTGTTTACCAATGGTTTCTGCAATCCGGTTTTGACTTTACAAAGAAACAAATGCCTGTTCCTCAACACACGTTCATGATTGCCTGTCTAGTACGACATTTTGTGATTGAGAAATAAGATCTCAAAATTTTTATCCCAGGTGAAAGGAGCATTTTTGCAAATAAGATTAAGGCCCTCAACCGGTTGAAGGCTAAACTTCTTGTCGCAGCCAGCGATGTAGGAGTTCCAGGCATAAATGGCTTCAAGAAAGAAAATGTGTTCGACATATGGCAAGACGAGGTCCGAAGATACGTTCTTTACCCTCGCAAGCATGTGAAAGATGTAAGAAGTGGTGTTGAAATGCCTGACCTGTATTCTGTTTTGGATGGTAATATAGAACCTCTGATTGGAGCTCATATCCAGATGAGACTCTCAAATGACATGCCTCCATAGTAAAGCAGTTTTTCCCAATTTTGCTCTATTAATTTATTTCTCTGCGTTGGTTCTTCATCCCAAAGTTTTAGCCCTTGAAGTTTATTTTTATGTTAAAAACAAGACAATTGTTCCTTTGTCATACATGTATCTACGCCTGAAATTTATTTTGTTGACAAAACCATAAGTGGGGAAAATAGAAAGTGACCCTTCGGTAGGCATTTTGTAGAACTTTTGCCATGATGGAAACATCATCACATTTGTGACAGCTATTAAAGGATAGAGGGATGTTTAAGAAGCACAAGTGTCATCAAAAGGTTGATTTCTTGCAACTGTTAGAAGCTATTATTTATTTAACTAATACAATTGATAATGTATTTAAATAAAATACATTATCAAAACCTAAAACAGACACAACAAAAAAATCTTGCCGGCGCTGCCAAAACCTAAAACAGACGCAACAAAATCTTGCTGACAAGGAATGTGCTTAGTTCGTCAGCAAGATTTTGAGGAAGCACAAGAACAAAAGGAGTTTATTTCTCCACATAGTAATCGATTAAGTTGATTTTGACGAAGGAGTTTATTTTGACGAAGTTATGTCTTGGAGGGTGGGATAAGATAACCAAGAGTAAGATGGAAGGGGGATTGGGGCCATGCAAAGGCAGGAGCCAACACATAGTCCTTCTAGGTAAGTTTAGATGGCGAGTGCATTTGGAAAAGAAAGCCAAGTGGGCCAACATTGTTAGAAAAAAGTACATTATGAGAAAGGCAAGAAACGATCCATTGTCAGGAGAGCTTTAGAGTTAGTGGATTTCTTTTCTAGGAAGGGGTTAAAACATTTGTTGACCGAGGAAGGGGGAACTAGCCTGCTACTTGACAACTGGACAGTGCGTGGGTCCTTTAGGCGGACTCTGCGTGGCTGAGCATATCCATTGGTCAAGTACATTAGAAGATTTCTGAAGAGCAGCTTGGTCAAATGGAAAGAATGGTCCAGACCCCTCAACCTCAAGTCTCTTTGCGTTTTGGACAAGAAATCTATACGCATTGTACCATGGAAGAAATACATCCTTGACCTGATATAACAAATATAGAATGCATAAAAGGATTAGGCAAAAAGCTCGAGTTAGAAATATCATTAAGATAAGGAAACATGCTTCAGAAATCAAAAGTATAGTCACAGTGGAGCCAGTGCACTCACGACACAATAGACCCCGTCCTTCTTGAACCGTAAAACCTCTGCACGCACAACTGGAGAATTGATTAAGTATAAACGCAACGCGTCCTGTGACACGGTATACACAATATGAGACAAAACCCAACTTAAATAGTGTCCTTCACATGATGCAAATTTCAATCTTATAAAAAGAATTCAGAGAAAGAAAGGAAACTTACGGCCCCATAATCATTTATAACATTCAAGGGAGAAGGATAGTTTTTAAGCTCTTGCTCATCTTTTTCCCATCCTCAGCAAGAACTAGTCCATTGCAGATGAGATTCCTAAATGCCGGTTTTCCAAATAATGCAGTAGCCAACACCATAAGTGTGTAAAACCTGACAAATAGAGCCATATCATGTAGCCTGAGCACAAAAGTCTCTACCAAACATAACCATGTAGCAGAAAAAATTGCAAATAAACCCCTAAATCTGAATATTATTCTGAAAAATCCATCCGGAACCATTTGATAGACTAAATTGTGCAGATTATGCCTTCAAGTCAGTTTTATCAGTTCCATTGTTCACATCACCACATTCTAACAGCTCCAAGAGGGAGTGTAAAGTAATCTTTCCAAACAACGAAGTTACAATTTTGCTACAATCTATACAACCAAAAATTCAAGAGTCTCTCATAAGGAAATGCATATACAGTAAGAACCTCACCATCCACGGGTTTGATCCAATCCTTCAGCCACAAAATGCCCAGGAAAATTCTTCTCAAATAGTTCGACATTCTCAAATGGGTAATGGAGGTAAGCATAAGGCATGGATCCACTCTCAAACCAACAATCGAAAACCTGAAAAAACAACCCAGGTCAATGCAAGAACAACAACAACTCATGAAGTTCTTGTGCTGTCACAAAAGTTGATTCTTCCCTAGCCATAGAAAACAAAAGTCGATTCTTCCCTAGCCATAGAAAAGGCAAATCAACTATTTCCATGTAGTGTAACATCAGCATTAAGGAAACTACCAAGCATTTCCCTTTTGATTACTGTTCCCTTTCTTTACATTCTTTTACACTATAACATTGGATAAGTTCAATTTCATACATCTAGTTTGCTGGAAATGTTAGAAACAGTCTCCTCATGCATAGATTTTGTATATGAGCAGCATCCCTTTTGAAGCCACTATTATAGAGGCAGTACCCCTTGGCAACTTATTGATTAAATTTCAGTCATCATTCCAAGAAAAAAAAAATTGATCATGCAGAATAATCTCCAATGCTTATACACGTCTTTACTTTTACCTAGTCTGGATAAGCATGAAACCAAGTCCAACAGAAGCCAAGGACCTCAGTATCTTGCCTAAAGATGGAACTACCATATCCCAAAAGAAGAGCTGATATGTTTTAAGATACAGATCAAGACTTTGTGATTCATTTCCACAATCTTGATCCATAAGCTTCTTGAATCTGCTCACACAAGCTACCCAAACCATCAGTAAAAATTGATAGAATTCATCAAGAACATCTTCCAACCCAAAAAAAGAGTTTCCCTGAGAAAGGTCACTCTGTGAGGTCAGACAACAACTAAGAATTGTGGTCTGTGCCACGGTGAAGCAATCATTGGAGCACAGTAATCACATGTGTATGCATGTATGTATGCATGTTTGCTGTTGGGATCTAGGAAAAGAATTACCTTGCCACATACAGGGCAGATGTCACTTCTCTCCTTCCACTCATATATGCAACCAAGATGGAAATGGTGAGAGCATTTTGTCATTATTCTTGGATTCTCAGGCGTATATTCTGCATTTAGTAAGCAGTAAAAATTGATAGAATTCATCAAGAACATCAACAATTTAATTAATCACAACATTGCAGTGACATGTTACAAAACTATAAACCAATACGGATACTGAACAAGCCAACTTGCACACAATATTTCTGCTGCCACTGTCTGAGGCAATAATCAGACCCAAATTCCAAGTTCATGAAAGTACTTCCCTAGCTCCCACATAAGCTTATTGTCAATTTTTATTTTTTTTTCAGATGAAAGTTCTCGTCTTCAAAATTTTCTCTAAAGAATCTGCATCTGTGCCAGCATATTCCCAGGAAAAAAAGGAAAGCACAAAAGCATACAATGGTAAGGTAATTTCTTTCAGAAAAAAAATCAAGTTCACCAGTAGATTGGATCTCTAAATAGTTTACAAGCTGAAAACTCAACTACATCTAGGCATGAAAGTGAACAAGTTGAACTAGCCTAAGATTATGTCTCATCCCTTTTCTAAAACTTATTCAGCACTTCACGTTATTCAGAATTAGCTTAGCCCGCTAATAATTGTCAGCTCAATAAGAAAGCAACAAGCAACCAATCTTCTAATACAAAAACTTTTACCTTCAAGACACGTCGGACAAACATCTTCCTCTTCTGATGTCGTATAAATATGCCCAATATCAGCATTCGCTTTCGCCGAGGATAGTTTAAGTGAGGTCTTATATGGTTGCTCTTTAAAACCTTTTTCATGTGCATAGTTAGTCCATTTGCCTTCTGAGCAAATATTATCCGATTCCCCATCCGTGTCACTCCTAAGAGGTTCTGATTCCTCATTGGCATGACTTGAACCCTTCTCATGCCTTGGAACCAGTCCATCCCTCTGCATGCACAAACGCCTTGGCTCTACATCATAGGGCAAAGGCCTTGGAGGAGAGTGGTACATGTCAGAAAAATAATTGTCCGGTGACGCCGTGGAAGTCATTGTGGATGCTTCCTGAATGGAAGAAGGGACGGCATGAATCTCTCTCCGAAATAGCACTGCGTACTGCACATCATGACAAGAGAGAGTCGAAATAGATTATCAAAATGCTGAGCACAGTTAAAATATCCTCTTCAAGGTAATTATTTTTATTATTAATTGATGATCTCATGAAGGCTCAGCACAAGACGTGGGCTCGAAGCTCAAGTATGCACAACTCTATCAGATAAGTAGACCTAGCTAAACATAAATCTCAAGAATACCGTCTACCAAAAGGCGGGATTGACCATAGAGCAATATTGCTCTACAGTAACTAAATAACTTTTTCAGGGTTACATTGACCCATTAATTGTTTTTCTCATTTCTCACATTCTCTTCTCATCTTGTCCTCCAACTGGTGGTATGCTTGCTCTTGCTCTCTCACGCTCGCCATGTGTCTGGTAGCAGGCAGCAATAAAGTGCTCTTAACCATATACCTCGAGCATTTCGAGTATCTCGTTATTACATGCTTATTCCCAGTACAGTAAATGTTGAATATTAGACTAAGTAGACATTAGAAAGCCATATAATGCCCACGGGCAATGACAGAGAATCCAAGTTCTTTTCGATGTCACTTTTTCTCCCCTTGTTGTCATTTGAACCATGCTTTCCAATCTGACTAATGCCACAGAAAATAATGAACTGCTAACTCCATGGGAACAAAAATTTGCCCTGGTCAATCTCCAATCGCAGAGGTGCACTTTGATAAGGCAACATAAAAGCAAGGGCATGAAAGCAGGCATATTTTTAACTGAACATGTATATTTTCAGTTCTCAGTAACAGGCTTTATCTGGGTGATTAATCAGCAACAATTGAAAACCAATTTTATCACTGACTTTTGTGGAGCTCATCATCCAAAGAAATGCTCACTGTTAAGGCATTAAAAGAGTAAGTGCGAGGTGCAACATACCACGTAAAAAAAAATTATCAACCACACAATTAAAGCAAATGCAGTTCCTATATGCAGAACTGCTCCGGAGAACATCTTCCAACTCTCCCCTAAAAAGAAATTCAATTTCTGGAATCGAAAACAACTTTTTGCACAAGCCACAGCCTCCGCTTCGATAACGCCAGATAAATCTAGTTCAGTTCTAGCAGATAACCAGCGAAGCTCACAATCAACCTAGCCTTCAAAATGCATCGGCGATAATACTCCAGTAGTTACCTTTTGACAGCGAGAGGTCCGAGAACAAGCAACAGCAAAGGAGAACCGTGATACATGGAACCTGTGGAAGGGATCAAAGCATCAAACAGCGACACACCAGTAGGCAAACAAGCAGCTTCCTTCCTACAGAGATCGAACGGAGCCGAACCTGCGTAGGGAGACATCACCGACTGCTTATCCAGTGGATATACATCCTCTGTACCTCGCTTTATTCTAAATGTGATTAACCATGAAAGTTTTTCTATTATTATTACAATTAACCATTGAAGTTACTTGAAATGCGATAAAACAGGTAGCAAATTTTGATTCTGGCAATTAAACATGAAGCTGTAGATGATGTGAATGGAACTAATTTAGATAGATCACTTTCTTTATTAAACTCTAAACTACTTCATTGAAGGAAGAAATAATAAGATAAGTATAAAAGAAGTTCATTGGGGACATGGTGAGAGCATAGACATGATGAGAGTAGATCTTCTACATGCCGTGTCCATGATACGGAATGATACTTTGTGAGGAAAGATATCCTAATCAATTGCAAAAAAAATGCAGTGAATTCAATTCTAGAAGTTTAGAGCTCATTGATTCATGTGGAAAAATTAAATAAACGAAAAACATGGTAATGTCAGATATCATAAAGAATTTAACAGCAAAGCTCAAATAGGGATTCTCTCATAGATCTATACATCCAATGATTTGAACGCAGATTCACCTTGAACATCAGTTTTGTCCACTTCTTTAGCATAGAGCAATACCAACTCCTGCAAGGCTGCTTCCTAACAAAGACAATAAAAAATGACATACGGTGAAAAGCTAGGTTAGGTGCTGATTTAAACCACCAAATAGTGCACATATTTGTCCATGCCATAGATTTTAGAGGGACTCTTTTTTGTTGAGGGGGAAGGAATGCGCTAAGCAGAAAAACAGAGTCTGGCTTGCCGCACAATTTGCCAATAAAACTGAAGGAAGTGAGCAGCTCAGCTTGCATTGAAAAATAGGATGGAGTAAAAGTTACCAAAAAGAACATAGTGTGGTTTGGTTTGGTAAACCATATTAATGCAGTTTGTTTGGTTCGGTGCCCAACTGAATGAAAAAGGGCCGTGCTCACCTCCACTATCAACGGTGCAATGTGCATCGAACGACAACTTAAATGGATAGATCAATGAAGGTATCAAACGTTAAAAGAGCAGAGCACATTCCATGAAGCTGAATACCTGAAGGGTAGATTGTGAGAGGAGGATGGACACTCCGGTCTTTAACACTTCAATGGAGGATTATCGGGAGCCAATGCCTCTGCAACAAACTGTGGCCCAAGAGCTGAACCTCCTATTCCAACTGAAAGTACTTGAGTAAAGCGATCCACGGGAGAAGTAGGAGGGGGCTTAATCTGCAAATTAAGCGTCAAACATTATCAAGTCAATCAATCCGTCCGTGTCAGATGCAATCAGCTAAGCACACTAAAAGAAAACCAACGATCAAAAACCGAATTTCATGCTGACATTAGTCGGAAAACCTGAAGAAAATTTTGAAATTACTGCATCTCAGAGTCGGAAATCTCCATCCATGGTCATTTCAAGTGAATAATAGGTAAACGAGCTCTCCATCTCTTCGACCAGAAATCAATTCAATTTATCCCCGGCTCGCGCTTCCTCGAGCTACTAAGACATCTACGACAGCAAACCGATTCCCAAGAAAAAAAAAGAAAAGAACGCAGGGAACTACAGACTCTACCGCTGACCACGTCGGAAGCGAAATTGCAGACGGCTTCAAGCGTGCTCTCAATCTGCGCCTTCAGGAATCGGGCCGGCGCGAGTTCCGACTTCCTCAACCAGTAGTGCCCAACCATGCGGCCCTCGTCCAGGCCGGGTTCGCGATCGCGCCCTTCTCCAGCTCCTCCATCGCCTTGAACGCGGCCTGGAACCGAGGCTCCATCTTCTCCACGAACTCCTACGTGAACCCGATTCGACTCACGTCCAAGGAAAAGCCCTAGCTCCGGTGCTGGTGCAGCCAGTCCACGTACCTCGTCCAGCGGGAATCCTTCTCCAACTCTCTAGCCCGCGCCTCTCTTCTTCGCCGCGCCGTCGGCCCTGCCCAGGTCCACCGAGATCTCCCTCGCGACCGATCGGGCCAGCGACAGGACAACACCCGGTCGACGGCGGGGAGCCTGGCGCCGCTCGGGAATCCTGCCGGAGGCCGACGGCTTCGCGGCGGAGGCCGGCGGCATCTTCAGCCTGAGGGAGGAGGAGGACGAGCAGATACCAGAGACGGAGGACGCCATCGGCGGCGGTGGTTCGGAGTCGGAGTTGATGACGAACTCGTCGGAGGGAGGCAATCGGACGGAGGCAACCGGCGAGGCTTTTTGAGAGGCGGAGGCGGTGGGATGTGCAGCTCGTTCTCTCTCTGCTCTTCCACGAGGAGAGAGAACCCAGAAAATATTCAAGCGAGGAGAGAGAAAGTTTAAGCGGGAGCGTTTGCATTTATTGGCCCGTTTGGTTCAAAGATTCCCAGCTTTTTAGAGGGCTGAAAGTCTTGGGAAAAATTTAAGTGTTTGGTTCGGCAAAGATTTGGAGGTGTCTTGGCGAATCTTTGGCATTTGAAATCTTGGAAAGCGGTGGGGGCACTGCTTTGGGCCAAGATTGAAAATGCAATCAACCTCTACTTGTTCATCCGCAGTTTTGTTCTTCTTCTTCCTTTTTTTTTTAATCAATCATCTTCCCCACACCCCAACCGCCATTGATCAGCGACGGAGTTTCATCGGATTTTATTTTTATTTTTAAAAATAAATAATAAAAACCCTTTGCAAATGTTGGGTTCACCTTCTTCTTTTTTGTCATTTTTATCTTTTGACAATCAATAGCCCAACTTTTTTTAATACACTAGAATAATAATTAATTAACAAATATGATTAATACTACAATAATTAAAAAAAATATTCAAAGTTGAAAACAAACCTAAAAGAACCATAGGCCAAAAGTTGAGCTTTGCATCTAATTTATAATTAAATTCTTTTAATATAATTTTTAAATAAATTTACTTATATATATCTTTTACATTACTCTCAACATGAAAATGTAAAAGGTTATATAGTCATTTTTTATTTTTTGTACTTTTAAAAATACTAAAACTAAAAACTTAATTTTTTGAGCTTTGCATCTAATCTACAATCAAATTCTTTTAATATAAGTTTTAAATAAATTTATTAATATATATCTTTTACATTACTCTCAACATGAAAATGTAAAAGGTTATATAGTCATTGTTTATTTTTGTAATTTTAAAAATACTAAAACTAAAATACTTAATTTTTGAGCTTTGCATCTAATCTATAATCAAATTCTTTTAATATAATTTTTAAATATATTTACTAATATATATCTTTTACATTACTCTCAATATGAAAATGTAAAAGGTTATATAGTCATTGTTTATTTTTTGCAATTTTAAAAATACTAAAACTAAAATATTTAATTTTTTGAGTTTTGCATCTAATCTATAATCAAATTCTTTTAATATAATTTTTAAATATATTTACTAATATATATCTTTTACATTACTCTCAACATGAAAATGTAAAATTTTATATAGTCATTGTTTCTTTTTTTTGCAATTTTAAAAATACTAAAACTAAAATACTTAATTTGGTCACACTAAAGAACTTTTCAAATATATGTTTCTCAAATGTCTTGCATTTCCTAAAATCTTTTCGGTTATAGTTTCAAACAGTCAAGATTTCGGAAAACATCTTTACCTCAAGGTATTTGCATTCTCCCGCAAGGATTTCAAAGTTTCGAACCAAACGGGCCCATTATCCATTCACCCGTCCTTTCTTCCGCCAGCCGAGCCGAGCCACCAGCCGAGAGTCATTCGGGAAGAGAGAGGAGAGAGAAAGAAGCGCTGGGTTGAGGAGCAGAGGGGAAGAAAGGGCAGACGTGGCGGGCCCGGATGACAAGTGTCGAAGCGTGAATGGATCATAGCACGGATGACGTGACACTGTTAAGGTACCCAATATTTTCTCCCGTGTCTTTTGGTTGCTTCTCCACTTTTCTACATTTTTCTATTCTGCAGCAGCTTTTGTTGACTTTTCTTTGCTTTTCTTTTGTCTATTTGCTGCACGTGGTCTTGCTGCCCACATACCAGAAACTTCTTTAATATTTGAGAGTTTTCTTGCTTTTTTCTTGCATGCTTGTGTACTAGAAATTTCTACAACGTACAAGAATCTTCAACTTTGTCTTGGACAAATTGTTGCCGCCATTTTTTCTTTCTCCATTAAGTCTGGTATGGTCTAGATCTTTCCAAAAATGGATCACTTTTTAACACTCCTCCTTAATCCATTTTTGTGATACTCCAAGCATTTCTCGCAATGTCTCGAACTTGGCTCGCGATAATGCTTTAGTCAAGATGTCCGCTATTTGTTCCTCAGTTTTGTAATATTTTAGCTCGATCTCTCCTTTGTTTTGCACTTCACGAATGAAGTGATATTTGATGTCTATATGTTTAGTTCTTCCATGAAAGACTGGATTTTTTGATATAGCAATCGCGGACTTGTTGTCACAAAATATTGGCGTTGATTCCATTTGTGGCTCTCCAATGTCTTCTAAAATCCTTCGAAGCCATATTGCATGACTAGTAGTTGTAGCAGCCGTAACATATTCTGCTTCTGCAGTGGATTGTGCCACTGAGTCTTGTTTTTTTGATATCCATGAAAATATTCCAGAACCTAATGTGAATGCATAACCAGTGGTGCTCCTCCTGTCATCAGATGATCTTGCCCAATCGCTATCAGTATAACCGATCAACTTAGTTGTTGCACTAGGTCGGTACAAAATACCATAATCAGTGGTTCCTCGTAAATATCTTAGAATTCTCTTGGCTGCTCCAAAATGAATTTGGCTTGGACTCTGCATAAATCGTGATAGTAAACTTGTCGCGTACATAATATATGGCCGTGTAGCTGTAAGATATAGTAGACTCCAAATTAGGCTCCTATAGAGTGAAGCATATGCTTTTTTAGCTCCATCATTTTTCAATAGTTTCTCATTCATCACAAGTGGTGTTGCCATTGTTTTGCAATTACTCATTTTGAATTTTTCAAGGAGCTTTTCTGCATATTTCTTTTGCGAGATGAAAATTCCTTCATCTTGATTGACTTCAATACCGAGGAAATAGTTCATCAAGCCCAAGTCCGTCATTTCAAATGTCTTCATCATTTCTTCTTTAAATTCTCGGATCATTGTCTCATTGTTTCCTGTATATATGAGATCATCTACATATAGAGAGACAATGAGAGTGTCGGACTTACCTTGGGTCTTGATGTAGAGTGTCGGCTCACTCATACTCCTCCTAAATCCTTGCTTGATGAAGTACTCATCGATTCTACTATACCATGCGCGTGGTGCTTGTTTTAACCCGTATAGGGCCTTCTTAAGCTTTAAGACTTTTTCTTCATTGCCTTTGACAATAAAGCCTTCTGGTTGAGCTACATAAATTTCTTCTTGAAGATATTCATTTAGGAATGCTGATTTTACATCTAGTTGATGGATCTTCCATTCTTTTTGTGCTGCTAGAGCTATGAGTGCTCGAATAGTATCAAGGCGAGCAACAGGAGCGAAAGTTTCAGTATAGTCAATACCTGGTTGTTGCAAGTATCATTTCGCCACAAGCCTTGCTTTATGCTTCTGGATTGATCCATCCACGTTGAGCTTCGTCTTGTAGACCCACTTGACGCCAATGATTTCTTTGTCTTCGGGTCGATCAACAAGCTCCCAAGTTTCATTTTTCTCGATCATCTTGATCTCTTCCTCCATGGCTTTTATCCAAACTTCTTCTTTGGATGCTTGTTCGTAGTTTTCTGGTTCCAAAATAGCAAAGTTGCATGTGTCATAAATTCTTCTAAGGGCTTTTACCCTTAGTACTGGAGACTCTAGAGTAGATTCTTCTTGCGTCACTCTTGGAGAGCTTGGTGGAGTTATGTCGTGAGTGGTGGAATCCGGTACTTCTCCTTCTTCTTGTGACATTGACTTCTCTTGAGTAGGTGGTATGTCTGGCAAGGTGATATACTTCTTCTCGATCTTCTCGTCCTCCCAATTCTAGGCAGCATTTTCATCGAACTCGACGTCTCAACTAATCATAAGCTTTTTAGTTCTTAGGTTGTAAATTCGATATCCTTTTGATTGGTCACTGTAGCCAAGGAATATTCCATTTTCTGTTTTTTCATCTAGTTTACTCCTTTTTGAGTAGGGATGTGGACGTAGCAAATGCATCCAAACACTTTGAGATGCTTTGCTGAAGGCTTCCGTCCACTCCATGCTTCAACTGGTGTTTTATTTTGAACAGCTTTAGTTGGACACTGTTTAACAGGTATACTTGCAAAGTATAAACTACTTCTGCCCAAAAAGTGTTGGGAAGGCCTTTCTCCTTTAGCATAGACCTTGCCATTTCCATGACGGTTCTATTTTTCCGTTCAGCTACTCCATTTTGCTCTGGGGCGTAGCCAACAGTTAGTTGATGATGAACTCCTTCATCTTCACAAAATTTATTAAACTCCTTTGAATTGTATTATGTGCCTCTGTCACTTCTTAGGACTTTGATTCTTTGGCCACTTTGATTCTCGACGTGGTTTTTGAATTTTCTAAAGATAGAGAAAACCTCATATTTTTCTCGAAGAAAGTATACCCACGTCATTCTTGTGTAATCGTCAATGAATAGGATGAAATATTTATTTTGACTAGGTGTAGGTGTTCTCATCGGAGCGCACACATCCGTGTGGACAAGTTCTAATGGCTTCTTAGCTTTCCATGCACCTCCAGATGGGAAGGACTGTTTCTATTGTTTTCCAAGAAGACAGCCTTCACAAACATCTGAAATTTCTGTGATGGCTGGAAAATCTCTCATCATATTTTTCTGATGGAGAATTTTTAACCCAGCAAAATTGAAGTGGCCAAATCTTCGATGCCATAGCCATGAATCATCAAGTTGAGCTTTCATGGCTATATCTTTGACATATTTCCATTGAATAGGAAAATTGTTATTTTTCATCTTAACAGAGGCAATGATATTTTTATATTTATCATAGATAATGCAGGTATCTCTATTAAAATATAGAGAATACCCACTTTATATCATTTGGCCCACACTTAAGAGATTTTGTGCAAGACGAGGGACTAGATATACATTATGTATATATTTTGGGCCTTTATTCGTTTCCACGGTGATGGTGCCTTTTCCTTTGACATCTACTAATGCACCATTGCCCAGCTTTACTTGGGATTTCACCGACTTATCAATATCGGTAAATATAGATTCGTCCCCCGTCATGTGATTGCTACACCCACTATCGATGTACCATGTTTCACTTTTATTGTTATTTGCCGCTTGGCCTATGTAAAATGTATTCTCTTCACTTTCTTTTTTTTCTACATAGTTTGCTCGATTATTTGTTTTCGAGCGACAATCTTTTTCTACGTGGCCATATCTTTTACAAAAGCGGCATTGTTTTTTTATTTTTAAACCAACAATCTTTCTCCAAATGATTTGTTTTTTTGCAAATACCACAAGGTGGATAATTTTCCCTTTTTATAGTTTCTCCTCCTCTTTTGTTTTTCCATGAGCTCCTTCCACCATTTTTAGTTTGATGAGACCGTATATTTACTTTAGACTGAAAGGCATTTTCAATTGAATCTTCCTCTTGTGCCATTAGTCTTTTCTCATATGCTTCTAGAGAGCCAATTAATTCACTTATTGATAGGGTCATCAAGTCTTTAGTTCCTTCTATAGTTGTAACTATAGAGTTGTATTTTTGGTAAGTGACACCAATATTTTCTCAACAACCCTTTGATCAGTTATCCCATCTCCATAGGCTCTCATTTGATTAATGAGTTCCTTTAATTTTCCACAATATTCTTGTACGGTCTCATAATTTTTCATTTTAGAATTCTCAAAATCTCTTCTCAGAGTTTGAAGGCGAATAGTGCGTACCTTTTCCGATCCTTGAAATTCTTCTCGAAGTATATCCCAAGCCCCTTTTGCAGTCCTCGCTCCAATTATTCTTGGAAATACGGTTTCCGAGAGTGCTTGCTGGATAAAATATAGCGCCCTTGCATCTTTTTGTAGTTGATCCTTCGAAACACTTGCACCTTCTGCAACCTTTTTCCACGATGTCCCATAAGTCTTGGGCCATCAAGAATGTAGTCATGTTTATGCTCCAAAAGTCATAGTTGTTCCCATCAAAAATGGGAATGGGAAATGAGGATGAGGTAGAGTTGGCCATGGTTTAGTTAGTGGGTATTTGGAAATGGTAGTTTTAGAAGTGGGTAGGTAGGACAAACGCCCAAAACCAACCAAAGACGTGGCTCTGATACCACTGTTGGATGATTTTGCGGAAGCATGTGTGTGTGTGCAAGTGTGTATGTGAATAAAAGTGGACTACAATGGCAAGGGAGTATAGGTAAAAAAAAACATAACTTTTATTATGAAAATTTGTATTACAAAAGAAGGAGTATGCTGGTTTTTCAGCTACATAAAACACACACCTTAACTCCTATTTATAGGCGTGTGTTCACCGCCTTTCACAACCGACATTGTATAAAAAAATTAATATAAAATTACAAACTTGCTTCTTTATCTCCTGCTCGTGCAGCTTCTTCCGTGTCTTTTGGTTGCTTCTCCACTTTTCTACATTTTTCTATTCTGCAGCAGCTTTTGTTGACTTTTCTTTGCTTTTCTTTTGTCTATTTGCTGCACATGGTCTTGCTGCCACGTACCAGAAACTTCTTTAATATTTGAGAGTTTTAGACCTGAGCAGGTCTTTAAAAGGCTCAAGCCAGAAACAGGCGGGATAACCGCCCTCGGGTGGAAGTCCCGATGTCTGTCTGGCGTAAAGGCTGGGATCCGGGCCTTGAAAAAGATTCCGACCCCATTGGCTGACCCGGCCACTCCCCTCTACGGGGAGAGGGCAGCCTCGCCTGATCCTCGCGATGCCTTCCCCTCTGCAACACGAGGGCGTGGTACAAGGAAATGATAGTGCCAGTTTAACCAACTGGGTTTGCTTTTTTTCTTGCATGCTTGTGTACTAGAAATTTCTACAACATACGAGAATCTTCAACTTTGTCTTGGACAAATTGTTGCCGCCATTTTTTCTTTCTCCATTAAGTCTAGTATAGTCTAGATCTTTCCAAAAATGGATCACTTTTTAATAATAAAATAGCAAGCCCGGATAATAAGCAGAAGTCACTTTACATATCACGAGAACTGATGCAGAGTTTAGAAGTCTTCAAGTTAAAACTCACACAATTTCTAGGAGAAAGCAATAGAGTGGCAGTCACAGAATCGAAGTCCAAGCTAATACACCGCAGAAAGTGATTTTTTCCTCCTCGGACAAGCAAATCCAGCATCTGCAAAGAACTGCACCGGGAGTTAAATTAAATGATCTTGCTTCTGCACAGCTGAAATGCCTCTTGAGGTAGAAAGAAGCGTTGACTCCTTATTACCTCAATGGCCATTTTGGCTTCTCCCAGAAACACAGTTTCTCCACTCGACAGAAGGAGTAAATCATCAAAAAGATCAAAAACTTCACTGCTCGGCTGGTGCATTGAGCAAATAACTATTCTACCTTCATCTGCAATATTTCTTAGAGCTCTTGTGACAAAAAAGCCGAGGCGCTATCTAAGCCTGTGGTAGGCTCATCAAGGAGCAAGATCAGTGGGCCTTTCACCATTTCAAGGCTGATGCTGAGTCTTTTCTTTTCTCCACTGCTTATGCCCCTCAAGTGCCAGTTACCAATCTTGTTCTCTGCACAGTCTTCAAGTCCCATCTCCTTTATGGTCGTTTCTACCACCTCATCAATCTCGGCTTTCGTCATTTCGGAAGAAAGCCTCAGATGAGCTGTGTAAGCTATTGTCTCTTTGACAGTGAGAGTGCCGAAGTAAAAATTTTCTTGAGTCACATAGGACTGAAAAAATGCGCAAAATGAGACGATTGGAATGAGACCCAGGTCCAAACATCAATCACCAGATAGAAATTTATTTGCCATTTTGCAAGCTCAAATTTCAGAAAGGAGAAACATGGCAAAACCAACCAAATTTTGATTATAAGAATGTCGTCCGGTGACACACATAAACCGCCAGATTGAAACAGAGGAAGTTCAATATATTATTTATCTTTTGTGGGCTAAAAGGATGCTTCATGAAACAGAATTGACAGAAGAGTGGCCTGCTGATGCTTCATTTTAGAGGTCACTAGCCACAGTATTAGTATGGGAAGCCGAAACTATAGCCAGAAAGCGCCGATTAAGCTGATGGAAGCAATCTTTTTATTCCACAGATGATCCAACAATTGCTAGACTAAAAAATTCTTTTAACTGCTAGAAAAGTTGGGATCATTTGTAAGACGAAAACTATTTTGGGAAAAATAGGTCGTGGGGATACCGATTTGGGATTTTTAATCCTATAAACCTAGAGAATTATCTTCCACAAGAGTCAAAAACTTGTCTCGTAATCTATTTTCCTCTGTTGTATAAAGTTTGTCCACCACAAATAATTTACAACAAAAGCTAACTTTAGACCTAATACTTGATGTGCTTACCAGATCTTTGTGGTTTATGGGCTTCATCTTTTTCCCACTTAGTGAAATATTTCCCCCTCTTCTGATGTCAGACGATATCCGACCTGTTGAAAAATAAAGCATAATAAGTAGTCGATTGAAGTGGGTGCTAAGTGGTTGAAATACGTATGCTTGGTCAAATGCGTACTTATGAAGTAAATGTGCCTATTTACCTAAATTATGGAATGCTACGTTAGAAATCTCTCAATCAATCTCTCTCTCTCTCTCTCTCTCTCTCTCTCTCTCTCTCTCTCTCTCTCTCTCTGTACACCCTTCTTATCCCATGTCGACTATAAAGCAACCAAATAGTCCCTTTAAGTGGAAGTTGGTGTGCCTAGGCATTATCAGGCCATTTTATGAAGAGGACGGGTCGGCTCCGGACCTGGGAAAGTCTCCGGGCCTTGATCCGCAGAGATGCGGTCTCGAAAATGAGAGCGACTTTGAGGGCGAGAGTTCCATCACTCGACGTGCGATGAGGCAGGGACGTGTGCGGAGCCTCCTTGAACTCTTTGCCCGGAAGTCGCTTTGGCCGGTTCTCACAGTCATTCGCTTGATCCTCACGCCGTATGGGAATTAATAGAACAGGGCTTACACTCCAATGGCTTCCCTTTTAAAGTTGTAATTTTACTAGAGCATGTATATTTAGGACAATAGTTTTGCACCATAAAATATGAATCGCTCCAAGCCCCGTCAAGAAAGGAAAGAAGTATGCGATTTTACAAAAAAGAATGCTCAGTCTTAGAAAGCATCAACTTTACCTTGAATTTCAATTTTGACACAAATTTTTTCTCATAGAATAATATTATCTTTAGGTCATAACCCAATTATGACCCATATTTTTGTCTTATAAATAGGTCTTGACTTTACTTTGTGGCCCAATTCTAATCCAAACTTTTTTTCTCGCAATAAAATACCAACTTTCACATAACATCATAAATTTGACCCTCATTAAGTTCTCGCCAAGTACAAATGGAATGACTTGTCTAATCTTTAAAGACAACATTGGATGAAAACATGACAAGGAGCTAGATTTGGGTACCAATTCAAAGCCTGTGGATTTTTATAAGATAAAAAAAATTTAAAACAAAAAATTTGTGCCAGCATATAAGAGCTTGATCAAAAGTAAGTGTTAATTTTCCAAAAAAAACCAACTTATATTGACACGAACTTTTCTTCCGTCTAAAAAAAGAACCATGGATTTTCACCATAGTTCAAAATTTGCCTCACATCCAAAAATAACCACTAGTTTCTTTGGAATTATCAATATCAAGGCCAATTAGAGATTCATTACGAAAACATGTGTTTTGTCCAACACCCTCATATTCATATGGAACAACAGCAATCTTCTAATATTTATAATTTTGAAAAATGAAAACTAGTGATAATTTTGGGACATAGGGTACCTTTGGAATTAGAGTGAAAGTTAGAAATTCTTTTTTTAGACAAAAAAAAAAAATTTGAAGCAAAATTAGGATTAAAAGTTAGGAAAGCTTTTGGGGAGCGGTCGTTTTTAAGCAAAATTCATGAACATAAACAGCTTCCTGCACTTTGGTTAGTCACGAAGTTAAACTCCATGTGTAACTTCGTTTCTACACTTCTAAATTTGGCTATGGAAAGGAGCAATCATCGTAGCCTTCTGCATTATCTTCAATGCTATTAATGATTTTGGTGACTATGTCAAGTTGCTGTATTTTTCATAAATGGGCAATGCTTGTGGTCTTATTCTTTCAGTAACTATATCAGTATCACCGGGAGTTTTCGTACGTAATGCTTCGAAGGGGGAATTCGGATTTCACCGGCGGTCAAACCGTATGATAACTCAGATAAAAATGCAGTAATATAAGGCTAAGTTAATGGATATATTGTTGAAAGAAAATGTTCCAAAACAAGAAGATTGGCAGAGAGAAGGAGAGAAACCTGCCAATGAGTCGAGGAAAGTGGATTTTCCAGAACCGGAAGGACCCATGACGGCCAAGATCCGACCCGTCTGAGCATACCCGCTGAGCCGGTTCAGCAGTTTCCTCTTGGAACCGGCCGACACCGACACCGTCAAGTCGTCCCACACCAGGTAGGACGCGGACGATTGGCCATGAACGCTGTCGCTCTCTTTCTCTGCAAAGTCCTTGTCCATCACATCCTTCCCCGCCTCCATCATTTTCCTCTCTCTCGCTCTCTCTCTCTCTCTCTCTGTGGCTCGCTCTCTCTCTCTAGGTGGTCTCCTTTTCTAACTCACAGTCACGGACGCACAGAGAGCGCGCGGTGCAGTTGGCGACCACCACTTTGGGTTCATGCGCGAGTTTAACGTACATTGACCTGCGCGCACTCGGTCCTCGATCACGCAAACACGTACACTTGTGGCTTTTGACTAAGAAAGAACAAAGAAAGCCGTTTGGGTCGCTTGGCTTTGTTCTCTGCAGTCTCTGACGTGTGTATGGCGATTGCTCGTAACCCCAGCATGCTCTGTACTCTGTCTTTCCCTCTCTCTCTCTCTCTCTCTTCACGTGATGTTTTAGCATCATCTTTCTCCCCTCAAGGCCACATCATCGGCGAGTAACTAAAATAAGTTGAGACTAAAATTTGTTTATCTAATCTAATAATATAAGGAGAAGGTGCGCAAGATACCAACCCATTGCATGACAAAATTTTGGGTCACTGTTCTTCATTAATCACAACAGAAGAAAAGATTAGTTATCCTACTGACATCGAAATAAATAAACCTGACATTATATGAGTTCTATGTTTTAGTAATTTAGTTCTGGTTAAGATTTAATTGACGCATATATTTTCATTATTGTCACCAAAAAATGTTAGACTAAATATAAACTTAAAACTTGGCGATCCCGATTTATCAATAATAGATAAATTCATACAGAATTCGGGATCGAATTGCAGAAACGTAAAGATCAACATACCTCCGGCCATTGATGAAATTTGCAAAAGTAGAAGACCCAAAAACCTTCAAAGATTCACGTAGCGCGATTGATCTGCAATATGGGGAACACCAGATCTGTACGTCCTATTCTACTAGTCAATACCCCTCAAACTCGATGGTGTGGTTTTCTATAGTGATTAGGGTTTGAACTAGACGACCTGACGTTTTTATTCCGTTTATTACATTACCGGTATCTTCCATCAAGACTATTATGGTAATATATTAATGGGCAAATATCACGTAATATAAGTGGGTAATAAATCGGAATACAATTGGGAATACAATATTGGGATCATATTCAGAATAATAAAATATATTACATATTATAACATTCTCCCACTTGACCCCAATATTCCATCAAATGAGTTATTAACCCAAACCCACATAAACTTCATACTGAAATAAAACACATGAATCACGGCGATGAGTCCTCTTAGAGCAAGTATTATCTTCCGTGTATCACAATGTATTTCATCAGTCCATATGTGATCAAATAACTTAATGAATAAACCTTATGTTTACTCCAAGTCAAACGTAATTGTTTTTCTCATAATAACTGAATGTATACAACTGTATTGAGAAAAACATTATAAATGAATAAAAGTCTCACAAATTCTTCTATATAAAGAAAAAATTTACATGATTGGACCAATGCCCATTCTAGATACATGATCCTTATAACTCATTGGTGGCATGCCTTTAGTTAAAGAATCAGTTATCATCAATCTAGTGCATATGTGTTCTATGACCACTTTCTTCTCTTTAACACGTTCTCTGATGGCTAAATACTTGATGTCGATGTGCTTGCTTCGACTACCACTTTTGTGGTTCTTAGCCATAAAAACTGCAGCTGAATTGTCGCAAAACATTCTTAATGGCCTAGCAATGGAATCCATAACTCTAAGCCCCGATATGAAACTTTTCAACCACACACCATGTGAGGTGGCCTCAAAACAGGAAACGAACTCTGCCTCCATAGTGGAAGTGGCAACCAAGGTCTGTTTTGCACTCCTTCAGGATACAGCTCCGCTAGCAAACATAAAAACATATCCCGATGTTGATTTACGAAAATCAATGCAACCAGCAAAGTCTAAGTCCGAGTAACCAACTACTTCCAAGTTATCCGTCCGTTTATACATAAGCATGTGTCCCTTTGTTCCTTGAAGGTACCTCATCACCTTCTTTGCAGCTCTCCAGTGGTCCATACCGGATTACTCTGGTATCTTCCCAACATTCCCACAAAGCAAAAGCTATGTCGGGTCGAGTGCAAACCGAGTATACATCAAGCTTCCGACAGCAGAAGCATATGGGATGTTATTCATTTGTTCCCTTTCAAAATCGTTCTTCGGGCATTGGTTTAAATTAAACCTATCACCCTTCACAATGGGTGCTATACTTGGTGAATAATCTTTCATCCGAAACCTCTCTAAAACCTTATTAATATAGGTTTCTTGAGATAGTCCTAATATACCTCGAGGTCTATCTCTATGGATCTTAATGCCAATGACATAAGACGCTTCACCCATATCCTTCATATCAAAACTCTTAGAGAGAAATTGTTTTACTTCATATAACAACCCCTTATCATTGGTTGCAAGTAAAATGTCATCTACATATAGGACAAGGAAACAAATTTTGCTCCCACTAACCTTTGGTATATACATTGATCCATGACATTCTCTATAAAACCGAATGAAGAGATGACCTCATAGAATCTTAAGTACCATTGGCGGGATGCTTGTTTCAAGCCATATAGAGACCTTTTAAGCTTGCATACCAAATGCTCACCAGCACTACAGAAGAATCCTTCTGGTTGTTTCATGTAAACCACTTCTTCCAATTTTCCATTAAGGAATACCGTTTTCACATCCATTTGATATAATTCCATATCAAAATGAGCAACCAATGCCAAAATAGTACGAAGAGAATCTTTCTTGGATACAGGAGAAAACGTCTCCGTGTAATCGATTCCCTCCTTTTGAGTAAATCCCTTGGCAACGAGTCTGGCTTTGTATCTCTCAATATTGCCTAATGAATCCTTTTTAGTTTTGAAGACCCATTTACAACCAATGGCCTTTGCACCATTAGACAACTCAACTAAATCCCAGACTTCGTTTGATGCCATAGAATTCATCTCTTTCTTCATAGCATTGTACCATAAATTAGATTTATCACAACTCGTGGCTTGTGAAAACGTCTCAAGATCACTTTCAGCTCCAACATTATAGTCAGATTCTTGTAGATACACAATATATTCATTAGGAATTGTTGATTTCTTCATTCTAGTAGACCTTCTTAATGTTGCATCAACATCCTCCCGAGGAGTTTGTTGTTCAACCGGAAGCTCAACAAAGCATCGGTAATTGTTGAACAATTGGGTCTACCGGATCAATATCGGCGGGTTGTGGATCTTCAATGATTGGTTGCTCAACGACCGGTTGAACCGGAAGAGGCGTTGTAAGCAACAACCAATCCAGTATCTGAGATGGAAGGTTGAGTATCTGAATGATCTTCTTCAGGAACAAAGTCCCTGAATTGATCGCTCCCACTAATCAGATCATTCTCAAGAAATTTAGCATTTCTTGATTCCACAAACCTAGTGGTGTGAGATGGACAATAAAATCTATATCCTTTGGACTTTTCGGCATATCCAACGAAATACCCACTTATAGTCCTTGGATCTAACTTCTTTTCCTGTGGATTGTAGACTCTTACTTAAGATGGGCATCCCCAAACACGTACATGTCGCAAACTCGGTTTCCAACCTTTGAATAACTCAAAAGGTGTCCTCGGAACAGCCTTGGTTGGAACTCGATTTAATATGTACACAGCCGTTTTAAGAGTCTCAGTCCACAAAAATTTAGGAAGTTTGGAGTTGCTAAGCATACTCCGCACCATGTCCAATAATGTTCGGTTTCTTCTTTCTGCGACACCATTTTGGTTCGGTGAACCAGGCATAGTGTATTGGGCAATAATCCCATGCTCTTCAAGAAACTTCGCAAATGGACCAGGTGCTTGTCCATCTTCATTGTATCTACCATAGTATTCTCCACCTCTATCTGACCTCACGATCTTAATTTGCTTGTCGCATTGTTTCTCTACTTCGGTTTTAAATACCTTAAAGGCATCTAGTGCTTCGTGCTTATTACGAAGTAAGTAGAGATACATGAATCGTGAATAATCGTCTATGAAAGAAATGAAGTATCTCGACCATTTGAGTCCATATCCGGACTACAAATATCTGTATGTATGATTTCTAATATTTCTGTACTCCTCTTAGCACCTTTCTTTGACTTGTTGGTCTGTTTTCCCTTTATACAGTCCACACAAGTGTCAAAATTAGTAAAATCTAGAGTATTAAGTACTCCATCATTCACTAGTCTCTTAATTCTATCCATGGAGATATGTCCCAACCTCCGGTGCCACAACATAGAGGAATCCTCATTCACAACACATCGTTTTATACCAGCATTGTCATGAACATGCATCGCATTATTAATGGCATTGTCTTGTAAATTAATTCTAAAGAGACCGTTAGACAAAATACCACTCCCAACAATTTCAGATTTATACGATAAATTAAATGTTGAATCTGAAAATCCAAAGGAGTATCCCAAAGGTACAAGTCTTGAAACTGAAATTAAATTCCTAGAAAAACTAGGAATATAAAAGGTCCTTTCTAAAATTAAAACAAAACCACTATTGAGAATTAATCTGCATGTCCCAATAGCTTCCACACGCGAGCGCATCTTGTTTCCCGAATAGATGCCTTGTTCATTTCCCACGGTTTCCGCCGGTTCTGAAAACCCCGCAAGGAATTCGAAATGTGGATTGTAGAACCAGAATCAATCCACCAAGTGTTGTGACTCACATCAACCATATTAGTTTCATAACAAACACATGCAAGTTGGTTACCTTTCTTTTTTAGCCAGGCCTTAAATTTGGCGCAATCCTTCTTCATGTGCCCCTTCTTTTTACAGAAAAAGCACTTGGATTCCTTCTTAATGCCAGCTTGGGGAGGTAGAGGCATCTTACCTTTTCCCTTTTGCTTGCCTTGACCTTTATACTTATCCTATGTTGCCATATGAACACTTTCTCCTTTATCCATAAGCAGCCTCTCTTCCTCTTGAACACACATGATCATGAGTTCATTGATTGACCATTTAGTATTATGTGTGTTGTAAGAGATCTTGAAAGGGGCATACTCTTGTGGGAGAGTATTTAGGATATAGTATACAAGAAAGGATTCCGATATCCCAACCTCAAGATTCTTCACCGAGCCGCAATGTCCCTCATCTTCATGATGTGCTCACGCACACCTCTTACACTGGTAAGCTTCAATGATAAGAACTTCATAATTAGGGTCATGGCATGCGCCTTCTCTGAAGACTCAAATTGTGCATCAATAGCCTCCAGCAATTCCTTGACATTGTTATGCTGAATGACTGAACCACGAATGCTAGCAGAGAGTTTTGTCTTTATGTACATCACACTGAGACAGTTGGACTACTCCCATTGAGCATAACGAGTATGTTCAACATGAGTACTATTCTCAGTAGGTTCAGGTGGTTCATCTGACCTTAGAGCATAATCAAGATCCATGCACCCCAATTGAATAAGAACTAATTATCTCCATTCTTTAAAGTTATTTCCATTAAGTCGGGGAACAATTATACCTAGAACTAATCGTAGGTGGTAAGACCGCATCATAATTAAAGAAAACTTATGTATTAATATATTTGAGGTTAATAAACTTAAATCATATTTTACCAATGTAAAACATGCTATAAAATATGAATCACATAACATCAAAAAGCGCCTGTGGGCAAAGTTTCTAATTTAAATTGATTCATAATTACTTAATGATGAAACTATCAAATTATATTCCCTTCCTTAATCCCTGTGGGTAAATTAAGAAAGATAAAATAATATTTCATCCTAATTAATCACATTAATATATTGAAAATTCTGTGGGATAAAATTCATAATATTAATGTGAATAATTACAATTATTGTCTTTGACTATATGTGATCCAAAGGCTCTTAATGTATATAATCTAATATAATCAAAGATGCTGTGGCTAATCCTTAATTAATTAAATATATACGAATCACTAGACATTTAATTTTATGAAAAAATATTCATAAAATTGCACCTTAGGGTAGAATAGTAAAATCACATGCAAAAGGGGTAAAATTGGAATTTTGCATGCAAGGCCAGAATTGGAATTTTACTTATAAGGGGTAAAACAGGAATTTTACACCCAAAAGGGCAAATTCGCAAATTTCCACGCCCTAGGGGGCAAAATCGGAATTTTATTCAGGCAAGGGCAGAAACGCAATTTTTCGAAATGCAGAGGGGCAGAATCGCGAAACCATAGGCGCGCGTGCGTTCGCACGCGCCTGCTTCAGCCCGCTGCAGTCCTTCGGGTGCGTGCGTCGCACGCGCCCGCTACAGTCCTTCGAGCGCGTGCCACGCACGTGCCCGCTGCAGCCCTCGAGCGCGTGCCACGCATGCGCCCAAGACCCCTTTTTTTTTTTTCCGACTTTCTTCTTCCGCCGTTCTTCCGCCGCAACCTCCTTCGTTCCGCCGCCTAGGGCTCCTCCCACAGCCCATGTCCAACCAAATTGACTTATGGGTTTTGAAGAGAACATCGGGACGCACGAATAAATTCAAGATCCGGCAAAAACGACAAATGTATGAACCAGAATTAAGCCAAAAACAATCTGCCCTAAAAACCCTAACCACCAAAATTTCACTGTTCGATTAACTTCCGACGATCAATAATATGTCGAAAAATTTAAGGGTTTTTCTTCCTAATGGCAGTGTGATCATGCAAATTCATTATCACGTGGTGGGTCGCCCGAATTTGACCGGAATTTTAAAATTCCGTACCAAGCAATAAAAATCCGAATTTACCCCAACACATAATTCAATGAAAAATAAATAAATTCCAAAATTTCATCAAGGCAGAGGTAAACATGCTCTAATACCAATTGTTAGACTAAATATAAACTTAAAACTTGGCGATCCCAATTTATCAATAATAGATAAATTCATACAGAATTCGGGATCGAATTGCGGAAACGTAAAGATCAACATACCTCCGGCCATTGATGAAATTTGCAAAAGTAGAAGACCCGAAAACCTTCAAGGATCCACGTAGCGCGATTGATCGCAATATGGGGAACACCAAATCTCGTACGTCTGTTCTACTAGTCAATACCCCTCAAACCTGATGGTGTGGTTTTCTATAATGATTAGGGTTTGAACTAGACGACCTAACGTTTTTATTCCGTTTATTACATTACCGGTATCTTCCATCAAGACTATTATGATAATATATTAACGGGCAAATATCACGTAATATAAGTGGGTAATAAATTGGGCAATAAATCGGAATACAATTGGGAATACAATATTGGGATCATATTCAGAATAATAAAATATATTACATATTATAACAAAAAATTGATCAATTTTTCTTTTTTTTTATTATCAACAAGGCTGACTAGTCGAAAAGAGCAGGGTTTGTTCAAAACAGAAATCATCAATAAAACAGAATGGTCAACAATTTGAAGATAATTGATAACTTGCCAATGAAGTCATTGGCAACACAACTTAAAACTTACTGTTGAAAGGCTGCATCAAGACTTGAGAAGTTAATTAACAATGTTATCAACAGGAAGCAATCAAAAAAAAAAAAAAACATAATTTCTTGGTAATTATGTCTATAACTACTAATTTAGGATTTTTATAACTTCTTGTAAATAAGAAATATTAGATAATATGAGATTTCTTATAACCGCAGATCGGACCAGGAAGTTATTTCATTTATTCAAGGCAACTAACATAATTTCCGACATTTCAGTTTTGTTTTGCAACTCCTCTTGTACATCTTCCCTAAGGTCTCGAGGTGAGGAAGGTCCAGGCTATGGTTGGACCGGAGGAAGAGCAATCATCAACGCAAAACACAGCCAGCAAATTCTCGTGCATTCAATCTCACAACCAACTAATTTCAAACGAACAATCAAGTTTTCAGGAAAAAATTTCCATAGCTTTGAAATTAAACAAGAAGAATTTTAAGAAAAAGCTCCAGAAGAAGACCTGCGAGCGGCTTGAGAGTGTTCCGGTGTCCACCCCGTCGCTGCTTAACTTCATAGATTTATCCAGATTGTTTGTTAGGAAGGTATAAACGATAACACCATTAATGAATTATAAGAATGATTACATGATCATATGATTTAGTTAATAACATATATGTTATAATGTTAACCTTTTATTTAAGTTATAACATATATTAACTTATACCATTAATATATATAAATTAATAAGTTATGACTTTATTATAATTGTAAGTTATAAGTTATAAGGACACTTACTACCATAATAACTTCATTAACTTATTATAATAACATTAAACTATAATAAAATTTTAAGATTAACATATCCTTTATAAATAAAATAAGTTTTAACTAGTCTCAACATGATATATATATGTGATGAACTTAGTTATTGTTATGTTAAGTTAAACTTATACTAATGTAAATACATACCTTTAACAAGGTATAATATATATTGTGCTCGTAAAAGTATATATATGTGATTTGTTAAATGGTTATTTTGTAGCTCTTAAATGAATCAAGTCCAGCTATAATTGGATATTTGGGATATAGGCTTTTGCTACACCAGACTCGAGCATTGGGTTACACGGCTACGTTTAATTTATTGCATGCGAATCAAAGATGGAAATGAAATGGAGTTAATCTGGTTTGTCAAGATCTCCAAGCATGCGTGCAACGTTTGCTCATGCTCTGTTTATCCCTTTTTATCCTTTCTTCCTCTTCTGTTTCTGCCGACTTTAGTTCTCTCTCTCTCTCTCTCCTCTGTCCTTTCACGATTCTTTGAGATGCACAAAAGAGGAGTTCATTTTGCTTCTCTTTTATTCAAATACATGTATTGAAGGACTGACGAAAGCATAACTTAGCTTTAAGTGATTACTTGGGTTTGGCCAATTATCACATCTTCACCATGAAATTTTAGTCTTCAAACTTTGTTTCATGTAAAATTTGGTTTCCAAAATAACCAGCAGAAGTCATGAAAACTTCAACATATCCCCCACATATCATGGAAATGATGACTAGGATTTAGACATGAACAAGTGGTACTGACGTGGAATAAACCAATCAAAGTCGAGGGGAAACTACAAAAACAGTCCCATCTACCATTGCCCCTACTAAAGATGCTATCATTGCATTTTGGGCATAGTTTGTAATCTTTCGTACACCATCCAGGTAGGTCACAGTAAGCAGGAAAACCGTCGATGATCCAAAGCACTGCGACATGCATCCGAAAATCACGATGTTTAACATGATGGAAGGTCTCGACTCTCTTCTCATAATGCCTTTAACTTGACAATCGACGGTTGAAGGTAGACCCTATGTCTCTTCGAGGAGCGTGTGACTTGGGAATCGATAATGAAAGCAAATTTAACGATGACTTCACGAAGTGGCAAATAATATGGGAAATATATAACCAGCCACATGCCACGTTCTAATGCTGAGGTTGCCATACGGATTAACACCATCAAATGCCAAGGCGAGTCTCACAATCTTTGGATCTGATGCGAACCAAGGAGAAATTTATAGACATTACATTGTCTACCATCATATTTTCTTTTATGTGCCACCCTGCGTCTCATGCCGCATGTCTTGACATGAACAACCGACGCAATGCCGATGCAATTAAAAGCATCACGATACTTTGGCCCGAATCTTCTTTCATTTACGGCATTTGTCCTTCCATCTAGAAAAATGACTGGTTGGGCACTCATCCAAGTACTTCTCCTTTCACAACGAGACAATCTTGCGGGCGAGCATGTATTTTTTCACAGGCAAGAGGCCTTTCATGAATCTGCTGGAAATGTCTGTAATTTCTGATTAATTATTGACCGCAGTGATACTTAGAACCAAAAAGTACCATGGGAATGAATGCACAGGAAAGCATAAATTCAAAAGGATCCGACATAATATTTACCAGAAGATAACACAAGGTAACAGAAAACATAACCTTAAATTTTAAAGGGAAAAAGCCACCAAAAACCCCAAACTTTGCCCAAAGTAACAAATTTACCCCAAACTTTTTTTTTTTTACATGAAAACCCTGAAGTTTGCTAACCGTGACACATTTACCCCAAACTTTTATTTGTGGCACAAAAACCCCTGAACTTTCATTCGTTTGTGCGACACATTTACCCCAAATCATAGGGGCATTTTGGTCTTTTTACTTTTAAAAATTTTTCTTTTTTTTTTCTCTGTTTTTTCTTCCCTCCGCCGGCGTGCGGCGAGGGCCGCCCTCACCGGCTTCCCTCTGCTGGCTCCACCATGGCCGGTGGAGGGAAGAGAGAAGAAAAAAAATTAAAAATAAAGAAAAATAAAAAACAGAAAAAATAAGACGAAAATGCCCTTAATGGGGGTAAATGTGTCAGTTTCAAAGTTTGGGGTTTTGGTTTTTCTCAATTTTAAATAAGAAGACCAAAGGAATCAATGCTCAATCGGGTGCTCAGATTCAATTTTACAGTTAATGGATTTGTATACTAGACCTACAACAGGAAGAACCTGAAAATAACTTACAAAGGCACCACTATTAAGTAATTTTAGAGACCAACTATTACTCTTCCAAAACCTACTCCACATCAGGTCACATTACACAGAAAATAAATCCAAATACAAATGAACTCCTGCAGATCCTAAGAACTTTTCATGATGCAGTATTGACTTCAGGGACATCATCAAGGATGAAGGGACCAAGTTTGCCTGTTCTAAACAAAGTAAGAAACTTCTTGGATACCATAATACGAGCATCCGATGCCGTGTGGGGAATCCTCAGAGCCTTTTGCAGTGCCTCAAACTGCTGCTCGATGAGGCACTCCAGGTCATTCTCATTTTCCACATCACCATCGAATTCAGACAAAGAAAAATACAATGCCCGTTGAACTTCTGTCACCATATCCTGCAAGCAATGCATGACTATCCATGAGCAAATTGTAGTTAAGCAACTATCACCCTACTAATCCCAACCAAAACAGATTCAACTTTTGATAATTGCAATCTACTTTTTGGATCAGTAAAACCTATAAGCTTCATTGTAGAGGCACCGACGAGGTGCAAACCCATACACAAAGCAAGCTGAAGCTCCAAAAAGATACCAGTTAGTCACTAACAGGAAAGGAACTAACTCCATCAAACAGACCAGTAACAACAATTTTACAAGGCATGAACTGCGGGATTTTAATTATAAAGAAACACACGGAGCTAACACTGCTCAAATGAACATTAAAAGCAGTTTCAGAAATCATCTATTTTGAATGGCTTCTAGAAACACAAACTCTTAGTATACAACCTTCTATCTTTGCAGTTTCACCTTCTTGACTATATCATAACCGTTTTTTTTTTTTTTTTTTTTTTTTCGGGGGGTGTTGAGTACAGATTTAGTCATCTAAGTTTCGAAATTTGTGTAATTTGATCCTCTAACTTTTATTTGTGTAATCAAATCCTCTTTCTGGATTTGAGCAATATGGTCCTCTAAGTTTTATTTTCTGCAATCAAATCCTCTTAACTTTCTTACTTGGTGCATTCGAGTGTTTTGATTACCCACTGTGACTAATACTGTCAAATCAGGATTTTTTTTCCTCGTTTTTCCAGTTTATTTCTGCTCATTTGGCAGCAAATTAGCATCACATATAATTTTCTGTCACATATGCAATGCCACATCATTAATTAAATTAACGGTTTAGTTAGACTGAAGGATTTGATTGCACAAATCTAGAAAGTTAGAGGACCTAATTGCCCAAAATAGAAATTAGAAGACAAAATAGCACAAATCCAGAAAGTTAGAGGAGTTGATTGACCTAAATAATAATTAGAGGATCAATTCTTACACACACTAAAACTTAAAGGATTGAATCTATACTAAATCTTTCTAACGAATGAAATTACAATCGATACATGTTTTCTCCACTATCTCAAAACATTGAAGTACCAAGTTCAAATCTTCACAGGCATCTTTCATTTATAGACTACACTGTCCCTCCCGACTATTTCCCACATGATGTGCATTAAAAACGAGAGACTATGGACTATGAACTGAGTCCTTTAACTTGTACTTTCTTTTTTTTTTTCTTTTTTTTTGGCAACACGGTCTGCTGACCAAAATTTCTAGCAATATCGTGGCCACGGCATTTGTCTATTTGATCCTTCGTATAAATTGAAGATGCTGCACAGAAACCATTCTAGATCAATGTCAATAAATGAACTAATAACTTTCATACTAAATAAGAAGAGTCAGTAAATTTACAAACCATCACCATAGTTTAACATAAGGGTCACATTGCAAAAAATTGTCTCTTCTGATGGTCACACTGATTTGCTTTTACTCTAATCTAAAGGCGGAATCCATCCAGTCAAAACTCCAAGTTTGAAGTGAAGATTAATTCAAGTGGATCACAATTTTCAAGGCAACTTGTAGCTATCATCTACAGGAAGAATTAAGCAGCTCAAAACTATAAGGGCTTTCAATGACAAGGACTGCTAACGATTTTCGGGTCATTATCATGAAAAAGTATGGAATACTATAAATGAATTTAGTATCTAAGTACCCAAGACCACAACTTCCAGGTGCATACAATCAATTAGCAACATATACTATAAGTTTATCATGACGCGTTATAAACCTCATATATACGCACATATTGTACATAAAAAATACCTCTATATACAGGACATCAGAGACATTAGGTGGCTTCTTCTTTGGCCGAAGATCTTTAAGGTTGTAATCATGCTTTTCTTCTGGTTCATATCGAATACCCTCCATTTTTCTGTTATTTGAATGCTTCCAGTGAAGGGGGGTGCCTCTAGTATTTAATACTGCCAACAAGTACTGAGCAATGCGCTCTTCACCAACCACTGAGTCTTTGACAGACCCTGCAGGTACATTTAATACATAAGTTATATTATAAAGAAGATACAAGATGGACTGACGCTAAGCTATATCTCCAGGCATGAGGGATGTGAAAAGAGGGCAAAACTGAAGCAGGAAACAGTGAACAACTCACCAATCAAGAAAATGCAAATTCCACCAACAAGGGTAAAATTTAATAAAATAGACAAGGAAAGCAATATATATATATATATATATATATATATATATATATATATATAAGATATACTTCTTTTTACCAATCAAAAGAAAAACATGGAAACAAGTACCAGATGGATTATACTTCTCCCTCGTCAAGCAATGTGGTCGTCTAGTTAAATCATATTGAGGCTGCACTGTGTAAAGCCAAAGACCAAAAGACAACTTCCAATGCCCCAAGCTCTGCTTAATAAAGTCATCATAGCATATTCTCGGATGAGATTCATCTATCTACCATTTCTATAACCCAAATGACAGTCAGGACTGGGTTACCTAATGATGAAACTGGGTTCAAGTAATTCAGCCATTTTCAATACTTAAAGAGGAATGCGTGAAACATTCTAACATACACTAATTTCCCTACATTTATAAGCTGGAAAATTTTAGAATCTCTTCTCGATAATGGTGAACGATTTTTCACAAAGCTCTGCCAGGTCACAACATCTAGAAGTTGATGGCTAATGTCCAATCCTTTTCCCCTAGTGTGCACTCCACTATGGCAGACTAAGTTGAATAGAAGTAGCAGAGAGATGCCCAAATCACAAGTTACAAGTTTAGTAGTTTAGAAAAGGACTGCCTGCAGCAAAATGAATTGAGCAGATGATCAAATTATAGAAGGTAGAGAGTGCAAAAACATAAACAGAAACAATAGCCAACCTGCAAGAGCTAGCTTCAATCCTGTTTCTATGTCTGGGATACTAGGAACTAGTACACCGGAGTGTCAAGAACATAGATACTTGGATGATGAGCGATCTGCACATCACAGTCCAAAATCAGAAAAGATTAAAATATATACAACTATATTAGATAAGAGAACATTGGATAAATTGGAAAGTTTTATTATTAGGTCTATCTATAATGAGAAAAGAAGGATAGGAAAGGATGTTAACAGATGGCAAGAAAGTTCATCAGTGATTGTATTCAAGCACATATAAAAGCAAGAGTCTCTGAGGATTAATTATAAAAGTTTGCTGATGTCTTTTCACTGCATGTTAATACAAAAGCAATCAATCAACAAAGCCAAGATCATGCATCTATCAAGCAGTCAATCAACAAAGCCAAGATCATGCATCTATCAAGAGAGTTCTGAGTTCATGCACAAAATTGCAAAGTCAGACTGCTTGAGAGAATGCCGCCATAATTTTTATAACAGCGGAAGAAAATTTGACCTTGAAACCAGCAATATCTTGCGTAACACCGGGCAAGGGGCCCACTGTTGCTCTCTTGATCCTCTCCTGCACTAAGGAAAACTCAAAGCCACCATCATAAAGCAATAGAAAATAAAGCAAAGTTACCAGGTAACATTACGATATATCCATGGTACTTGATTAAGCCTCAACCTCACTATACTTAGTTGTTAATAAAATTGTATTGTACCATCAAATTATCGGGTGTGGAGTATCTTTCTACACAGATGAGGTCAACTGCCAAAGAGGAGGTTTGTATCTCTTACCAAAACACATTGCGAGGAAGAGGAAACTCTTACCAGGAAAACGAGAGGATGCAATTCGATGAATTGAATTAATTAGAGCTGATTTGCCCACATTAGGAACGCCAACCACCATGACTAGGAGAGTAGGTTCCCTTGAAATCACTTCCTTCAATTTAACCTCCACAAGATCCAGAAGCTATGGAAAAGAATTACAAATATCCAAGGCGTCACATCTTCAAGAAGATAAAAGGCACAATCGTGCAGTTATTGCATTGACGGAAGCAGCATTCCCTTACAGTAAGACATATAATACAAAGTGTCTAGCAGCAATTACTAAGAAGGGATAGCAAAATGCAGGTCAAAAGCAGCTAAGAGAAAAGGACACCTAGCAACAACAGAAGCAAATCTTCATAGGTAAAATCCAGTCGCAGTTTTCAAACCTCAAAGGCTAAAGCAAATTCAACACTGCCACATTGGACAAGAATGCAAAACTCCACTAATTGGTCTCAGCCCACGGCCAAGCAGATTGATTCTTGAAACTCGGGCGAAGGCTTTATGCAACAGAGTAAATCAACTGCCAAAGTGAATTCTTGCTTTCTCGACCAACATCTATCTTATGCTTTACGAAATTAAGAGGGCCCCCAAAACTTCTATGAGGACATCCCTCAACGTTCTTGACAAGCAGATGCACTAATTAAAAAGTGCCGGTACCAAAAAGCAAACGCATTTCGACGGACCTTCTTAACAGAGCTCTTGCTATGGGCATTTATGGGGAGGCAGTCCTGATTGCGAGAGTCGAAGTAGTGAGTCCATTTCTGCACGGCAAACACAAAGGGGCGAGAACCCGAATGATCAGTTGCCACGAAAGGCATGATCGAGGGAATCGTTACGGAAGCGGGAAAAGCAGAGAAAAGCGAAAGGAAGGATCTTGTTTACGTGCATGACATTGGGGTTGGCCAAATCCCTCTTGTTCAGAGCGATCACCCGCCTCTTCTTGGAGAGGTGAGGCTGCAAGTCCGCGTTCACCGACGACAGCGGAATCTGATCGAAGACAAGCGAGGCGAATCACCAACTCCGTGCACACAGAGTATCAGAATTCAAAACAAACAAAGAAAAAGAAGAAGAAGAAGAAGAAGAGAGAGAGTACGGACGCGGGAGTCGCGGACTTCGATGACGAGGTCGGAGACTTTGAGGCGGTCGCGGATGGCGCGGGTGGCGGCGGCCATGTGGCCGGGGAACCAGTTGATGGCGCCGCCGCTGCTGTTGAAGCCCATCTCCCCCAGCGCCTTCTTCACCGCCGCCTTCGAAGCACTGCTGCTGCTGCTGCTCCTCCCAATGGCCATCTCTCTCTCTCTCTTTCTCTGCCTCACTTCGCCGGACCGACACCTTCCTCAGCGGGAGCTGACGACGGCCATGGTCGCCGGTGCACTGGTTGAAGGAACGCTAACTAGGCGACGAGGCTACTTAGGTCTGATGAATCGACTGATTCCGGTCGGACCCAGAGTGAGAGAATTGGACCGGTTTTAGGCCGTTGATCTTAACCGCGGACTCTCTTGTAAATCTTAGTTAACGGCCTAACTAGTTCGATTGATGAAGTAGGGGTAAAGTGTACTAGAAGTTCTAACACTTGCCATTATTACAATTGAATCTTAAAACTTTTGAATAGTGTGATTGAATCATAAAACAAGTGAAATTTGTGCAATTAAATCACTCCGTTAACTCTATTTAGTTTTACTACCAAAAAATGCCAATGACTTTTTTTTTATTATAATTTTCATTTTCTTACATGGTGCCGACATGGCTAAAAAAATTATGTAATTTTGGTCTAAATTTAATTTGTTTAGTACAAATTTTATTTAAGTTATGCTAAAAAAAATTTAAAAAAAAAAAAAGGGAAAAAATTAGGAGAGGCCTACAGGCCCTTGGCGAGGCTCGCCGGTAGGAGTAAGCATGGTCCAGGTGGATGGCTTCCACCCTAGAACTGGAAATCGCCTTGATACTAAAAAATTGAAACTAGGAACCACCCGTTAATTTCATAGATTCACCTGAGAATTGGAGCGCCGATCCAATTCGATTTCCGAGTGGATCCGTGGAACCAATCTCATCAAGTATATTTATAATTGCAACTAGAGTCTCCACCATAACGCGATTCTCGAATCAAGCATGGAAAAAGAAATATGAATGCCTAAAAGTGCAACGATCAAATCGCGTGAGGTTAAGCATTGAACCAAGTAAATATTGAACTTGTTTTCTCAAATCAAGCTGTCGTTCAATCATTTTATAGAATAGGTCAAGTGCATCTCAACCAAGGTATTTATATGCAGAATTAAAGGGTCGATTCTTCTCAAATTATCATAGTCATCAATAATACAAAATCATATCATCAAAACAACCTCAATTGTAATCAAAATTTTCACATAAACAAAACTATCGGTTTCGGTTTTTGGTAGAAGCCAAGCAAAGCCAAGTGGGGTCTTCCTCTTCAAGAGGTCCAAGAATGAGAGAATTTCAAATTTTGAAGATTTAGAATTTTCATTTTTTTAATATAAATAATTAATATAATTATATATCGTTAAAAATTGATATATTATTATAATACCAGTCCAATCTAGGTGGATTGGTGGGCGGTTCTATCCATGAAATCGAACCAGGACTGGTGCCACCAGGTTCTAATTTATTAGAACCAAGAATCGGATCGATTCTCTTAGGAACCACGGTTCCGAGCCGATCAAGTCCGATCCCCGAGCGGTTCGGGCAATTCCTAATTCCTTTGCACACCCCTAATCACTAGCTCCTAATTGAGGCCCATCGATCCCCACCAACCATTCCTTCACCTTCACTGGCCCTTTTCGGAGATGGTGAGGCAATGAAGGCAAGGGTCGCAAGCCCTCGCCCGCTTTTTCCTCTTTTTTTTTTTTTTTCTTTTTGTATTTTCTTTTAAATTTTCCTTATTTGAAATGTTATTTTAAATAAATTTTGTATTAACAAATCAAATTTTGATCAAATGACACCATTTTAGTATTATATTTTATGTTTAGTCACATAATTGCCACATAGAGGAAATAATAATAAGAACAACAACAACAACAACAATAAGAAGAAGAAGAAGAAGAAAAGTAATGTTAACATTTTTGTTTGTTAATTTGGATGGAACTAACGAGAAAGACTTGAAGAAGAAGAAACTAACAGAAAGACTTGATTGCACTAATTTAATAAGTTTAAGACTTAAGTCTGTTTGATAACACTTTATTCTTCAGAAAAAAAAAAAAAAAAAAGAGAGAAATCTATTTGGTAAATTTTATTCCAGGATCAAAAATCCATTTTTTTCTCAAGAATAAATTTGGAACATAATCAATAAGTAGAAAAAGTAACTTCTTTTCTCGGAGAACAATTTCAATAATTAAGCTCGACTTTTTTCTTTCTCTCTCTCTCTCTCTCTCTCTCTCTCTCTCTCTCTCTTTTTCTCCTTTTCTCTTCTTCTTCCTCCCAGCCAATCACCAACCATTGCCGACGACGGCAACTGACCCAAAGGAGGAGGAAGAAGAGAAGAAAAGGTCAAAGAAAAATATAATAAAAGTATTAAAAAATTTAAAGAAAAAAAAAATTTAAGAGTCCCACTAAACACGTTTCTATTCCAAAAATAGAAATTTTGGACAATTGCCAAACATCTCTAAATGCTTAGAAACTCGTGTAGGGAACATAATCAGGAAAAATCATTTTCTAATCAAAATTGTTCTCAAGAATAAAATGATCACCAAACGCACCCTTAATTGCACTTCTTAAAATTTTTAAAACTCAATTGCGTTGTCGTAACAAGTTTTAAAACTTCCAATGCACTTATCCCATTAAATTATTAATATCACATAAAAGCAATTGTCACTTTATTGAAATGGAATTTTTTAATGAGTAATGGCAGACGTTTGTAAAGTGAAATTAGAAAAATCTCCCAACTTCACGGAAAATAAATAATATGGTAAGTATTTTCCTAGAAACTATCACTTATATCACTTGAAATGATTAGTCGATAAAAAGATGTTTTTATTATTAATAACAATATAATCTAAATATTATTGTGAACAATGAAAATATTTTTCATTCATTCATTTTGGTACCAATACAATAGTATAATTGATCATTTTTAGGAAAATATTTTCCAACTCATTCATTTTTTGGGAAACAAAAAGAGTGTAATGTACCGGGATGTTTTGTGTTATGTACAAGAAAAGGGCAATATTCCAACTATGCTTTCCTCATTGGCAATATTGCCTACTTGATTACGACTGAAATCTTAAAAGCACTCGCTGGTAAACACATTGCTTTGGAATTGATATGTTCGAACTCTGGTGGTCTATTTGGATCGACCTTTTATGTTTTATTTTTAAAATTTTCACAATATGCAAATGTTAACATGTAGATTCACACATAGTTATTTAAAAGAGTGAATGATACAAACAGTTCCTAGATATCAACCGAATGTGAAATGTGATTTATGAATTAATAATTTATTTAATATGATTCTTGAACTTTAGCTTAATGTACAATATAATCCAAAACTTATAATAAACCATTGATTTTTAGCACATGTTCAATGTAGTTCTTCAACTTTTAATCCATTATTGTCAACCACTAGGTGAAAGTTGTGAAGCCTCGTTGTTGAAAGCGAGGTCAACCAATGGCAGGCCCTCACAAGCCTTAGAAGAGAAACAAATAAAGAAATAATAAAATTCAGAATTTTTTAAAAATTATAAAATTTATCAGTGTTAATGTCAGTTATGTCATGTAAGACAACTAATGTCCACATTACTCGTTTACCAAAACAAGAAAAATTTAAAACTTAATTGGTAAAATTGAAATATTGAAGACTGAACTTTCTAGACAATTTTCCCTTTTATTTACATGTAGCATGCCGATAAGAGACATACAGCTCTTCTCAAGCATGAGCCTCAATTACATTCATCTTCTGCTTTCTGATTTTCCATTTTTTCACACATAACCGACGCCTTTTACCAGATCACAGTCCATAGACAAGAACTCAACACATTATGACTCCAGAAACTTCAACACATCCAAATTGGAACGTAAATTAACAGCTATGGCCAAAACAAAAGGAAAATAAGAAAAAAATGATCAGATTGTTGATAGAGCTTTCCAGTCATTACCCTCAAAAAAACAAAACAAAAAATGATATAACTTAATTAGGGCGATTTTAAAGTCCATATCCCATCGTCGCTCACTTGCTCAAAGACCTTTGAAGAAGAATTCCTCCCAATTCTGAGGAAAAAGATGAAAATGACACTTTCGGAAGATGTTATAGAAACTCATAGTAGCTGGCATTCATCTCAGGGAGTGTCACAATGAATGAAACGCGCACAGAGACTCCAGCTGACCATTTCTTCGAAATTACAAGCTAACATACATCAGCTTCCTATCTGACTTTTAAGATTAAAATCAACAGCTGTGATATCACTCCATAATCAACAGGCACCTCAAAAACTATTGAACCTCCATCCTAATACGTATCAAGAGTTCCTCAGGACATAAGTTTTGTTCGTCATGGATATGCAAAGTCAAAAAAGTAACCTCTTCGGATCTGGTATTACACCATTTCTACTTTTCACTCTTGCTAGGCATATTGCAGACCAAGGAAGAGGGCATATCATCACAGCAGTTTCCAGCATTTGAAACAACCATCAGCTTTGCTGCCCACTTGAGAATGTAAATACACCCCCATGTTGACTAACTTTTTCTTACAATGGTGGCGCTTATGTTAAAGACCCATCATGTACAATCAAAACTAGCCCACGCAAAAGGAACCTGCCCATTAGAGGACAAGTAAGAACTGAGAGACTGCCACCTTGGATTCACAAGCTTCGGGCAACCTTCTCGTAAAGATCACGTGGCCAATTCCTCTTCAAATTGTTGGCAAGAAAATTCGCGATCTGCAGATGCAAAGAAGAGCATCAAGTGAGCATAAAAAAAAAGGAGCATAAATGTTGACTTTCAGTTGATTTTTCCATCAAACAAACACAACCTATGAAGATATCCCAAAGTGGCTAGGAATTTACAATAGTCTGCTTTGGAGCACACAAAAAACTGAACTGTTCAAAATCCAAATGCCCACTTACCTTGGCTTTTAGAGCACGGGTGATCCATCGGAATCAGGCACATTATCCATACAACTAAGAGCAACCTTTAGGATGTCAGGAACACAGGCTTGGACATATGGAGATAAGTTCTGCAATACATCTGTCGTAACATCTGGTGTTCGTGGATCCAATGGAAGAAATGGAAGTTTGGCAACCTCCTCAAAGCATCCAGATAATGACCTGCTCTCGCCAATTTGTATATCGACAATATCGCCTCAAGCTGTCTTAACACTGTCTGTTGCTCCATAACACTCTCTCTCTCCTGAGGACTGCAGGAATTATGCAACTGAGAAGTAAATGTCTAACCATGGAACAAAAAATGGCAACAATTAACTTCATAAATGATTGATATAGTTGACAAGCCCCAAGGCCTCTCACACTTTTGCGTCCACAGTAAGAGTAAAAGAAAAAGTTATTTCTAGTCACAGAGCACAACCTCAGTGCCCTAATTGAAGCAAGCGATTTGAATTATGCAATTATATGGCAGCAGTAAGAAAATATTTAGAATAGGAAAATGTAAATGATGGACCAATTTTCCAATTTCATCATGCTGCAGCAATAAATGGTCCAGCATGACAGAAGCTTTAAAAAGAACGAAAATAATCCACCCAAAAAGAAACTGCTACTTAGAAGACAGACAGCAGCTACCAAGGGATTACCTGATTTCAGGACTATATTTGTAGGTCTCCAAAATCTCATTTCCAGAATGAACCAAGCCAGCTGTCTGGCTCTCACCATCCAACCGTCACGTGAAAGAGCACATATCGAGTCTGAAAGGCATTTATTAATGGTGTCCAGGGCCATTGAGAATGCCCCAATTCTCTTCAGAATCTCTATTGACTGATTTAATTAAAGGAAATCATAAGTAAAGGAAAGAATAAGCAAAGGAAAAGGGTAAAAAAGACCACACTAGATTTGATACTGTCCCAAGATGAAATATCCATTAAAATTCTAGATTTAGCAATGAGGGATGATATAAATGGAACAGTCTTGAAGATGAAAATTTAGATGTCAATGAAAAGCTGCACATAAAGAGTGAACTAAAGTAGTTAGGGAAATCGAGCAAGCAATAGTAAATAGGAAAATGAACTACGGCTAATTTATTCACACAAACGAAATGATCTCCTGTCCTCCCTCCTCCTCTCCCTCCCCTCCCCCCACCACCACCACGCTCTCTCTCTCTAGTTTCTCCATACATAAATTTCTCAATAAACTATATCACAACACATTTACTTTTGTTATTGGGTAGCCAATGACTCTCCCTCCCTCCCTCTATCACAGCACATTTACTTCTGTTATTGGGTAGCCAATGAAAAACACAATGATCAGCAGAACATGAATCACCTCGAAAAAGAGATTTTATGAACCAAACACAGTCAATCAAAGATCAAAGTACTTTGGCTCTCAAAGGTTCATTGAAAACTTATTTCACTTGTGACTCCATAAAAACAATAGGAGAAAGGGCAAATTCCATCAGCAGTCACTAAACTTGAGTGGATTATGCTATCAGTTCACTGAACAGTTTTGATCATCTCATGTCGAAAACTTTTATTTCTTTACAATTTATGCACTTTGATCAAATTCCAGTCAATTTTCAAGCAAAGTACCGATGTGGTATACACATGGCCACATGGCCAACATGTCAGCAATTGGCTGGCAAATTGACCAAATTCTAGTCATAGCTGAATCAATTGCCACTAAATGAAAGTAATTGGGCAATTGAAGTCAAAGTTCAGTGATATGATTGGAACACCACAGTCCAATATTAGGTAAATTTTACAAAAGGAGGAAAACAGGGAGAGAGACCATACTTTGTCATATATCCCAGCTTCCAAGCACTGCCGAGCAGCTTCAAGCAGAAATTGTTGTCTTGTTTTTACATCTGGTATAAACCTTGTCAATTCACCTTCTTCCCCTGAACCTCTTGAACCAAGTAAAAAGTAAATCCCACCATCTCGCAATAACAGCTCCATGAGGAGTTGTTTCAGCATCAAACTTCTCTGTCTCTGCTGATCCGCATTTGCCCTTCCAGTCCAAGATAGTCGTCCACCACCCACTGCAGCAGCAGCCTGCATAATATTCCAATGCCATTGAAAGATCTCAAGATGTAAATATGAAGATCCATACTGTTGAATCATGCTAGACGCTTCTGCATAAGCATCCATTACACCAAACTTTGATCCTGCCCCTGTACCTTCCGTAAGGACACCATGGTCAGCAAGCACGATAGCTATGTGAGTGGCATCAATGTTGTACCCTTCATCGCCTGCTTCTTTAGACAAATAGAGGATAGCTGGGAGGAACTGGACGCTTAGGAGCAGAATATATGGGTATACAAGAGGGTCCTTCCCATTTTTGGTATAGTATGATGCTGCAAACTTATTTAGGTAAGCCTGCAAATCCTCTAAACTATAGGGGACTGAACTCTCACTTAGAATAGCAGATGAACCTCCGAGAGGGAACTCCCTGATGGCTGACAATTTAAACCACAAGAAATCCTCTATGGTGGTGAAAAGTGCCGATAGATCTCTCAGCAGCCTTTCGACAAGCCTTCGAGAACCAGATATCATGGCATATAGTAACAACCTTTTCTTATCATATGCAGCTCGACCCACCCGATCACCCATTCTTAACAACTTTTCACATTCTTCTGAAGCAGTTGCAGCTGTCTCAGCAGAAACCATACCTCAGTATTTATCCATTCTGAGCTGCCAATAACAAATAACCATTAGGGAAGAACAACAATCAGTATATTTACACAGTAAACAAATAGTACCAGAGGTGCAAACTGATGTGCACTACGGGATGACAAGGCAGCATCTCTTGCTTCATTGTAATACCCAGTTCTCAAGCAAAAGTATATCTGTTGAAACAAGACGTGTAAAATAAGTCAGCTACAGGCATAGGCGTTCCGTGCTTATAAAGCAACTGCAATCAGCAATATCCCAAGAAAATAGGGCAGCCCAAAATACCCTCTTAACATAAAAAACAAAACAAAATGCTTCTTATCATAAATATTTTTCTTCTTGTAATAGTTCATATACAGTAAGATGGGATAGCTGAAACATAAATCACTGTCATCTCAACCAAAAGACTCTGAATCTCAAGAGTAAAACATCAGCAGTTTTTATTTACAGCAGCACCCCAGTGAAATGAGGATTTCACATGAATAGACCAAATTTCTACGTTCTTATGGTATTGACTTCGCCACCAAAATAGAAAATGGAATAGAAAAAGGAAGCATTCATAACCTGCTGCCATGTGGTGTCAACAGGTGGCTGCCTTGAGCATCACCAACATCAAAGTCGAGAACACCATAATCACGCAAACGAATCTGCAACATGAGAATTAAGGATAATCAAAGATCTAATGCAAAATAAAGCATTAAAAATGTGCTACTACAGATAATTGAATAATAAAAAGAGAACGGACCCGAAGGAAGGCACGAATCCTTTGCAAATTCCCAACACCACCACCAAGAGCAGCCTAGAAATAGCAGAAGGACAAAATCATGAGCACTAAACTCAGTATATACATTTTAGTATGCTAAATGCCTTGAAATCTGTTAGAGACAAGCTGGACAAAGAGAGCTCCAGCTCCTTGAATACTGCTTCAAAAAGGTCAATTTTGATTACTATATGATGCAAGTAAGAAATATCTCCAAATAAGACCGAAGCAGCAATTTTACTTTTGAGTCTAAACATAAACAAGAAGCTTTAGCCATAGAAGCTTTATGGAACCAAAATGTCAAGAAAGGTAAAAATAACAACTTCATACTTGTGCAGGATGACTTTGTATCATGTCCATAATGTACTTCTCATGCCCCCACTCAAGGTGCCGCCTTGCACCAATTACCAATGACATCTTCTTTGAAACATTCCACCGAATAACTGAATCCTCATCCATAAGTGCCTAGCAAATTATTGCACAAACCATATTTACATCTCTATGGCATAAGAAGAAAAAGGGAGCTATGGAATGGCATGGAAGTAGCTAAGAATATATATAGAGCCACACCTGAATGAGATGCCATATTTTCTGCATACTGACTGATTTTCCCCAGACATATTAATACCCAAACTTTCATAAGCACCCTTGAAAGCAGTAGCGGGCTGAAATTCGAACAATAACAGAAACAGATTATGCCCATATCATGCAAAAGTCAAATAGATTTAGTGAAACGATACAAATGTATACACTGCATCATAAACTAACAAACACACTCATGAAACAACCATTAGAAGGCAGAGAACAAGAAGTACAAATAATGACTAATGGTAAGTTCCTTGAATACATATGCTAACGGTGCCAGCTGGCAGGCAAATAACAATAAACTGTGATTAAGATATGCTTCTATGTAAAATCTTAGAACTGCCCCAGCACAAATTCGATGCCTAGTAAACAAAAAGATGTAATGAGCAGCAATAACTATTATAGATAAATAAAAACCAGATTTTCATTACTTTAAATGGCAAGCCACGCTCTCTGGCACTGTTAAGGTCTTCACAACACCACCATAGACAGAAGCTTTTTCTCAAGAATCGACTTGTTTGCTACAGCTACAATCTCCCATGCCTGAAGGACCAGATGAAACTTGAGGACTTGAAACTGTTGAGGCT
>CM024644.1:18292603-18456170 GCA_014182715.1 Eucalyptus cloeziana | reverse complement strand
AATGACGTAGGGCCTTCATAATTTGGAGTGAATTTTCCGCGTGGGTCCGGTATGATAGGCAATACCTTCCTCAACACAAGTTCATCCACTTGGAAATGTCTCTTGGCCGAACTTTGCGATTAAAGGACTTCGCAACTCGCTCCGGTAGCATTGACCATGGCATAGTGCACTAAGTCTCTTCTCATCAATCATATTTAGCTGTTCATATCTCCGTTGCACCCACTCGCCTTCGAGAGTTTAATCTACGAGAGAATTCTTAACGAGGGAATTTCCACCTCCACAGTAAGACTCCCTCCACACCATATACAAGTGAGTAAGGCGTTGCCCCCGTCGAAGTGCGTATCGAGGTTCGATATGCCAACAACGCATATGGCAATCGTTCGTGCCAATCACGATAATTGTCCGCTGTCTTAGACAATATCTTCTTTATGTTTTTGTTAGCGCCTCCACTCTCCATTCATTTGCGGGCGATAAGGTGACGAGTTCAAATGGCGAATTTGGAATTCATGAAGCAACTCGTCCACAATCTTGTTATTGATTCAAGCCGTTATCGATAACAATGGCTTCGGTACACCATAACGGGCAATGATGTCACGACGAATGAATTTGGCTACGTTTTTTGCGGGACGTTGACATATGAACTCGCTTGATCCATTTTGTGAAATAATCAATGGCTACCAAAATGAAGCGATGCCCATTAGAAGCTTTGGGGTTAATTGGCCCGATTATATCAATTCCCCACATGGAAAATGGCCACGGCCGAGACATCAAGTGCAGTTCGTTAGGTGGGGCATTGATGTTGTCTCCATAAACTTGACACCGATGACAATGAGCGAACATGCTTGATAAAGGTCGGTTTCCATGCTTAACCAAAAATATCCGAGCCTCATGATCTTTTTGCTAAAGGTGGCCATTCATGTGTGGTCCACATTCTCCTTCGTGTATTTCTTTCATCAGCTGTTGGCTTCTCTAGCATCGACACATTTCAACAAGATCAATCAAATGATCTTTTGTAGAGCACACCGCCGTAAACAAAGAATTTCAGCGCTAACTTCTTGAGATATTTCTTGTCAGCTACCTCACATCCTTGAGGAAATTCTCCCAGTTGGAGGTAATTCAAGATGTCATGGTACCATGGCCTTCCGTCTAGCTCGCCTTCAACTGACATACAGTAAGCTGGGTGTTTGAGAATCTCGATCTTTAATGGCTCAATATCCAATCCCTCCATCACATGCAACATTGATGACAATGTGGCCAATGCGTCAGCAAATTGATTTTGGGACCTTGGCAAATATTCAAAAGGATATTTCCTCGAATTCCTTCGTTAATTTTTCAAGGAATTCATGATACGGGATCAACTTAAGATCGCGTGTTCGCCAGAGACCCTCTGTTTGCCGAATAATAAGTATAGAATCGCCATATACCTATAAATTCTTAACATTCATGTCAATGGCTAATTGCAAGCCGATGATGCACGCTTCGTATTCTGAGATATTATTAGTGCAAGGGAACATCAATTTTGCAGCTACGGGATAATGTTGGCCAGGGAGAGATCAAAACTGCCCTAGTCCCGAGCCGATAAATTTACAGCCCCGTCGAAGTACATGGTCCATTTATCATTTGATACCTTGCAAAATACGTTCATCCAAGAAGTCCGTTTGCGTCGAAAAATTCTGCTTCTCTAGGATTTTCAGCCAACATATCGGCTATGGCTCTCCCTTTGACTGATTTATGTGCTATGCTTTGTATATCAAATTCGGAAATAAGGACTTGCCATTTGGCCATCTTTCCAACTAAAGCTGGCTTCTCTAGCAGATACTTGATTGGGTCATTCTCTGTCACAAGCAAAATCTGATGGTGGAGAGTGTATTGGCGCGAGCGATGCAATACCCAAATCAATGCTACACATGTTTTTTCCACTTCCAAGTAATTCATCTCGAGACAAGTGAATTTCTTGCTGAGATAATATATCGCGCATTCTTTTTGATCGCTTGGCCTCTTCGGGCAAGCATGGCCCCCTAGTGACTCTTTATGGATGGTTAAGTAAAGGACCAGTGGTATTCTTGGGACGGTGGTACCAACACTGTGGTTGAAGAAGGTATTGCTTTATCTCTTCAAAGGCTTTTTGGCATTCGGTGTCCCACTCAATCTTAGTATTCTTCCTCGGGAGTTTGAAGAATGGTTTTGCTGTCTCCGACAATTGAGAAATGAATCTTGCGATATAGTTCAATCTACCCGGGAGACTCCGAACTTCCTTGACAATGCAGAGGGAGCTTTGAGGTCACAAATGGCTTTAACTTTCGACGGATCAATTTCAATGCCTCGGCTACTAACCATAAAACCTAATAGCTTCCCCCGACTTTGCCCCAAATATGCATTTGGTGGGATTAAGTCTCAGCTTAAATTTCCTGAGCCGGTCAAATAACTTCTTTAGGACCCTAATATGATCTTCTCCATGCTTTGATTTGGCAATCATATCATCGACATATACCTCTATTTCCTCATGCATCATGTCATGGAATAAGGTGACCATTGCTCTTTGATATGTGGCTCCAGCGTTCTTTAGGCCAAACTAAATCACCCCGTAACAAAAGGTCCCCCATGGTGTAATAAAGGATGTTTTACTCTTATCCTCCTCTTTCATCCTAATCTGGGTTGTATCCAGAGAACCCATCCATGAAGGAGAATAGTTCAAATCTGCGGTGCTATCAACCAAAACATCAATATGCGGTAGCGGGAAATCATCCTTTGGGCTTGCCCGGTTTAAATCCCGATAGTCTATGCAAACTCGACCCGTCCATCCTTCTTCATGACCGGAACGATATTAGCAATCCAATCCGCATAATGGGATACTTGATGAATTCCACTTTTAATAGCTTCATAACTTCTTCCTCAATCTTCTTAGAAAGTTCTGGTTTCGTTCTTCGAAGTTTTTGCTTTTTGGTGGCATATTTGGGTCGGTTGGCGAGTGTGCTCCACGATTTCGGGTCTAGTCCCGGCATATCTCGTAGGACCATGCGAATATATCTTGATATTCCTTTAAGAAGTCAACCATTCTTTTTGCCTCGATCTCTGAAAGGCCCGCCCCAATCTTGGTTTCCTTAACATTTTCTCGTGTCGCCAAGATTTACAAGAACCGTTTGCTTGCTCGGCTACATCAAGGGTTTAGATTCTTCATGACGAATCCAATCTCTTTCGACGTCTTTCTTCGGATATCATTATCCTCGTCAGATTCAAGAGATTTTCATCGTGCAATTCCGAGTCACATACATGTATCATGATTATGCCGAATGACATGCCTGAGATGCAAATGAGGGGGTCAGTAAAATCACTTAACGAATGCCATGCATGATGCACATTCAAAAACTCTTTTTGAATAACTATTTGAAAAGAATACGAGTTAGGAGATTGCCCTCATATCCTCAGACATCTTTTTCCAAAACTTTGAAAACTAGGAGTCATGAGGAAGTCCAAGCCTCAAAGCATCATCATAGGATTGGTGGAATACTTCCTTACGCCCTTAATAAAACATGGATGCATTGGTATTAACATGATAAGGCCGTTTTACAAGGTTCATGATCTTGGACCACGGCTCACAGTCCAATACCTTGATTACATACGAAAATAACAAAAGTAGCTAAACAACACTTCCCATGTAAGGGAATACATAAAGGAAATGACATAAAACTAAACAGATAGGTAAGTAGCATCCCTACTCCGAAAGCTGGAAGAAGCTCGCAGAAGGCTCGCCTTGTCATCATCAAAGGTGGCACACATATAGTTGGCACCAAATAGGTCTCTTTATGTCCAAGATTGCTCCCTCCTCTTCTTGAAGCAGCTCGGATGACTTGATAAAGGTCTTCTCCGGTGGTGGATAAAGATCCTTTAGTGATGGGAGGAGCAAGCCTTGCGATTCTATGCATTAGTGCAACTTCCATATTCATTTCGTCCCCTAACGGCTAGTTTGGCCCATGTGTCCGCCACGCATACTTCGGCCTCCACGATCGCCTCGGCCCATACAGCCTCCATGGTAACCTCGGCCTCTACCTCGCCATGTACGCCTTGACTAGCAAGTTCTTCACATTTCACATGACTTTCCAGATCTTTTGGTAGCCTAAACCTACTCTTTTATGATTCCTAAGGGCTTTAATGGGCTTGGCAATACCTTGTGCATACACTCCCAATCCTAGTCCGGGAATATGACCGTACTCCGGTAGCACTCTACTTGACATGATAGACGGGCCGGACATTTCCGGACTCTTAACAAAGGGTCCCAATGGGAACATGGACCATTAAGACTAGCTCGAAAGTATGGTAGCTAGATTCCTCCCTCTCCTCGGGCTCCACGTACGGGATGGCTGTGTCTTGAAAGATCTTAAAATCGGTTTCCGCACGAACGGTTATGATTTTCCCCTCCGAAATGAACTTAACCATCGATGTAGAGAGGAAGGTATAGCTTCAGGCATGGATCCGTGGGTCGACCCAACAGAAATTAAAAGCGCTAGGGATATCCAACACTTGAAATTTTGTCAGGGAATGAGGTAGGGGCCGATCAAAGGTTGAGCTCAACTTCCCTATTGTCTCCTTCTTTATACCGTCAAAAGCTCGAACGGTATAGTTGGATGGTTTAATTTGCTCTTTACCAACCCCGAGATGACGAAGGGTGGCTAATGGACAAATATTCAGAGCAGACCCGTTATCAATTAAGACCCGAGCTACCATCATATCACAACACTTGACCGATATGAGTAAGGCCTTGTTATGATCGTGTCCCTCCTCCGGAAGATCCTCGTCTGAAAACGAGATTTGGTCCTTCAAGAGAATGGACCCAATGAACTCCTCCAATTGCCTGTCCCCAATGGTCTCCTAAGTACATGTATCTCATTTAAAACCTTCAATAGTGCATTTTTGTGTTTCTCGGAGGTCTTGAACAACTCCAAGAGCGAAATCTGGGCGGGCATCTTCCTTAGCTGCTCTACTACGTCAAACTCACTAGATTTGATCATTGCCAAAAATTGCTTCGCTTCCTCATCAGTGACAGCTTTCTTTTCTATAGCTTCTGCGGGTGCATAACAACACGGACGGTAACAAGCATCGACATCATTTGTCCCATAATCCCATGGGACTCGCCTTAGGATCAAAACTAGCGACAGGGCTTTTGAGATCTCATCCTCGATCGTATGGCGGCAACTCAATTACCATCCGTTTGGGCTCATCCTCTCCTAGCTCTATGTTCGCGAACTCCTCGACGCCAAATCAATAACCACATGTTTAAGCTCGTATTCATTAGAGTCCCATTGCTCTTCATCAACAGATAAATCGATGATTACTGGTGTCATCATGGCGACGGTTTCTTCCTTGAGCTCGGCTAAGTCGTCCATGCCTCCCCACCCATCGTGGACGGTTTCTTTAGGATCCATGAAAAAACTTGGAGGAGGTGAGTATTTGACGAGATAGTCATACTTCCCACTTGGTTGGCCTAGTGTATCTACCACCTCGCCCTTTTCTAGTGCCATCTTCAAAAATTCACGATCTCTGCAAACTCTTTTAGCTTTTAGCTTGGATTCGACATCTAAGGCTTCTTCTTCATTTATGATTAACGGTTCGGTTTCCTTGGCCATTTTGACATCATTCAGTATTTCGGGCGGTGCCTACCTCCTCGACCGGCATATCCACGACCGTCCCAAATTCACAACAAGAATTCTTGGGAGAGAAATCAACTACAGCTGTCATCGTCTCATTTGCTTGGCCTCCTCCTCGATTCGGATTATGCCCATGTTGATCATCTTGGTGACACGCTCTAATTTCTTCTTAGCTGGGACACCTTCATCACTCCTTTTTGTAATAGCCACTTAAAACCAAATCTTCATACGGTTTGTGGACATCAACCCTGACCATTTGCACGTTCCTATCCTCTCCTTCAGCAATCATATTAACATCCCCGACATGAACGGGTAAAGGGTTTTGCTTGACATTAGGCTGTGTCTCCTTAAATGACAAGATATCTTTGTCCAATAGGCTCTAGACCTTGTTCTGGAGTGTTCGGCAATTATCCACATCATGGCCTTTCTCACCCATATGGTACTCACAAGACTTTGTTAGGTCGAACCACAGGAATTTAGGAGGGGTTGTCACGAGGAATCTCCTTAGCTACCAACCCTTTCTCGCAGCAACATGGGTAATAATTTGGACAATGGCCTAGGCAAAGGTGTGAATTGCCTTGGCGTCCACTTCCCGGGCTCGTAATTAGGTATCTCCCTCATGATGCGAAGGATTTTGAGGATTCGAAAATTGTTTTGATTCAGTTGGGCTTGCACGTAAGCTACTTCCACTTCTTTCTCCTTCTTACTAGTAAATTTCTTGTTCGTGCCTTCGGTTATCCGACCTTCATGCATGGCTTCTTCAATTCTCTCTCCAATGGCAACCAAACGGGTAAAGTTCCCACAGTCGAGCTAATCATTTTGTTGTAAAAGTCTGGAGGAAGGGTATTAAGGAACAACTCCACCATTTCAGCTCGTCTAGTGGTGGTCGAACTTGAGCAGCCAAGGCGCGCCACCTTGCGCGAACGACCTGAAGGACTCATTTCTCCTTTTCTCCGTGCGCGTTAACACTTTGCGCGTCGGGGCAATCTCGGTATTATATTTATATTGTAGCACAAATGCCTCCGCCAATTCCTCCCATTTTTCCATCTTTTCTCGGTTCCAGGGATGTACCATTGCAAGGCCGGGCCGGATAGACTCTCCCGAAAAGTTTGAATCAATAATGGGGTGTTCGTGCATAGCGCCCCATCCCGTTCAAATAGTACTTCAAATGGACTTTTGGATCGCCGGTACCATCATACTTAGCGAAATCGGGGACTTTAAACTTCTCGGAAAGTCCATTTTGGCATATCGAGACAGATCCTCGATCATGTTAGTTTCATATCCCCTGTATGGCTTTAAGCTTCTCCTCAAGCTTAGCAAATCTTTTGTTGTTCTCCTCCTCCATTCAAGCTGAGATGGCTTCGAGATGGGGTCCGGTTCCGCCACTACAGGTGCTTGATGGGAATCTCTTCAGCAACGTTCTCCCTAACGTTGGCATTGCTAGCCTCGGGAGTAGGCCCGAGCGTGTCTCTATTGGGGCTGCAGCCACTAGACTAGCTCGAATCTCATTCGCGAATTGGGCAAATTGGGTTGCCAAGTCGGTGATTCTATTATCTAAGGCGTTAAAACGGGCGTTTTGTTCTTCCCCGTATTCATCCTTGCAGCTACGAGAACGGGTCCGATGGGCGATCGTCTTAAAGCCGTATTGTCAGTACCTATGTTTAGTACAAAAGAACAAACAAATCAGCATACAAAAGATGAGAAAGAAAATGAAATACAATAAAATAAAAAACTTAAAACCCTTCAATTTTATATTTTCTTATAACAAAATAGAAATAAGAAACCCCTTGCATAAGCCGAATCTCACATAAATGGCTTCTTATCAATATTTTGTCATAGGAAGTTATACAATTAAAGGGGTAACACGTGATGATTGATCAAAATGCCCATCTCATATTCCATTAGAATCAAAGTAATTATAAGAGAGGGAAAAACATCACTAATTACATCAAAAATTGTGAAGGAAAATCCCTATACATTCGCTAAAGTAAAGGAACTCCTAAACATTGCTACTAATATTTCAAATAAGGAAAATCTTATACAACTTTTCTAAGAACACAACTCTAATGGAATATGACTAATCCTTTAATTTTCCCCTCAAAGCAACTTGCGGATGCGTTTGTTTGTTTCGGTCAAACGCTCCACCTTAGCTAAGGCTTCATCCCTTTCCTTATAATTCGCCCCATTTGGATTTCCTTCGGAGTTGGTTTCGTAGGAAACTTTGGAATGATGACAGCAACATCAGTTCAATACGGCGATCAATATATCCTCTTGATGCGTGGTGCTCCCTCATTTCTCCTTTCAACTCAGTAACCCACTCAATATCCTTGGTGGGCAATGATGTAGGATGTTGACGATGTTTTCCACTTCTTTTTTCATGTCTTCGATTTGGTTCCCTTGACAACCTTATCGCGAAAGTCAAAATGAAACAACTCTAACTTTAGAGGAGGAGGGATTTCTTGAAGTACTCGATATTGACGAACTACTCTTAAAGGGTAATAAGACGTAGATCCTGTCAAACCTAAGAGTGGAATCGGGTCATTGTGACCGCTCATAAGTCGTGCTTTAGGGAAACGAATCCAAGGGGCTTGCCATAAAATTTGGTTTGGGGTGATATTTTCAAAAGTTCTACCCAACCACGGAATGTCCAAGCATGGAGGAATTTTTCTATATCCTTAAGTTTGGTGAGAGGGTTTTTTATCTTTATCAATGTTGGTAATAGCCAAATTCCCTCCAAATACTTTTAAGTGAGAGAGAATCCAAACTTGAAGGATGCCTATAGGTGCTCTAAGGATCGAACCTTTGTCCTTTTGAAACGGTTGAGAGAGGAACATTCCGCAAGAAGCATATGTGTAAATCCCCTAAGGTGAAGGACTCTATAGACAACATGAGCAAGGCTAGGATCCATTGTCTTTTGGGTGAACGGGAAAAGAACGAATCCGAAGAATGCTAGAAGGAAAATTTTAGCATTTTGAGGATTGGGGCTTGGGAGAAGACTATGGAATCTTTGTTCGATGAAAGACAAAGGGAGGCCTTTTGAATTCCTATTAAGAAGTTCTTTAATTTCAAGAGGAGGAACTCCTAGGAGTTGACTCAATAGCGGGATAGGATCTACTCCTAAAGGAGGGTCGACAAGACCGAATGCGGGGACATTGCCAACAATGATTTCTAACTCCTCTAAAGTTGGGGTCAATTCATGATGACCAAACACGAACGTTGAAGTCTTGGGGTTCCAAAATGAGCCATGGCCTTCACCAATGGCACGTGGGACTCTCGGTATAAGAGAAAAATAAGATAGCCAAGTTTCTTCTCTACAAAAAGTCTTCTTGCTCGCATCAAGTGCATCCCACATGTCTAACAACGCCTTCTTTGGGATTGGGATGATACGAAGCTCAGGAAACCCATAGTATCTAAACCTAAATAGGCATTTTGATCAATCACCATATGTCACAAAACAAGCTAAACTTAATGATAAAACATTATATGCACAAAAAGCATTATTTACATCGGGAATAAAATACCAGTACCTTCGGTAGAGAGAGAGAAAAAAGAAAATGCGGCAACCACAAAGACACATCGCATGTCGACTCGTGAGGCTCACTAAGAGGTATGATTCTAAAGGCTAAAGGCTCCCATTTCAATTAGATCAAAAGAGTTTTCCCCACTCCGCACTTACGTCGGACAGTTCTCTTTATCATTAATCAAAATGAGCGGGACCAAAAGTGGATAACCATGGGTCATTCCCGCACGGGTTCCATCTTTTGCTACCTCCTATGGGCTTCCTAGTGCGATCGGGGTTTTAGATCGCGGGTTGTGTATGTAAATGTGTAGTGCTAAGGTAAGCATAAAGGCACCCACAACAATTGATATCCAAACAACACTTCAATTTCATCCATATTGACATACATTCCTACACCTTCCTACAAAAGAAATGGGTTAACATACACTCCACCCCTTATTACTCCAAACCTACAAAAACAATTAACACGTTGTTAGTGGACTAACCTTGTCTTCCACGTGGTTTTGACACGCGCTATTAAATGAAGACCATGTTAGTGAACAACCAACCAAATTATTACGGCCTAAGTCCTCTAGGGTTTGTAACCAAGTCCCCGGTGGAGTCGCCAAGCTGTCACGACCTCCTTTTTCCATTCGGGGAAAAGAAAGAATGGTTTAGGGTATTTGCCTAAAGAGGCGGACCAATGGCCCTAAATTAAGCGCGGGCTCTCCCAAACCCATACCTCGCGCGACGTTGGATTTTGTTTTTTTTTGTTCTTAACAACCTAAATATTTCTAGGAGTCACCACTAGCCTATTGGGGTTGGCTAGAAACCAATCGAGGCACGGGAGTGTTGTCTCGATTCCTACGCAACCAGAGATTTCTAGGAACGGGGACTTGTTTACGCCAATGTTTCTATTAGCGCCCTTGCGGTACCACTAACTTGGAAGGTTTTAATCTAAATGGCCACACAATCTTGATTACCAATTATAATCTTTAAGAAACCGCTAAGTGTCCATGCAAATGTTTTTGTAGTTTTTTTTTAATGTCTAGACTAATCCTAACATAATTTAGGAGAGAAATTTACACTCAAATTAATGAAAAGCGGTGCGTAAGTAAACATCCAAGAAATTGAAATAACTTGAGAATAAATGCGAAAAATGAAAACCCGATACAAGTCGGGCAAATAATATTACATGGCCTTGTTATCACGCCCGGGACAGGACCCCGTGAGCAAAATGGGAATTTAAATATGCATGAAATTATTCTAAATGCATGAAGTTACTCTAATTGATTTTAATCTACGCAAAATAGATTATTTACAAAAATGGTTCTAAAATAACAAAATATCATTAAATTAAGAAAATGACCTTTTAAAAATGGGAAGATTTCCTAGATGTCATTTCTATCGTAACTTGACACCATCCATCATTTTTACAATTTTTTGAAATTTTCATTTTTTTTTCATTTTTTTTAATTTTTATTAAAAAAAAAAAAATCCCTAAACCGATATATGCCAATTTACACTAATATGGGACTGCCTAGTACATGAATATAACAAGAACCAAGCTCAAATCGACCGTTTCAAAACCGAAACTCGATTTGAACATTTCATCGAACACTTAGCTTGCATCAAACACCTCAAAACGGCTTCTTCGGGCTATGTTCGTGGTCTTCAATCTCGGCTCATAAGCAATCTCATGTGAAAGAAAAGTATCAAGGATATACTATTACATGTAAAGAACCGGTTTAGCTAGAAATCACAGCCTAGAACTTGTAAGAACCAAACTGAAAACGGCCTCCAATATGCGGGTTGGAGCCGTTTTGCAAATCTGGTATGGAACCAAGTCAAACAGCCATGTCAAATGCCCGGATTGAAGCCCCGACAACCATCACATGCAACATCTATATGAAATATTATTCCACTCGGATGAAAATAGGTAACATTTAATCTCACATGCAACAAACATCACCGAAAACGATCAACCGGACGCATCAAAACGGACTCTCCAAGAAGCCCACATGCAAAACTCTACACTGACCAGCCAAGAACTAATGTGGATAGGCTTGGTTTTTTGACGATCTCATAGTTCACACGAGGATTTAAAGACCAAACCAAGCTGACCTATGTATCATTTGTACTCCCATATAACATTAATCAAGCTCGTGAAGATAGAAAACACATGTAAAGGGAGTAGCAAGTCAAACATGTATGGCTCTTGAAGAGGTTTCAAACACTTAGAAAAATTTCAGCCTCAAAAATCAGTTTTCCGGGCTAGATTTCCTCTTGATTTTCGTTATCAAAACGTGTTCAAAATTAAACAAAAATACATCTAGGATGCTTACCTTGCTTCCTAGTTTCCCTTTCAAGTGACTCTTGGCCAAGAAAACCAAGAAATTGTCCTCTGGGAGCACGTAGAAGTTGGTTCCTTCAAACTGAAAGTGAGATCTGCAGAAGAAAAAGTGACAACGAAGGTTTTCGTTGGCTTCCAAAATTAGACTTCCAAACCTCCTTTGTTGGCCAAGTTAAAATCAACCCAAGCTATATGTATACTAGTTTGGGCTGCAATTCATGGCTTTCCTCATTCGTCTCTCACGTTTCTCAAAAACACTCGCTTTTCCTCACTCGTGACCAACCGGGCTCAACACTTAGAAAAATTTTCGGAATTTCTTGGCCCGCCAGGAGGGTGCTTTTCGGGGGCTTTAGGAGACCTTCCCGAACTCCATTTGGGACGTGCGACCTATGGATGGAAAGCCCTTTGAGTGAAGTTTCACTCTCTAGTTGAAGGTTTTGGCTAATTTTGGCCGCAGGTGGGTGAAAATTTCGTTTTTCTCTCTCAAGGTCGGTCTGGAATTTCTGGGTTTGGCTTTCTGGAGTTGCTTCTGAAGGTGTCTTTGGGGAACGATCCCGAGCTCTCTCCTCTCTCTCTCGTCTCCTCTCTCTCTTCCCTCAAAAGAGCATGCTTCGTAGATGTTATCCACCGAAATCATCAATCCCTTGGTCAGCTTTTTGTCCACCTGCCAAGCCCACCAACTGAGCAGTCTACCCACTTTCTGACTTAGCCAAAATTTTGAAGTTTTGCAGCTGTTGAGTGTGCGGGTTTTGCTGCGCCTTTCCCGTGCATTCAGCAGCTTATCCCTGGTCAATTTCCGTCCACTGGCACTACTCATTATGGTCTTCAATCACGTGCAAAGATCAGGCTGGATGGGCGGCTGAGTGGGATATGGTGGGGCCACCAAGTTGCTTACTCAGCAACTCCGAAATGAGACCAATTCGTGGACTAGGTTTTGGTAGCTCGTTTGAGTGCTTTAATCCATTAATTTGGCTGCGATTTTTGATTAATTAGCAAGCTCATGTATAGTAGTTTAAGATCTTGGCTAGATTTCATAATTTTACTCACTCAATATTGCAAGAAAATCCTCAAAGTTGGCCATTTTCTTAGCCGAAAATACCCATTCCAATGCAAATTTGGTCCTTTTCGCCCGATTTGATTGATTCGAGTTGGCCCAAGTTCAATTTCAACTTAATTGGTGACCAAGATAATGATTTAAGGGTTCGGGCAAAATTTTGCAAAATTTGCGAATTGGTCCCTCAACTTTTGGAAATTGCAATTTGGCCCCAATTTGCCATTTTAATTCCAATCTGACCTCCTGGGCTTGGCTAGTCACATTTAGATCATTGGCCCCAACTTTTTTTCTTTTTTTGGTTTTTTTATTTTTTTATTTTTTTTATATTTTTTATTTTTATATATTTTCAATTTTTTTAAAGTAAAAATATCTTCCATTTAAAACACCATATTAAATTCCTAGATAACCTATATGCAAGAATTTTACTTGAACTATTTTTGTGGAAAAACAAGTTCCCATTTTTTTTTATTATTATTATTATTTTTTTTGGAAATGATTTTTGGGCAAAAATTTAGGTGTCGACACCCTAAATAATAACATAAAAATTCACACGTACCTCATATAATACAAATAATAGTCTATTAAATATCCATGTATCAAATATTAGCTTCTAAAATATTGTCATGGTCTTTAAGTCTCAAATAATGACTTCAAAATATTCATGTACCTCTCACGTCACAAATAACAGCAATTATATCATGCACATGTCTTCCAAGTCACTAATATTGACAAATAAATTATGTACGTGCCTCTCACTTCACAAATAACAGCAATTATATCATGTACGTACCTTTCAAGTCACTAATAATGACAAATAAATTATGCACATACCTCTCATGTTTCAAACAATGCATGTGACATGTAACAACTTTGAAAGTATGCATGTAACACTCAAATACCTTGTATACGATCGCCTCGAGAATCACATATTACCCCATAATATTATGCTATCACGAGTCCATTTATTATACATACATAACCGAAACCCTACGGCTCTTTCGGAAATCTCTAGGGCATCATCCCGCCCCATCAGGTACGGCATTCGAATCCATCGGGTATCATCCCGAAATCCATCAATGACGCGTTCCTCATAAAACTACACGAATTAAGCACACAACTACTTCTTATCTTCATTTTTAAGTCCAATGTGTGAATGCCTCAAAGGCGTACCAAGGGGTGTGTATCTCATAACCTATTGAATTTACATCAATAAAATATGTCGAGCACAAAACAAAAATTCGTGATTTGACCCATTACATTCGAGCACCAACCTAAGTCCAATCCGGATCAAAAACAATATACCTCAATATTGCTGAAGCAAGAGTACTCAGCCCGGCATGCTTCCGCGTTCGTCTAACAACTATCACAAATCTCGTCTTGGAGGCTCGAGGTGTTCTCAAGCACCAACAGTGGACTATAGACATGTATATATAAAGATCCATTCAAACAAACACATATAAAACCTTGCCATCAATACTAATTAACATCATATAGAATAAACACATCCAACAATAACTATGATTCCAAATAACTCAATTTAGACAACAACTATAACTTAACCACATAATAGAACAATGACTTCTTGAAACCAAGCACGGACATGAACATAAACAAGTCGTTTAAGCCGTGCAACCTTGATAATTACGTAACCTTTCCCCGTCTACCTCAAACTTCATAACCCAAGCAATCTCATGAGCAAAACATACAAAATTAACACACAGTTATACCTTCTCTAAAATGGTTCAATACTATCTAACAAAATTGACCTAAATCCAAGCCACATAACATAATGGCCTAGTTGACATTTAGGGAATCTATGTACAAAAATTAAAACAAGAACAAGACACAGACAGCAGCAGCTTGCAGCTCACGGCAACGCCATAGCGGCAACGAACGGTGGCAATGTAGTGGACCAAGTTTGTGACTAAGTTTCAATCGAAAATGGCCTTAATGCAACCTATGCAAATTCGACGGCATCAGTGATGCCCATGCAGCCCGACCTAAACTGATTTAGCATCTGTCCAGGGTTCTATGCATGACCTATGTTTGAGCCTAGCCGACCCATGAATGACCTTCGATTGTCATATAATCATGTAGGATTGATTGACTTGTCTTGGCTCACGGTCACACGGAATCAAATTAGGGTCATTCACAAACAGTACAGTGACCAAACAGAGTCAGTCGTGACCGATATATATTTGAGCTTAATTGATCTATATCCATCCACTAATCGACTCGTGATGACATGTGATTATCTACATTGATCCTTATGGTCGAACGATCTTTTCATGGTCGAACTCTCTAGTCTAACGTAGCCCTAATCTAGAGTCGCCTTGCCCCTAATCAGCTAGTTGGCTTGTGAACAATCCCTAGGATTGACTCACGGCCTATTCTCATTATTGGCATATCGATCCTTAGTTCATTCCTCGTGCCCGAGATAGGGGTCCGAATCAAGAATGTCACATAGATCCTAGGACAACTTTTCTTTTTATTAGCTCTAGAAGCTTTGGACAATCTTCACGCTTGCCATTAAAATTTCCCACTCCTCCTCCATGCAAGATTTCAATCTAAGGAACGTCAATATCCCATAAACAAATCTTCTATCATTGCATTTTAAGCATAGTTTGTCATCTTTTGTACACTATCTAGACAGGCCACCATAAGCAAGAAAATTATTGATGATCCAAAGCACCGCTGACATGCATCTAAAAATTATGTTGTTCAACATAACGGAAGGTCTTACATCCCTCTTCTCATAATGTCTTTAACTCGACGATCAATGGTTAAAGATAAGACTCTATCTCTCTTCTGGGAGTGCGACTTGGGAATCAATAATGAAAGCAAATTAAAGGACAACTTCATGCGCTTCCAAAGCGGCAAAATATATGGGAAACATATAACCAGCCACATGCATGTTGAAAGTTTGTTTGTATAGAGATGCCTTGTCCCACATCGAAAAAATGTAAATGCACCCATGGATGAGATTGGGCACTAATCGACGATCATTATTTTTATTTATTAAAATTCATACTTATAATTATAAAAAATAATAATAATAAACATTGTGTCCCATTGAAATAGTGTGACTATTCATGAAGGAGTTACGGTTATTATTTATTATTTAATTCCGAATTTTATTGTTTCTTCCAATAGTTATCTTAGAATTCGTATTTATTCATAATCCTTATAAGATTGTGTTTGTCTGAATATAAATTTTTATTTTTTGCTATTAATTACTAAATGTACCTATTCATTTTGCAACTTTTTCCGAAGGGTTGCTTCTATTCAAAAGACAAAGATTACTACGTTGGTTTTAGGTGTTAGATTTTGTAAGGTTACTCTGACTATTCTAAAAGTTTAAATTGTTAAAAAAAGGCGTGGTTTATTATTTAAATATTCTAACACTCCCCTCATACTTAGTGTGGTCTTTCGCCTAGTACTAAGTGTGAAAATTTAACTAGGGAAGCAAATGGGGCTTAGAAAAATTCGAACGCAAAACCTCTGGCTCTAATTGTGACAGCCTGAATTTTCAGAATTTGTTTTCGATTAAATAAATCGGGCCTTTCATCGATGCGCCAATAGTGCAATTCTCTAAGCTGATCACTCACGGGATAACTGGACTATCTAGGGAAGCAATTAAGGAATCTAAATGTAATAGACTTAAGAATTCGACCAGAAATCGACTGCTCGACCGTGTTCATCTGCAAGGGTCATTACAACACTGTCAAAATCGATTAGAGATCAAAGATAGGTCGATTTGATTGAAATATGTGATCAAAGTGTGGGTGATTCCACCTGATTGCAAAATTCTCATCGATTGGCACTAAATTGATTTTCTGACATTTTGGGTATCCTTGTCAGTAATTGAAACCTCGAGATTTTTACGATAATGGAGATCGCCAATGTGTCGAGATGTACATTGTGACTCGAGATAAATCGATCACGGGTCCATTGCACAAAAAATTCCTAAAAGTTACCCGATAGACTAAGTCACGCTAAAAGCGCACCGAAGTGAAATTAACCGTGAATTTGAACCTGATTTCAGAAATTGAAAGTTCTGTGGTGTCACGAACTATTTTAGGAACGTCGACTCATCCTCTGAATAACTTTCGGAGATTCCGAGATTTTTGCGGAAAACCGTTTCGGACGTTGCGAAAAATTAGCGGAAATTCAGATGGGCTAAATAGATGGAAATAAGGACTTCTAAATCGAGCCTTTGAGTGTTAGGGACTTATAGAAAAATTGTTCGGGATTTTCTACATCAAAATTGGACATGGAAGTTGGGAAATTGTTGACAAAATTGAAGCTAATTAAGTGAAATTCGGATTTAAGGTTGATGGGCTATATTTCGACACCAAAGTTGGATTATTGAGGAATTCTATTTCAAGAAAGAAATGGGGGACAACAATGGATATACTTGAAGACTTGTTGGTCCAAGAAAATTGTTCGGGATTTTTAGGCTTGACTTTTTGCTCCATCTCTATCTCTTCCTCATTTTCCTTTAGTTTCCTATCCTTGCTTTTGCTTTCATCCTTTTTCCTTCTTCGAGCAAAGACGAAACAGCTGCATTCTCAATCTCTCTCTCGTTCATTTCTCTCGAGCCAAACAGCTCACGACGCCGAGTCACCCTAGCAGTTCTTCAGAAAACCTCCATCCACCGAAATCTTCCCCATTGACCCGCGTTTCCGTCTCACGCCGGCAGCACCGAACGAAGCCTCCACCATCTTCATCCACCGCCCCACGCGTCCACCGCAGCGCCTCCACCCAGCAGCGACGTCTGCTGCTTTCCACTGAAATCCCAATTAACCATCCACTAGCTGAAGCCTCCTTCATTGACCGCAAGCCAGCATCGCCCACAGCTCAACGCCAGCGAATCCAGCTCCACATCTCCCCCAGCTCGACGCCGCTTCCTCTCCTACGTGTCTCCATCTCAGCAGATCAGCCCATGAAGCTTTCAATTCCAACGTTCGTCTCCACAAGCCCAGCGAGCTTCACGAACCAGAATAGTCCAACGTCTTGGCCCAAGTCCGCAAGCTGCAGCCCATGTGAAATTCAGCACTTGAAGCCCTGCAACAGCTCAGCCTCTTCAGCCCAACATCGGCCCAAGAATTCAGCAGCCCAAGCCCGCGAGGTCAGCCCGCTTCAAGCCTAGCCCGTTTCGTAACAAATCTCGGTTTTGGCTGAGATTTGTTGGGCCCGTTTTAGGCCCAGTCCGACTATCCGCCAACATTGCCAAAAATTCGGATTTCGGCCGCCGTCGCGCCGTCGTTGCAGTGAACCGGTTTCCACAATTAACCGGTGAGTTTATGCACTAAACTCTTCTTAGTAAGCTAATAACGTTTAAGGGGTGTTTAGATGTATTTAAGTGTAATTAGTTTAATTATTAGTTTAGTTAGTTAAATTAGGTTAGTTAGATTATTGAACTAGGTGGTTAGAAATTATAAGTTAATTAGATTAGTGTAATGTTATATAGCTAGGACGTTTAGAATAATTTATTTAGCTCAATAGGTGGTTAGATTATAATAATTTAACCTAAGTTAGCAATTTAAATATTTAATGTATTTATTTAATTTAATTTTCAAAATTATTTAATTATTAAATATTTTCCGGAAATTAGGCCAAGATAGCCGATAACCGAAATTTCGTGCTGATTGTAATGGTGTGTTCAATTTATGCAATTAGATGTTAATATATGCAAATTGAGTGCTGATTGGAAATTTGAGTATTTAATTCCAAAACTTATGAATTTTCAATATTTATTCAGAAAATCCCAGGCGTCGGGTTTTAACACCAAAAATGGATTTTAAGTACTATATTAAATAGTGGGGTTTGAAAAGAAAGGTATCAGTTTTCTGGTTCGAATTGACCGTGTACCCACACACGACTATTTTCAAAATGTTTTTAATACGAAGAAAACATGCCAAGATCACCATTTTAATGGAGGCATTTGAATGCAATGCATGGTGTCCTGGGCCGAGACCGAATGGTCATGTGTTGATGAAAGAGAAACCGTCCTAGCGTTAAAGCCGGACGTTACTAAATCCTACTTTCGGGTTACCCATGCATTAGGGTAGCGGGTCGCAGTAGATTCTGGACCTATGCTCCTTCGGGAAAGTCGTCACTGAGACGCAGCTGTGCTCAATGGGGAAGAGACGATGGCCGGCTACGCCAGTAGACTGCCGATCATGGAAGTCGGCCGTGCCTTGAGTGGCTTAATTATCAATGGAACGCGTGTTGAGTGAAATATCTACGCCAGATTATGGGACAAAATTGTGTAACATGGAATGGGACGTGTCATAACGATTTGACCCTATAATCATGACCCATGTGCTGATTTGAGAATTAAGTGTGGCGTTCCAATTGTTGGAGCTTAATTGTTGCTCATATCTATATGGTTGTCTGTGATATAAATTGTACTAACCTGCAGGAAGGAACTGAGGCGAGGTAAGTCTTCTATGCTAAATACGTGATTGTGTGGTTAGGACGCCTCTAGGCGTATTACCCTCCTAATCGGGGTTTAGAGTATGGACTTGCTAAGACATTATCTCACTAGTTATTGAATAACCATTTTCAGGTCCTTAGAAGATGGTCGTGGAGGACCAAGGCCCTGAAGTCTGAGGAGGAGTATGGTGGATCGGCGGATGTGTCCTATTAGTATGTCGTAGGACAGCCTCATTTGAGAGTCGACCTTTTTGTAGGCTTTCGACTAGACTCGTTTTGTCCTAAATCTTGTTGTTTATAAAAGGGTGCTTTTGTGAATTTATGTCCTGCTTTTCTATCCTGAGATTATTATTGTCAGGGGATTTATTTTCACTTCCACATGTGCTTTAAAATGAAAGGGTCGGCCACTCGTCCTAGGAAGTCGCAAAATTTTATTGACCAAAGAGGATGGGCACGCGCTTGGGGTTCGGGGCATGACATCCCCGTTTAGTGGTATCAAAGCGAAGTTTATGTTTGGAATGATAAGGTGCGATGGGTCCTTAGAATAGTTAGTAGGAATGACCTCTATTTTATGCTGATGCATGTGAGTGATAGCTATTTGGTAGCTTGTTTGGTGATCACTCAAATTCTAATCTAGTATTGGAATTAGAAAACAAGTTTCTATAAAGATCCTGTAGAATGAGTGATCAGGAGCCAGGGACTCCTAAGAGGCGTACCATCGGACCTGTTGCTCGAGGTGGAACGCCGACATGGGTCGGTACCCGAGGAGGTCGTGGTGGTGGTAGAGCGCCGACTCAGGCTAGCGCGAGTGAGAGAGTACCACCGTAGACCGGTACTGAGAGTGTAGCAACAACAAGCGATCCTAGGTTCGACAGGATTGTTCAGGCGTTAGAGACCCTTGGGAATTGTCGAGCCAGTAAGCTTAGGACCGAGCCGCCACTGTTGCCGCTGTTACTACCGCTGCCAGTGCCGTAACTGTTGTTGTTGCCGCACCTACCGAGGTCCAACCTGGAATTGTGATCGAGGAGCAAGCTACCACATCTGAGTCAAGGTTCAGTTCAGGCAAAGATAGAAACCGGTTTGGGAAGTAGCCTATGACCGGAGAAAGGTATTCTAGTCTGCCCAATAGGAAAGGTGGGATAGACAAGTCAGCACTGAATCAGAATGGAGTGTGTCATGCTTGAGAAAGACAACTTGGATCAGCCCCGTGTCCTGCTGGGACGGGTGCTTGTTTTAAGTGCGACCAACAGGGTTGCCTAGCTAGAAACTGTTCTAGAAAGCCAATGGGATCGCAAGTGCCATCTCCATCGATAGGATAGATCAGAGTGAGTGCGCCGCAGAAAGCACATAGGGGTATTTGGAATAGACCTCAAGTGCAAGTAAGAGTGCATATTGTTATCCGATGGGAGACAAAGGATTCACCAGTTATGTGCCGAGTTTGTAGAAGAAAGCATGGATCAATCCAGTATCCCGGGATTACGGGAGTGTGCTTTGAAGGTGGCCAGCACGGCCATCAAGTGAGGAACTGTTCATGTAGGTTTGAAGGAACTCAAGCACTGTTATCGCAGACAAGACGCCATTAGGATGGCGAAAGGGACAGGAGTTGAACCAACCATGCATCGATCAAAGGAATAATGTTTTGGGGTGATTTTATCAGAGTAGTGCCGCAGAGTTTTCAGTTAAGTTGGTAGAATTTCATATTGTTGAGATAAAGCTTTGGAAAGGAGAATCACTGACTAAAGTTGTACTTAACTGGTTGGCTGATGTGTAACTTTGACGTCAGGTGTAAAAAGATTTGACTCATGGAGCATCTTGTGGTAATGAATTGATGTCGAAACGTAAACTAGCTTGATCTATTAGTAGGTGGAAGTGTCGAGTTTATTAATGAAAGTGCTAGTATGAACACCTAGAGGGGGGTGAATAGGTGTAAGAAAATTTTCGCAAAAAACAGTAGAAATATTTTTCTTTTGAATCTGAGTCTGAAGAACAACAGACTTTTGAAACTGAGTCTGAAGTACAATAGACTTGAAGCGAGTTCAGACTTTAGCAGTTAAATAGAACTACGAACAAAATAAAGGAGTTTAAGGATGAGAATAAGAACACAAGGTTTATAGTGGTTCGGCTTAAATCAAGCCTACGTCCACTCTCCCACCCTAACAGTCTTCTACTAGATTCCACTATGCAATCAACAAGAGATTACAACTTTGAGTGCAAACACTTAGTAGTAGATCACACTAGCTCACTAAGTCACTCTTTTGGCATTTCTCTCACGATCACAAACGTTTAAACTCACAAAAGACAAGTGTATGATCGAAGATCGCTTAGACATTGGAATTATAAATTCTACGCGCCGTCTCTTACTTGCTCATCGGTCCTTGATCTCCTTAAATACTCCACCACTTCCAAACTAGCCGTTGGATAGTATCTAGAGAATCGTCTTCCAATATACCCATTGGACAAATCTGTATCTAAAAAATTTGGTAGCCGTTGAGTGATAGAAGTAGAATTCCAAATTGATTCTGATCATCCATACAAACAGAATCTTGGTTTCCATAAGTAGAGCTTCTTCGTTTAGAAAGTTCTTGTCTTCAAGATCTAATTGTCAATCAAATCAATCTTGATGTAGAATCCAAACCAGATCACTAGCCGCTATATGTTTAGGGCTTGTGTTACATTCTGTCTCGTTCTGGATGTAAAGTCTGAGAGCAATAGACTTTACAATCTGAGTCTGAGTGCAATAGGCTTTACAATCTAGACGTCAGTCTGAACATATTCTACTTCTGAACAGATTTAGCCTTAAGGTCTGAATACAGTCTAAATAAGTTTAGCTTCAGCATAGAGTCTGTCTTCTTGTTCTTCCAAGTATAGACTTTGATAATATCATTTACATGTTCTATCATCTACATAGTTTGTTACTCAACAATTAAACACGTTAGTAGCCTTTGATTTATTTTGTCATCTTCAAAACATCATAAGGGATTTCCCTAACAATTAGGAGTCGAAGGACCCTCGACTTCCTTAATCTCGTCACTTAAGGCAACCCGGTTGTTAGACGAGGGTTGTCAAAGTTACCTAGTGACTGTTTTGGATACGACAGTTGAGGAGCTGAAGATAGAAGATATTGCAGTGGTTCAAGAATTCCCAAATGCATTTCCAAAAGAATTGTCAGGTCTGCTACCAGTAAGAGAGATTAAATTCGTGATTAAGTTAGCCCCCGGGACAGAGCCAATCTCTAAGGCTCCTTACCGGATGGCGTTATCTAAGCTGAAAGAACTGAAGGTGCAAATGCATGAATTGTTGGATAAGGGATTCACACGTCCTAGTGCATCACCTTGGGGGCACCAGTTCTATTCGTAAAGAAGAAAGGTGGATCGTTGCACCTATGCATCGACTATCGTCAACTCAATCAAGTCACGTTCACGAACAAGTATCCATTGCCGAGGATCAACGACTTGTTTGATCAGTTGCAAGGAGCATCGATACTTTCGAAGATCGACTTGAGGACGGGATACCATCAGCTGAGAATCAGAAAAGAGGACGTACCGAAGTTAGCGTTTCGTACTCGATACGGCCATTATGAGTTTACTATAATGCTGTTTGGATTGACGAACGCCCCAGCTGCTTTCATGGATCTGATGAACCGAGTGTTCAAGGAATACCTGGATCAGTTCGTAATCGTGTTCATCGATAATATCCTTGTGTACTCGAGAAGTCCAGAGGAGCATGAAGGGCATTTGAGATTGGTACTGCAGACTCTAAGGACTCATGAGCTGTATGCTAATTTCAGCAAATGCGAGTTTTGGTTGACTCATGTTGCTTTATTAAGTCACGTGATTTCAGGCGAAGGAATCTCCGTGGACCCATCCAAGATTGAAGCAGTGATCAAATGGCCAAGACCGACTACAGTGACAGAGATCATAAGTTTTTTGGGTTTAGCAGGGTACTACAGACAGTTCGTGGAAGGGTTTTTAGCGTTAGCCTCACCTTTGACTCGACTTTTGAATAAGGAAGAAAAGTTTGTGTGGACAGACAAGTGCGAGTGTAGTTTCCAAGAGCTTAAGGAAAAGCTGACTACCGCAATTGTACTGATCATACCATCTGGTCCTGAAGGATACGAGATCTACAGTGATGCATCACTCAGAGGACTGGGTTCCGTACTAATGCAACATGGTAGGGTTGTTGCATACGCCTCCCGTCAGTTGAGACCTCATGAGCTGAATTACCAGACGCACGACTTAGAACTCACAACAATTATTTTCGTTCTAAAGATTTGGAGACATTATTTGTGTGGAGAAAGATTTTAGATCTTCACTGACCATCAAAGTCTCAAGCATTTAATCTCTCATAATAAGTTGAATATGAGACGGCATCGCTGGATGGAACTCTTGAAAGACTATGATTGTGATATTATGTATCACCCAGGAAAGGCGAATAAGGTCGCAAATGCACTGAGTCGAAAGTCCTCAGTTGCACAGATGGTACTCAAAGAATGGACTTTAATTGAGAAAGCTAGAGATTCAATTTTCAAATTTGAGGTAGGCCACCTTCGGAATCTTATGGCCACCCTCAAAATTGAGCCGAATGTTCAGATCGGAATCAAAGCACTTCAACCAACAGATCCAAATATTCAGAAGATCCTGCAAGAGGATACCGATAAGAGGAAAGCTGACTTTCAGGTTTCTGAGGATGGAACACTGAGGTTCCAAGGACGATTGTATGTACCTGACGATGCAGAGCTTAAGGAAGAGATCTTATCAAAAGCTCATCGTAGCAGTTACAACATTCATCCTAGTAATACAAAAATGTATCAGAATCTGCGTCAACACTATTGGTGGTCCGGTATGAAGGCGGACATCGCCAAGGATACCACCAAGTGTCTGACATATCAGCAAGTGAAGGCACAACACTATAAGCCGGGAGGACTTCTACAACCTCTTGAGATCCTAGACTGGAAAGGAGCATATCACGATGGATTTCGTGACGGACTTACCAAGGAGTCAGAGAGGTAATGACTCTATTTGGGTAGTGGTCGACAAACTGACGAAGTCGGCTCACTTCATTGTAGTACGAAAGGACCTTGATTTAGACAGGCACGCAGGATTGTACGTGCGTCAGATAATTCGTCTACATGGAGTGCCGGTGACGATTACCTCAAACCGAGACCCGAGGTTTACTGTCGCTTTTTGGAAAAGTTTGCAGGCTGCTTTAGGAACGAAGCTGCAATACAGTACGGCATATCATCCTCAAACGGATGGCCAGTCTGAGAGGACGATTCAAACCCTCAAAGACATGCTGCTAGCTTGCGTGTTGGATTTTAAGGGAAGCTAGGAGGAACAGCTTCACCTTGTCGAGTTTGCCTACAATAACAGTTATCAGCAAAGCATTCAGATTGCTCCTTTTGAAGCATTGTATGGTAGAGCATGTAGAACACCGGTATGTTGGGATGAGGTTGGAGAACAAAAAATCACAGGCCCAGAGTTGGTTCAGCAGTCAGTGGAAGCAATTGTCGTTATTAGGGACGAATTAAAAACCGCTCAGAGCCGCCAGAAAAGCTACGCAAATAAGCGCCGGAGACCATTGGAATTTCAAGTTGGTGATCACGTTTTTCTGAAGGTGTCACCAATGAGAGGTACATCGCACTTTGGCAAGAAAGGAAAGCTAAGTCCAAGGTACGTAGATCCATTTGAGATTCTTGAAAGAATCGGGATCCTAGCGTATCTTCTTTCATTACGAGACTAGCGCAAGTGCATGACGTCTTTCACGTGTCGATGTTAAGGAAGTATGAGCCTGACCCGACCCGCGTACTCAATTTTGAAGAATTGGACATGGACGACAAAGTGTCGTACGTTAAAAGCTCGGTTCAGATTGTGGACTGTAAGGAGCAGGTCCTGCGCACCAAGTCCATCGCTTTAATATCTAATGTTGATTCTAATGATACAGACTCAGAAAATGACATGGACGACAAAGAACTTGCTTTTATGATCAAAAAATTCAAAAAGCTAAGTAGGAAAGGGAGAAAATTCAGTGAAAGAAAACAATACAAGCAGAATGGCCAGAAAAGAATCATGAGAGAAGATGACAAGCAAGGAAATATATGCTTGATGGCACATTCAGAATCAGACTCAAATTCGGAATCGAGTCGACTCGATTACACGTACTCGAGAATCAAAGTCGACTCGGACACAAACTCAGAATCGATGAGGAAATCGAGGTAAGCCATTCAAAAATTCCTCTCAAAGTTTCAAACTATATAAATGAGCTTTGCTTAAATCTTAAATCTTCTCTTAAAATGATCTCCGAACTAAAAAAAGGAGAATTCATGGCTTAGGCAACAAGATCTTTCTCGAAAAGAAAAGTTTGAAATTTTGCAAAAAAAAATTCTACAAACAAAAGAAAGTCGAGATTTACTTGTCAAAGAAAATGATTCTTTGAAGAAAGAATTTTCAAATATTTCGACAAGATTTTCAAATGGTTCAAAAACATTAGAGCATATCCTTTCCATACAAGTACCTTACTATAATAAGTCGGGACTTGGTCTCAAAAATGAAAGTGATTCTCTAATAGATTGTCAATGAGAGACTTAGACAAAGACCTCCTAGACTTGCGTACAAGAAGCATTTTGAAAGGATTTTTACAAAACCTGTTGGTCGAAATACCCTCAAGTGTCTAAATTGTGAAAACTCAGAACACTTTGAGAAAGAATGTCCTAAAGTCTGGAAACCTGTTAAGAAAGATTGGGTAAAAACAACATATTCTACTAACTCTCATGGACCAAGAAAAAATGGGTATCAAAGAAAAGATGAGTTATTTTTTGCAGGAAATAAAGGAGAAGAAGGAAGAGAATTTGGTAAGGAATTTTTTTTATTCTCAATTTGATTTGGGCAATAATTCTCATTATACTTGATATTCGATATATTCTTGGTTGATTCGAATTTTATAATGATCATATTTTGTTTTATTAAAGAAAGAATCATATGATTTATTTTTGTGATTCGTGAGTTGAGATTTGATTTAATACGTGTGATTATTTGAGATAATTCATATTATTTTGTCTAATTTTATGCTCTCTAATTTTGTCATATTTTGCATAGTAGAAATCTGTTTTACGTGATATTAATTTATGCAAAATATTCTTTCTTAAATATTCAAGGATTTTATTCTCCCTGTTTTTATTGTGCTTTGACTAAGTGAGAATTTCTTTTTCAAGATATTATTGTGCATAATGTTCTTTCTTGAAATACTTAGTTATGATGAGTTTAGAAAGAATATTTGATTATTATTGAAGATTTTCTATTTTGCTCTAATGAAATGGAAGGATCCAAATTGATGGATACCAAAAAGGAAATGAGTGCATTGCAGGAAATTCAGTAAGGCAAGAACGATCGTGAATCTATGCAGATTTTGGTACAATCAGAAAAATATCTCCTGCGAAGATTGGTAATGATTTTTTTTTTTTTATCAATGGTATATTTCAAAGATATACCTTGGGTAAGAGAATAAATTTTTTATCATCCCGCCTTACAAATTTCTACGTGCATTTATCCTAATTTTGGGTGATTGTTTATTATATTGCAAATATCTTTTGTCATAAATATAAGGCATTGCAAGTTTTTACTTGATTTGGCACGTGATAGAAATATCATCTTTCTTTTTGCGAAATGCATCAATAATATAATCTGAGATCTATGCTCAAGGAAATCCCTTTGATCTCGAAAGATATTATTGCATATTCATGGATATTCTTGCTATATTCTTAGAAGATATCTTATATCTAGCAAGTTTTGATCCGCAAATCGGAGGAAGGTATTACGTGATATTTTTGCAAGGATTGTTATCTATTATACAAGAATTTGCAGGTGACAAAAGAATCTTCCATATAGATTTTGGAAAGCTCGATTTGAAAATTATGGAGATTCTATACTATTTTCTGGAGGCTCAAAGATTCCCTTCCTTGTGCAAAGTTTTTGCAAATTGTTAAGGAAATCCCTAATGTGTCGTATGAAAGGTCGAGTAGTTCTGAATTTTAATAATTGATAATTTTATATATGCTATTCAATTTATTTATTTAAAGAAAGGGGATTATATATTATGTGGATATTATTATAGCATATTTGTGCAAAAAGATTGTTAAGTTTATGTAGGTTGAATTCGAGAAGAGCTTGATTGAAGAAAATAAATTTTTTGCCTCGAATTTCAAAATGCAAATGATCGTTGTGGATATTGTTGCTATGAAGGAAATAATGGAAAAATATTCTGCTCAACATGCACAAGCCACAATTAGTGCTATTGCAAATATTGTCATGATGACAGGGGGAGAAAGCGAATCCAAAAGAAAAGGAAAAGAATCGTGATCACCTCAAAAAGGCAACAATTTGAGGGGGAGCCTTGATAAATTATGGAAAAATCTTTTTGAATCAATCGTGATCTTAATTACTATGGAAGAAGGAAAAGGTAAATGTGTTAGAACTTACCAAGTTCTACAAAATCCGGTTAGTGCATCTTTTATTACCTTTTGTCATCAACAAATCTCTTATTGATATTATCATTTTATTATGACAAAATGGGTAAGTGAATTTTATAATGCATCCGTGATTTTTATTGAATATTTGCTAATATATACGATTGAAGTGAGCTATATTGCATATCTTTAATATTTGACTTACTTTGTAAAAGCTGATTTTTTGGAAATTGTGTTTCATGCAAGATATTTGTTATCATTTTATATTCTCTACATGATACTATTTCCATTATTATCGCTTTTTGATTATGACAAAAAGGGGGAGAGAATATAAATATGCATATGTGTTGATTGATTGATATTATATTAAGCTGCGATTATTTTTCTATATATTGTTATGCTCAATCTATTTGCTGTCTTTTAATTCAAATCACATCTTTTGAAAATCTAAAATTTGATGATTGATTTATCATTATTTTAGAAAGTGTGATTACACATCTGCATATTCAGAGATTGTTTTGTCATCATCAAAAATGGGGAGATTGTTAGAGAAATCCCTTACGATGTTTTGAAGATGACAAAATAAATCAAAGGCTACTAATGTGTTTAATGGTTGAGTAATAGACTATGTAGATGATAGAACATGTAAATGATATTGTCAAAGTCTATACTTGGAAGAACCAGAAGACTGAACGTAACATTTGTCCAAAGTATGTTCTGAAGATTTCCAGACTTTTGTGTCAAAGTTTGAAGACTGCCAGACTTTAATGTCAAAGTCTGTTCTACATTAGAAGTCTGCCAACTCTGACAAATTTCAGATTGAACATGAATGAAGAACCAGAAGACAGACTTTATGCTGGAGCTGAACTTATTCAAACTAGTGTTTAGATTGTAAAGCCTATTGCACTCAGACTCTACTTCAGACAGAACATAGCAGATTCAGAACGAAACATCTTGACAGAACGTAACACAGGCCCCATACATATAACGACTAGTGATCTGATTTAGATTCTACATCAAGATTGATTTGATTGACTCAATCTAATTGATTTGATTGACTTAATCTAATTGATTGACAATTAGATCTTGAAGACAAGAACTTTCTATACGAAAAAGCTCTACTTATGGAAACCAAGATTCTGTTTGTATGGGCGATCAAAATCAATTTGGAATTCTACTTCTATCACTCAATGGCTACCAAATCTTTTAGATATAGATCTGTCCAATGGGTAGATTGGAAGACGATCCTCTAAGATACTGTCCAACAACTAGTTTGGAAGTGGAGGAGTATTTAAGGAGATCAAGGACCGATGAGCAAGTAAGAGACGGAGCGTAGAATTTATAATTCCAAAGTCTGAGCGAACTTCAATCATACACTTGTCTTTGGTGAGCTTAAACGTTTGTGATCGTGAGAGAAAAACCAAAAGAGTGACTTAGTGAGATAATGTGATCTACTACTAAGTGTTTGCACTCAAAGTTGTAATCTCTTGTTGATTGCATAATGGAATCCAGCTAGAAGGTTGTTAGCGTGGGAGAGTGGACGTAGGCTTGATCTAAGCCGAACCACTATAAACATTGTGTTCTTATTCTCTTCTCTTAACTCCTTTATTTTGTTCGTAGTTCTATTTAACTGCTAAAGTTCGAACCCACTTAAAGTCTGTTGTTCTTCAGACTCAGTTTCAAAAGTCTGTTGTTATTCAAACTCAGGTTAAAAGTAAAGGTTTTCACTGCATTTTGCAGAATTTATTTTTTCACCTATTCACCCCCCTCTAGGTGTTCATACTAGCCCTATCAAGTCTCACAATCCTTGGACCTGATGCGAACCAAGGAGAAATTTAAGACATTACATCGTCTGCCGTCGTATTTCCCCTTATATGAATTGATTTATGATCACTTTTCTAGATTTAGATGGACTCTACTACTACAACTTAGAAACTCCATGATGAAGGAATAGGTAGTTAGAAATAGTGGTCTAAGAGATGAAGAATGGCGGCAGAAACCAAAAAATAAAAATAAAAATCTCTTATATAGCAGATATTGTATCCACTATGGCGGTGGAAGAGGCTTATAAATAGGTCTTCATGTGCTAGTCCCATGAAGTAAGAACTAGTCCCATATCCTAGCCATGAAACCATTTCTCACTGAACATTAGTCCCCTGTCTTTTGGTCTTTGTTCCTTACTGTGAATAGCCTACATAATATGTACACTTACTCACTCACCAAAAGCCAACATACGCTTCCGCAAATCCAATAGTGATATCAGAGCCACATTTCTAATTGGTTTTGGGCATTTGTCCTAACCACCCTCTACTAAAATCACCAATCCAATTTTCCAACATTAAATCAATGGCCAACTCTAGCTCATCCTCATTTCCCATTCTTATTTTTTATGGGAATATCTATGACTATTGGAGCATTAAAATGACTACTGTCTTGATGGCCAAAGATCTATGGGACATCGTAGAAAATGATTATGCAACTCCTCAAGAAGCAAGTGTTCCTTAAAGAGCAACTTCAACAGGATGCAAGGGTACAAATGTTCCTTAAAGGGTTCAACCAGATGCAAGGGTGCTATGCGTTATTTAGCAAGCACCCTCCGAAATGGTATGTCCGAATATAATTAGAGTAAAGATTGCAAAGAAGGCTTGGGAGACATTACAAGAAGAATTTCAAGGCACTAGAAAGGTATGCACTAGTCAACTTTGGACTTTGATAAGGGAATTCGAGAATTCTAAAATGAAAAATTATGATATTGTTCAATAATGTTGTAGAAAACTAGAAGAACTGGTTAATCAAATAAGAGCCTATGGAGATGGTTTCATTGACCAAGGGGTCGTAGAAAAAGGATTGATACTCACTAGAAAATACAAAATCCTATTATCACCACCATAGAAGGAAGTAAGCACTTAACAAACCCAATCGATAAGTGAATTAATTGGCTCTTTAGAAGCATGTAAGAAAAGATTGATGTCACAAGATGAAGATTAAGTTGAAAGTGCCTTTCATTCTAAAACAAATATTCGGTCTCGTCAATCTAAAAATGGTGGAAGGAGGTCATGAAAAAATAAAAGAGCAGGAGAAATTACTCAAAAGTAAAAATATCCACATTGTGGTATTTGCGAGAGAGTTAATCAGAAAGATTGTTGGTTTAGAAATAAACCACAATCGCGCTTTTATAAAAGATACGGCCACGTAAAAAAAGATTGTCACTCAAAAACAAATAATCAAGTCAACTATGTTGAAGAAAAAGAAAGTGAAGAGAACACATTCTAGGCAAACCAAGCGGCAAACAATAAGAAAAATCATACATGCTACATTGATAGTGGGTGTATATATCATATGACGCAAGACGAATTCATATTAACTAATATTGATACATCGGTCAAATCTCAAGCGAAATTGGGCAATGACGTATTAGTTGATGTCAAAGGAAAGGGCACCATCGCGATTGAATCAAATAAAGGCCTAAAATATACTCATAATATATACTTAGTCCCCAGTCTTGCCCAAAATCTAATCTACGTGGGTCAAATGATATGAAGTGACTATTCTCTATACTTTAGAGGAGATGTCTGCATTATTTGTGATAAATATAAAGATATTATTGCCTCTGTTAAGATGGAGAAATAGGAACTTTTCTATTTGATGGGAATTTGTCAAAATTATAATCATGAAAGCTCAACTTGCTAATTCATGGTTATGGCCTCAAAGATTTGACCACTTCAATTTTGATGGGTTAAAATTTCTTCAGAAAAATATGATGAGAGATTTTCTAGTCATTTGAGAATTTTCAAATGCTTGTGAAGACTGCCTTTTTCAAAAATAACAAAGGTAGTCCTTATCATCTGGAGGCCCGTGGAGAGCTAACCACGAGCACGGTTAACGGCAATCGATATACACGTCATTTTTTGGGAATCCGTACCCCACTTTTCATGGTGTTCCTGTTATTATTGTCTTCAAGTGGAGTTCTTTCAAGCGACTTTTGGAAATGCTCATATCTCCTCTCCTTTCCATCCTTGGAGCAATCCCATCGTCTCAGAGTTGCACTAGAAAAGATCTTTGTAATTCAAAGTCATGCGCTAGGTCATATGATGGAGTTCACCACTTTCATTTTGTTTGCTGTATGGGGACATTTAAACCGCCGTGCTGATGCATCGTCGGCACGTGCCTCGGCTTCGATTGATTTAAATATTTGCATTTAACATATAAAGAAATCCGATGTCCTCTTGAACTAAGGATGATTCGAAATAACAATACACCGACATGAACTAATCCATAGTCGACATGTTCGGGTTATCTCTAGTAACTCATAACTTCATCTGCTGCTTGCGATGGACCAAATCAGTTAAGAACGTTACCTAATTATCTGCTGCTTGTGACGACATGAGTTGTATTCCATGCCTCTGTCGCTCCTTAGAACTTTGATTCTCGATGTGGTTTTTGAAATTCCAAAAAATAGAGAAAACCTCTAGTCTTTCTTGAAAAATGCAAGATTGTCGTCGTCGATGATTAGGATTTATATTGATTGGGTGTGGGGATCTTCATTAAACCACATATATCTGTATGAGCTAATTCCAGTGGCCTTTTAGTTCTCCATGCGCCTTTAGATGATAAGAACCATCTTTGTTGTTTTCCAAGGAGGCAGCATTCCCAAACATCTGAAATTCCTAAAATGGCTGGAAAATCTCCCATCATATATTTCTAATGGAGAAATTTTAACCTAGCAAAGTTAAAGTGACCAAATCCTTGGTGCGATAATCATGAATCATCAAGTTGAGCTTTCATGACAATATTTTTGGCATATTTCCATCGGCAAAAGAACGCTTCAAGTGCCAAAAGTTGGCACAAAATGACACTTAAGTGCCAAAACTTACAATAGTGCCACTTAAGGGCCACTTTTTATGAAAAATGAGATACTTGAGTGCCACATCTGGTGAGTCTCGCTGAAAATCTTACGTGGCATTTTTTATTAATTTTCTCGCTTACGTGGCTCGCTGGAATACCGAATCAGCAAAACACACACAAAAACGACGTCATTTTGGCATAATTTAAATTTTAATATAATATAAAAATTAATTAAATTAAATTAAAAACAAAACAATAATAATTTATTTTTATTTTTAAAAAAAAAAAGAAGGAGGAGGAGGAGGAGGAGGAAGATAGCCGGCGGCCGAGGGCTGAGCCCTCACCGCCACCACCACCAACTTCCCCGCCGCCGCTGCCAAAAGGTGGGGGAGGGTCGGTCGGGGCCGCCAAGCCTTGGCCGAGCGCTATGACCCCCAAGGCAATGGCCCTTAGGTTGGCCGGGTGAGGGCCGGCAACCCTCGCCGGATTTGGGGCGAGGGCACACAGCCCTTGCCACCGATCAGCCGGGGCTGCCGATCGACTAAGGCTAGGGCTCAACGGCCCCGGCCGACCCTCCCCCACCTCCCGGCGATGAAGGGGAGGCGGTGGCGGCCGACGGCGAGGGCTAAGCCCTCGGCCACCGACGACCTCCCTCCTCCTCCTTCCCCACTCCTTTTAAAAACAAAAAAAATAATAATTAATTAATTAATTTGTTAAAATATAATATAATTAATTATTATATTAAAATTCAAATTACACCAAAATAACCTCGTTTTGATACTGTTTAGCCACATCAGTATACAAAACGATGTCGTTTTGCGTGCAGCTCGCCAGAAAATTGCCACGTCAGCGTTTTGGCCAGATTTTCTCGTCAATGGCACTTGAGTGATCCATTTTGCTCCGATTTTGGCACTTAGTGTCACTTTCATAACTTTTGGCACTTAAGTATTTCTTTGTGCCAACTTTTGGTACTCCAGGGGCCCGGATGTCTATTTCCATCAAATAGGAAAGTTCCTATTCTCCATTTTAACATAGGCAATAATATGCTTATATATATATCATAGATAATGCAAGCATCTCCTCTAAATTAATACACACTTTGTATCATTTGGCCCATGCTCAGTAGATTTGTGCAAGACTAGGGACTAAATATACATTGTGAATATATTTTGGGCTTTATATGCTTAAACAGCGATAGTGCCATTTCCTACTACATCGAATAACTCGTTGTTGCCCAATTTCACTTGAGATTTCACCAATATGGATTCATCCCCCATCATATGATTGCTACACCCACCATCAATATACTGTGTATCATGTTTCTCATCATTTGCCACTCAGCCTAGGGGTGAGCAGCGGTCTAAGGTCAACCCTGGACCGACCCTAGACCAGCCCAACCCTACCAATCCTGGTTCGGTTCCCAAGGGGATTGGGTCAGTCCTTGGTCTTGAAATTCCAAGACCAACACTGTGGGGGTTGGTCCTCGGTCCTGAAAGTTTTTGGTTGGTCCAACCCAGACCAACCTTGTATATTATATTATATTATATTATATTATATTATATTATATTATATTATATTATATTATATTATATTATAATTCTCTTATATATTCAAACCTAAGTAAAATGTCTGTTCAAAAAAAAAAAAAAAAACTAAGTAAAATGATGTTAAAACTGTTGACTCCTCGGCTCATAGTCATGGACAGACGGCATCCAAAAGACGTGAAGTTTACGCCGTCAAGGTCTTCACGGCGTCCTCCTCCACAGTCCAGTATGTTCTTCACCGTGAGGACCAAGGAGTCCTCATAGTCACGGACTCGCGACGTCCAAAACGGTGCGAGGTTTACGCCGTAAATCTCCTTACGGCGTCCTTCCCCAAAGTACGTTCTCTTCCATTATGTCTTCTTTGTTCTTCAATTTTGCATATGGTGTTATGAATATTAAAGATAGATGATTACAAGAACTTTTCATCTTGTCCCATATCTTGATGAGGTACGAAATTTCCATTATTGTGTCATCTTATAATTGCTAAATATGTATTGGTATTTATAGTTTAGTTGCACAATACCGCATTGTCGATGGATGTGTAATTTGAATTTGTAGGTTTGCTTTTTTAGGAAGTATAAAAAACAAACGAAAAAAATTATCAATCGGTCCCGGGTTAACCTTGGAACCAGACCAAACCCATTGGGTCGGTCCGGTCCTTGGTCCCAGGCTCAATAAGGTTGGTCCTTGGTCCTAAAAATTGAGGACCGACACTGTACGGGTTGGTCCTAAGGTTAGGGGGTGGCCCGGACCAACCCCGACCATGCTCACCCCTAGCTCAGCCTACATAGAATGTATTATCTACACTTTCTTTTTCTTCCACAAGATTGGCTCAATAATTTGTTTTTGAGTGACAATCTTTTTCTATGTGGCCATATCTTTTACAAGAGTAGCATTGTGGTTTTTTCCAAGTTTAGCGATCTTTCTCCAAACGATTGTTTTGCTTGCAAATTCTACAAGGTGGATATTTTTCCTTTTGTGTAGTTTCTCCTCCTCCTTTATTTTTCCATGAGCTCCTTCCATCATTTTTGGATTGATGAGACCACATGTTTATTTTAGACTAAAAGGCGCTTTCAATCGAATCTTCATCTTGTGCCATCAGCCTTTTTTCATGTGTTTCTAGGGAGACAATCAATTCACTCATTAACAGGTTGTTAAATCCTTTGTTCCTTCTATAGTTGTGACAATAGGATTGTATTTCCTAGTAAGTGACACCAATATTTTTTTCTACAACCCTTTGATTAGTGATTTCATCTCCATAGGCTCTCATTTGATAAACTAGTTCTTTTAATTTTCCACAATGTTCTTGGACGGTCTCATAACTTTTCATTTTGTAATTCTTGAATTCTCTTCAAAGAGTTTGAAGCTGATTAGTGCATACCTTTTCTGATCCTGGGAAATTTTCTCTTAGTATCTCCCAAGCCTTCTTTGCAGTCTTCACTCCCACTAATCTGGGAAATACAGTTTCCAAGAGTGCTTGGTGAATAACTCATAGTGCCTTTGCATGAAGATGTTTCTGCATTGTCCATACTAGTTCACAAGGATACAGATATTTGTCTATCAATTCCTGATCTTACTCCTCCTGTTCTTTCTCTGCTGCAAAGCAAAGCAGTGGAAGTGATAAAAGTGAGTATACCATTACCGAAATAGATTCTTGCCCCAATTGGCATGGCTTAAGAGTTATTTCGTACACATTTTGCAGGCTGTTCTAGGTTTTGTGAAAGTATTAGTGTCTTGCTCACAAAATGAAGACCCAAAGTTTACTTTCCGACATTATTGACGGTGTTATTTCTTGGTCATCGGTCTTCAGACATTACTTCAGATCATAGGCATGTGAAATTATACTGGGAGTTTACTGAGATGTTTTGTGATAATTCCATGCATGCATCCTTCCACGGGCCTCCTTTTTGCAAGCTCGTAATGAATTTCCATTATCACTGTATATGCAGGTCACAATCATTCTTGAGATAATGATTAGGAAGTGGGGTCCTGCTGTCATTCAGCTTGCTACCCAAGAAAAGTACGATTATACAGGTCACAATCATTCTTGTGGTTTTGCCGTCATGTTTTACCTTTCAGAATCGACGAAACAAAACCTCAAATGAAGGCAGCATAGCAAACAAGGAAGCTTCTGCAAGTCAGAAAGATCTCTGGGGATGAGGATATGAAAAAAAAATGAAGAACCAAGACGGCTCCCTCCACTCAGGAGAATATGAAACTTCTCTTAGTGCTAATGGCAGATTAGAAGGTCCTCAATAGGATGGTGATTCGGCTGCATAAAAATTTTCTAAGATTCAATCCAATGAATCTGGAAAGAAAAGGAAGAGGACCTTTCACCAACTTAGAATTGGGGAAAAGAGAAAGATGGAACTGAAAAGAAGTATGAACGTGGAAACCACAATCAGGAATCATAAAGCATCCAGAGCACGCAATGGCAATAATGCCGAATGGAAAAAAACAGAAGAAATAAGTAGGAAGGACGAGGATACTGGCGTCTTTTTTGCAGAGCATCTTAAACTTATCTTGAGTTTGTTTCTCCTGGGCACGTCAAAAGTTGTGCATTCGGGGACAAGTACGCTTTCTTGGCTTTTGCATATATGGCCCATCGTTTTGGGGGAAAACAAAGATCTGAATATTCCACCCGGGCCTTCTTCACAGGCAAGGACTACATTTGGAGGTCCTGGGTTTGACAAGCTCGTTGTCCTAATTTTGGTGCATCGTAAGGAAACAGAGAGCCTGTTTAAAGGGTGATTCGCCATGAAATTACTGAGTGTACACTTACGTTCCATTTTTTTCTTGTAAATGAGCGGAAGCTATATCTGACATAAGTCGTAACTCATTGCGCGACAAATGTTTCACTTGTAATCAATATATTTTATCATCCACTATATTGAATTTTCCAATTGCTTGTGGTTGATGGCTGTTTTTCGAACAAGATGTAATCGTGACCACTTTATCACACGCACACATAAGCAGTTACATGGTTGTCATCATTAGTGTTATTCAGGAAGGCGTCATGACAGATGATTGAGTGTTCCAAATAGCAGTTAGCATCCTTAATGTTTCCAGAATGTACCTGCTTTATCAGCACCTAACCCACCAAGGTTATGTCAGTGACGCATGTGTTCCTTGTTGTCACAAGATCCACGTACAGTTCCCCTTTTCAGTTTAATATCAATGACAAATTCGGCTTTGGATATTTATTTTTATTAGAGAGAATGTGGCGAAATTTATACCTATTTCTCAGCCTGGATCCACCCTTTCCTCTTCGTAATAAACGTAGAATATAAACCTCTTGCAAAGCATAAAATTAAGAAAGTACTAGTAGTTTGTAAACAAGCTAAGAATAGTGCCCATTTAACCAGGGCGCCATTCTCTTCTTGTACCTGAGCATTAAGAAGAGTAGCAGTTTGTAAACAAACAATTGAAAGAGAAGCACGGTTACATCCCACCACTTGGAGTGATCTGGTGATATGCTGAAAGTTGTTTTGAGGATGGTCTCGCCTTTCAGTTTTGGTTCTCCTGGCTCTGCTGAATCAAACTCACAGCCAGTCATGACATTCTTGTATTGACCCTGCAAGGCATGTGATTGATTTGTGTGAGTGAGTTCTAATTCATCAGATATTTGGGAGCACTCTTGCTCACTGATCCAAAACATATGTTGGTATTGTTGACTGCTGCAGCCAGTCGCAGAACTATTATGTGAATAATGCATGAACTGTTAAAGCGCAAAGCCAGCTGATGACCACGGTACATGGGGCTGGGATTCAGGGTCTCTTCTTAGGTAATGATGTTCACCAAGCTTCGATGGTAATGAACGCCTCTTGACAGCTTGGGCAATAGGCAATATTAACTACAGGGACATATAAGCTTCTGTGAAGCCATGTTTACATCAATATCTGAAAGAGACTGATACCAGAACCTATCTAGCATGACACTATTAAATTGATTAACATAATCTCTAGCATATGGAAGAGAAGGCCAACAATTAAAAAAGGAACAACGGAATGCAAAACTGTCAACCTTTTAACCCATTTCTTCACAGCAAAATGAAAGGCATCTTAATTTCTGTTGATTTGAGATTTCTTTCTCATATATGTACCACGGGTGCAAGATGAGAATTGAACTGCAATGAGTTTGAATATGCAATGCTAAGCAGTAGCAATTTCTCAAGGTGGAGTTCTACTAGTCAGGCAGCTTTTTTGAAACTGAAGACGATTATTTTCCACGTCATGGCTCTATGCAAATTATATGCTGATAAATTTTCAAGCTTGATTTCAGAAAATATAGAATCACTATATACTAACTACCTCAACTGCCCATTTGGCAAAACTGATGTAGGACATTGGGTACTGCCAAAAGAACTTGGGAAGATCGGGGAGAAGTCTAAAAGTCTGTGATGCCATCATCATTAGAACCTGAATCCACAAAAATTAGCTATGAAAACATACTTTATAACAATTACAAGAAGGAAAGTTTAGGAGAGAAAATTTGCTTACGATGACACCAGCTCCAGTTCCTATGGCCATCAAGGCATTGGGGACAAATGAGGTCACAACCATCATGCAACTCTCAATTACGGTGATGCAGCAGAAGAGATTAATGCAGAAATAACCATAGTGAGAGAACCCTGGATGAAGCTTCACCATGTAGAATATCGTTGTTCCTGAAAGCAGAGAATTCGCCACCAAGAAAGGGAGCGAAGAAAGGAAATTCGCAAGCACAAACACTGTCTCACCATAATGCCCATTGAGTCTCTCGGCATAAAATACCTGATTTAGACAAGAAAAGGATATCATACACTGACAAGGTTTCTCCTTTGTTATGTAATAAATGTATATTCTTGCTTTAATCTCTCTAACTGATTGTGCAATTCTCACATTCCTCTGTGACTCAGTCGGAGTAGGCCGTCGACTAAAAGTTCATTAGTTAGATTTATGTTAATAACAGCGTGATAGGCTACGACATGCAACTTCACACCTGTCATGGTGGGGCTTGTCTGCCCTCCAGAGGAAACTTAGTTCTAGTCCTAGTAACATATCATTTTAATATTACCTCATGTATGAAGATACTGTTGATATATAATAGAGGAAAATAGATCAGCCTCGACACTTTGCTATACCTTCAGTTCTTCATCAAAGAAAGGGACACCATCACAAGATAAACATATCATGAAGCCGTAGATAAATGAAACGCACTTTCCTCTGTTGATAATTGCCCCATTGTCGTATCCAATGTCAAAATATAGAGTTCGGTACTTATTGATGATAAAACGTAGAACATGATCCTCAACCAGGAGTATCCAATGTCCCTATACATGTTGATGAAGGACCGATGAGTCAAAATCCTGAGCTGCTTCCACTTGCTGGAATTAGCATTCTTATTCAACTGGCAGACCTGATAATCCTTCTGTTTTCAACAGAAGAGATTCAGTTTTGATAACATCAGTTCCGGAAAATGCTACTTCAATATAGAGGTAACTCCATTAGTTTCAAAAAGCACAGATGGAGACATTGTTCATTAAATATGGTAAGTAGGAAAGATGAAAAAAATGATTGCATGAGCATGATCTGTATTTATATATCTTCTGAGCTGGAGTGCTTACAGTAGCTGCAATTTCTTGCATTTTCCTCCTAACTGCGCATGAATACTCTGAGGATTTGTAACTTTGGATGAGTGTGGCTTTAATCTCTGCTGTTTTCATCTTCATTGAAAAACCAGACGAGGCCGGATTTTGCTGCAAGATAAAATAGCAAGCCAGGATAATAGGCGGAAGTCACTTGACAATTAACGAGAACTGATGCAGAGTTTAGAAGTCTTCAAGTTAAAACTCACACAATTTCTAGGAGAAAGCAATAGAGCGGCAGTCACAGAATCGAAGTCCAAGCTAATACACCGCAGAAAGTGATCAGAGGGATTTTTCCTCCTCGGACAAGCAAATCCAGCATCTGCAAAGAACTGCACCGGGAGTTAAATTAAATGATCTTGCTTCTGCACAGCTGAAATGCCTCTTGAGGTAGAATGAAGTGTTGACTCTTTATTACCTCAATGGCCATTTTGGCTTCTCCCAGAAACACAGTTTCTCCACTCGACAGAAGGAGTAAATCATCAAAAAGATCGAAAACTTCACTGCTCGGCTGGTGCATTGAGCAAATAACTATTCTACCTTCATCTGCAATATTTCTTAGAGCTCTTGTGACAAAAAAAGCCGAGGCGCTATCTAAGCCTGTGGTAGGCTCATCAAGGAGCAAGATCAGTGGGCCTGTCACCATTTCAAGGCTGATGCTGAGTCTTTCCTTTCTCCACTGCTTATGCCCCTCAAGTGCCAGTTACCAATCTTGTTCTCTGCACAGTCTTCTAGTCCCATCTCCTTTATGGTCATTTCTACCACCTCATCAATCTCGGCTTTCGTCATTTCGGAAGAAAGCCTCAGATGAGTTGTGTAAGCTATTGTCTCTTTGACAGTGAGAGTGCCCAAGTAAAAATTTTCTTGAGTCACATAGGACTGAAAAAATTCACAAAATGAGACGATTCAAGAATGAGACCCAGGTTGAAACATCAATCACCAGATAGAAATTTATTCGCCATTTTGCAAGCTCAAATTTCAGAAAGGAGATTGAATCAGATTAAATGTCGTCCGGTCACACACATAAACCGCCAGATTGAATCAGAGGAAGTTCAATATATTATTTAATCTTTTGTGGGCTAAGAGGATGCTTCATGAAACAAAATTGACAGAAGAGTGGCCTGCTGATGCTTCATTTTAGAGGTCACTAGCCACAGTATTAGTATGGGAAGCTGAAAGTATAGCCAGAAAGCGCGGATTAAGCTGATGGAAGCAATCTTGTTATTCCACAGATGATCTAACAATTGCTAGACTAAAATTTTCTTTTAATTGCTAGAAAAGTTGGGATCATTTGTAAGACGAAAACTACTTTGGGAAAAATATGTCGTGGGGGTACTGATTTGGGATTTTTAATCCTATAAACCTAGAGAATTATCTTCCACTAGAGTCAAAATACTTGTCTCGTAATCTATTTTCCTCTGTTGTATAAAGTTTGTCCCCAACAAATAATTTACAACAAAAGCTAACTTTAGACCTAATGACTTGATGCGTTTACCAGATCTTTGTGGTTTATGGGCTTCATCTTTTTCCCACTTAGGGAAATATTTCCCCCTCTTCTAATGTCAGTAGATATCCGACCTGTTGAAAAATAAAGCATAATAAGTAGTCGATTGAAGTGGGTGCTAAGTGGTTGAAATACGTATGCTTGGTCAAATACGTACTTATGCAGTAAATGTGCCTATGTACCTAAATTATGGAATGCTACGTTAGAAATCTCTCAATCAATCAATCAATCTCTCTCTCTCTCTGTACACTCTTCTTATCCCATGTCGACTATGAAGCAACCAAATAGTCCCTTTAAGTGGAAGTTGATGTGCCTAGGCATTATCAGGCCATTGTATGAAGAGGACGGGTCGGCTCCGGACCTGGGAAAGTCTCCGGACCATGATCCGCAGAGACGCGGTCTCGAAAATGAGAGCGACTTTGAGGGCGAGAGTTCCATCACTCGACGTGCGATGAGGCAGGGACGTGTGCGGAGCCTCCTTGAACTCTTTGCCCGGAAGTCGCATTGACCGGTTCTCACAGTCATTCGCTTGATCCTCACGTCGTATGGGAATTAATAGAACAGGGCTTACACTCCAATGGCTTCCCTTTTAAGGTTGTAATTTTACTATAGCATGTATATTTAGGACAATAGTTTTGCACCATAAAATATGAATCACTCCGAGCCCCGTCAAGAAAGGAAACAAGTATGCGATTTTACCAAAAAGAATGCTCAGTCTTAGAAAGCATCAACGTTACCTTGAATTTCAATTTTGACACAAATTTCTTCTCATAGAATAATATTAGTTTTAGGTCATAATCCAATTAAATTCTAACCCATATTTTTGTCTTATAAATAGGTCTTGACTTTACTTTGTGGCCCAATTCTAATCCAAACTTTTTTTCTCGCAATAAAATACCAACTTTCACATAACATCATAAATTTGACCCTCATTAAGTTCTTGCCAAGTACAAATGGAATGATTTGTCGAATCTTTAATGACATCATCGGATGGAAACATGACAAGGAGCTAGATTTGGGTACCAATTCAAAGCCTGTGAATTTTTATAAGATTAAAAAAAAAAATTGTGCCAGCATAAGAGCTTGACCAAAAGTAAGTGTTAAATTTCCAAAAAAAAAACCAACTTATATTGACACGAACTTTTCTTCAGTCTAAAAAAAGAACCACGGATTTTCACCATAGTTCAAAATTTGCCTCACGTCCAAAAATAACCACTAGTTTATTTGGAATTATCAATATCAAGGCCAATTAGAGATTCATTATGAAAACATGTGTTTTCTCCAACACCATCATATTCATATGGAACAACAGCAATCTTTTGATATTGATAATTTTGGAAAAATGAAAACTAGTGATAATTTTGGGACACGGGTACATTTGGAATTAGAGTGAAAGTTAGAAATTCTTTTTTAGACAAAAAAAAGTTTGAGGCAAAATTAGGATTAAAGTTAGGAAACCTTTTTGGGAGCGGTCGTTTTTAAGCATAATTCATTAACATAAACAGCTTCCTGCACTTTGGTTAGTCACAAAGTTAAACTCCATGTGTAACTTCGTTTCTACACTTCTAAATTTGGCTATGGAAAGGAGTAATCATCGTAACCTTCCGCAATATCTTCAATGCTATTAATGATTTTGGTGACTATTTCTAGCTGCTGTATTTTTTCATATATGGGCAACGCTTGTGGTCTTATCCTTTCAGTAACTATATCAGTATCACCGGGAGTTTTCGTACGTAATGCTTCAGAGGTGGAATTCGGATTTCACCGGCGGTCAAACCGTATGATAACTCAGATAAAAATGCAATAATATAAGGCTAAGTTAATGGATATATTGTTGAAAGAAAATGTTCCAGAACGAGAAGGTTGGCAGAGAGAAGGAGAGAAACCTGCCAATGAGTCGAGGAAAGTGGATTTTCCAGAACCGGAAGGACCCATGACGGCCAAGATCCGACCCGTCTGAGCATACCCGCTGAGCCGGTTCAGCAGTTTCCTCTTGGAACCGGCCGACACCGACACCGTCAAGTCGTCCCACACCAGGTAGGACGCGGACGATTGGCCGCGAACGCTGTCGCTCTCTTTCTCTGCAATGTCATTGTCCATCACATCCTTCCTCACCTCCATCATTTTCCTCTCTCTCTCTCTCTCTCTCTCTCTCTCTCTCTCTCTCTCGCTCGCTCGCTCGCTCTCTTGGTGGTCTCGTTTTCTAGCTCACAGTCACGGACGCACAGAGAACGCGCAGTGCAGTTGGCGACCACCACCTCGGGTTCATGCGCGAGTTTAACGTACATTGACCTGCGCGCACCCGGTCCTCGATCACGCAAACACGTACACTTGTGGCTTTTGACTAAGAAAGAACAAAGAAAGCCGTTTGGGTCGCTTGGCTTTGTTCTCTGCAGTCTCGGACGTGTGTATGGCGATTGCTCGTGACCCCTGTATGCTCTGTACTCTCTCTTTCCCTCTCTCTCTCTCTTCACGTGATGTTTTAGCATCATCTTTCTCCCCTCAAGCCCACATCATCGGCGAGTAACTAAAATAAGTTAAGAGTAAAATTTGTTTATCTAATCTATGGTGAAGGTGCGCAAGATACCGACCCATTGCATGACAAAATTTTGGGTCATTGTTCTTCACTAATCACAATAGAAGAAAAGATTAGTTATCCTACTGACATCGAAATAAATAAACCTGAACTAATATGAGTTTTATGTTTCAGTAATTTAGTTCTGGTTAAGATTTAATTTACGCATTATATTCTCATTATTGTTAACACCAAAAAATGATCAATTTTTTTTTTATTATTATCAACAAGACCGACTAGTTGAAGAGAGCAGGGTTTGTTCAAAACAGAAATCATCAATAAAACAGAATGCTCAACAATTTGAAGATAATTGATAACTTGCCAATGAAGTCATTGGCAACACAACGTAAAACTTACTATCGAAAGGCTACACTTGAGAAGTTAATTAACAATGTTATCGACAAGAAGCAATCATTCTATAAAAAAAAAATAATAATAATAATTGCTTGGTAATTATGTCTATAACCGCTAATTTAGGATTTTTATAACTTCTTGTAAATAAGAAATATTAGATAATATGAGATTTCTTATAACCGCAGATCGAACCAGGAAGTTATTTCATTTATTCAAGGCAACTAACATATTTTCCAACATTTCGGTTTTGTTTTGCAACTCCTCTTGTACATCTTCCCAAAGGTCTCGAGGCGAGGAAGGTCCAGGCTACGGTTGGACCGGAGGAAGAGCAATCATCAACGCAAAACACAGCCGGCAAATTCGTGTGCATTCAATCTCACAACCAACTACTTTCAGACGAACAATCAAGTTTTCAGGAAAAAATTTCCATAGCTTCGAAATTAAACAAGTAGAATTTTAAGAAAAATCTCCAGAAGAAGACCTGCGAGCGGCTTGAGAGTGATCCGGTGTCCACCCGTCGCTGCTTAACTTCATAGATTAATCCAGATTGCTTGTTAGGAAGGTATAAACGATAACACCATTAATGAATTATAAGAATGATTACATGATCATATGATTTAGTTAATAACATATATGTTATAATGTTAACCTTTTATTTAAGTTATAACATATATTAACTTATACCATTAATATATATAAATTAATAAGTTATGACTTTATTATAATTGTAAGTTATAAGTTATAAGGACACTTACTACCATAATAAGTTCATTAACTTATTATAATAACATTAAACTATAATAAAAGTTTAAGATTAACATATCCTTTATAAATAAAATAAGTTTTAACTAGTCTCGACATGATATATATGTGATGAACTTAGTTATTGTTATGTTAAGTTAAACTTATACTAATGTAAATACATACCCTTTAACAAGATATAATATATATTTTGCTCGTAAAAGTATATATATGTGATTTGTTAAATGGTTTTTTTGTAGCTCATGAACGAATCAAGTCTAGCTATAATTGGATATTTGGGATATAGGCTTTTGCTACACCAGACTCGAGCGTTGGGTTACATGGCTACGTTTAATTTATTGCATGTGAATCAAAGATCGAAATGAAATGGAGTTAATCTGGTTTGTCAAGATCTCCGAGCATGCGTGCAACGTTTGCTCGTGCTCTGTTTATCCCTCTTTTTCCTTTCTTCCTCTTCTGTTTCTGCCGACTTTAGTTCTCTCTCTCTCTCTCTCTCTCTCTCCTCTGTCCTTTCACGATTCTTTGAGATGCACAAAAGAGAAGAGTTCATTTTGCTTCTCTTTTATTCAAGTACATGGGTTGAGGGACTGACGAAAGCATAACTTAGCTTTAAGTGATTACTTGGGTTTGGCCAATTATCACATCTTCACCAAGAAAATTTAGTCTTCAAACTTTGTTTCATGTAAAATTTGGTTTCCAAAATAACCAGCAGCAGTCATGAAAACTTTAACATATCCCTCACATATCATGGAAATGATGACTAGGATTTTTCATGAACAAGTGGTACTGACGTGGAATAAACCAATCAAAGTCGAGGGGAAACTACAAAAACAGTCCCATCTACCATTGCCCCTACTAAAGATGTTATCATTGCATTTTGGGCATAGTTTGTAATCTTTCGTACACCATCCAGGTAGGTCACAGTAAGCAGGAAAACCGTCGATGATACAAAGCACTACGACATGCATCCGAAAATCACACTGTTTAACATGACGGAAGGTCTCGACTCTCTTCTCATAATGCCTTTAACTTGACAATCAACGGTTGAAGGTAGACCCTATGTCTCTTCAAGGAGCGTGCGACTTGGGAATCGATAATGAAAGCAAATTTAACGATGACTTCATGCCACTTCCAAAGTGGCAAATAATATGGGAATATATAACCAGCCACATGCCACATTCTAATGCTGAGGTTGCCATACGGATTAATACCATCAAATGCCAAGGCGAGTCTCACAATCTTTGGATCTGATGCGAACCAAGAAGATATTTATGGACATTACATTGTCTGCCATCATATTTTCATTCATATGCCACCCTGCGTCTCATGCCGCATGTCTTGACATGTACAACCAACGCAATGTCGATGCAATTAAAAAGCTTCACGATACTTCGGCCCAAATCTTCTTTCATTTACGGCATTTGTCCTTCCATCGAGAAAAATGACTGGTTGGGCACTCATCCAAGTACTTCTCCTTTCACAACGAGACGATCTTGCGGGCGAGCATGTATTTTTTTTACAGGCAAGAGGCCTTTCATGAATCTGCTGGAAATGTCTGTAATTTATGATTAATTATTGACCGCAGTGATACTTAAACCAAAAAGTACCATGGGAATGAATGCACAGGAAAGCATAAATTCAGAAGGATCCGACATAATATTTACCAGAAGACAACACAAGGCAACAGAAATCATAACCTTAAATTTTAAATAAGAAGACCAAAGGAATCGATGCTCAATCAGGTGCTCAGATTCAATTTTACAGTTAATGGATTTGTATACTAGACCTACAACAGGAAGAACCTGAAAATAACTTACAAAGGCACAACTATTAAGTAATTTTAGAGACCAACTATTACTCTTCCAAAAACCTACTCCACATCAGGTCACATTACACAGAAAATAAATCCAAATACGAATTAACTCCTACAGATCCTAAGAACTTTTCATGATGCAGTATTGACTTCAGGGACGTCATCAAGGATGAAGGGACCGAGTTTGCCTGTTCTAAACAAAGTAAGAAACTTCTTGGATACCATAATACGAGCTTCCGATGCCTTGTGGGGTATCCTCAGAGCCTTTTGCAGTGCCTCAAACTGCTGCTCGATGAGGCACTCCAAGTCATTCTCATTTTCCACATCACCATCGAATTCAGACAAAGAAAAATACAATGCCCGTTGAACTTCTGTCACCATATCCTGCAAGCAATGCATGACTATCCATGAGCAAATTGTAGTTAAGCAGCTATCACCCTACTAATCCCAACCAAAACAAATTCAACTTTTGATAATTGCAATCCACTTTTTGGATCAGTAAAAACTATAAGCTTCATTGTAGAGGCACCAACGAGGTGCAAACCCATACACAAAGCAAGCTGAAGCTCCAAAAAGATACCAGTTAGTCACTAACAGGAAAGGAACTAACTCCCTCAAACAGACCAGTAACAGCAATTTTACAAGGCATGAACTGTGGGATTTTAATTATAAAGAAACACACAGAGCTAACACTGCTCAAATGAACATTAAAAGCAGTTTCAGAAATCATCTATTTTGAATGGCTTCTAGAAACACAAACTCTTAGTATATAACCTTCTACCTTTGCAGTTTCACCTTCTTGACTATATCATAACCCTTTTTTTTTTTTTTTTTTTGGGGGTGGGGGGTTTGAGTACAGATTTAGTCATCTAAGTTTCGAAATTTGTGTAATTTGATCCTCTAACTTTTATTTGTGTAATCAAGTCCTCTTTCTGGATTTGAGCAATATGGTCCTCTAAGTTTTATTTTCTGCAATCAAATCCTCTAACTTTCTTACTTGGTGCATTCGAGTGTTTTGATTACCCACTGTGACTAATACTGTCAAATCAGGATTTTTTTTTTTTTCCTTGTTTTTCCAGTTTATTTCTGCTCATTTGGCAGCAAATTAGCATCACATATAATTTTCTGTCACATATGCAATGCCACATCATTAATTAAATTAACGGTTTAGTTAGACTGAAGGATTCGATTGCACAAATCTAGAAAGTTAAGAGGACCTAATTGCCCAAAATAGAAATTAGAAGACAAAACAGCACAAGTCCAGAAAGTTAGAGAAGTTGATTGACCTAAATAATAATTAGAGGAGCAATTCATACACACACTAAAACTTAAAGGATTAAATCTATACTAAATCTTTCTAACGAATGAAATTACAATCGATACATGTTTTCTCCACTACCTCAAAACATTAAAGTACCAAGTTCAAATCTTCAAAGGCATATTTCATTTCTAGACTACACTGTCCCTCCCGACTATTTCCCACATGATGTGCATTAAAACGAGAGACTATGGACTATGAACAGAGTCCCTTAACTTGTACTTTCTTTTTTTTTTCTTTTTTTTTTTTTTGGCAACACAGTCTGCTGACCAAAATTTCTAGCAATATCGTGGGCATGGCATTTGTCTATTTGATCCTTCATATCAATTGAAGATGCTGCACAGAAACCATTCTAGATCAAAAATGAACTAATAACTTTCATACTAAATAAGAAGAGTCAGTAAATTTACAAACCATCAACCATAGTTTAACATAACATTGCAAAAAATCGTCTCTTCTGATGGTTGCACTGATTTGCTTTTACTCTAATCTAAAGGCTGAATCCATCCAGTCAAAACTCCAAGTTTGAAGTGAAGATTAATTCAAGTGGATCACAATTTTCAAGGCAACTTGTAGCTATCATCTACAGGAAGAATTAAGCAGCTCAAAACTATAAGGGCTTTCAATGACAAGGACTGCTAACGATTTTCGGGTCATTATCATGAAAACGTATGGAATACTATAAATGAATTTAGTATCTAAGTACCCAAGACCACAACTTCCAGGTGCATACAATCAATTACCAACATATACTATGAGTTTATCATGACGCGTTATAAACCTCATATATAGGCACATATTGTACATAAAAAATACCTCTATATACAGGACATCAGAGACATTAGGTGGCTTCTTCTTTGGCCGAAGATCTTTAAGGTTGTAATCATGCTTTTCTTCTGGTTCATATCGGATACCCTCCATTCTTCTGTTATTTGAATGCTTCCAGTGAAGGGGGGTGCCTCTAGTATTTAATACTGCAAACAAGTACTGAGCAATGCGCTCTTCACCAACCACTGAGTCTTTGACAGACCCTGCAGGTACATTTAATACATAAGTTATATTATAAAGAAGATACAAGATGGACTGACACTAAGCTATATCTCCAGGCATGAGGGATGTGAAAAGAGGGCAAAACTGAAGCAGGAAACAGTGAACAACTCACCAATCAAGAAAATGCAAATTCCACCAACAAGGGTAAAATTTAATAAAATAGACAAGGGAAGCAATATATATATATAAGATATACTTCTTTTTACCAATCAAAAGAAAAACATGGAAACAAGTACCAGATGGATTATACTTCTCCCTCGTCAAGCAATGTGGTCGTCTAGTTAAATCATATTGAGGCTGCACTATGTAAAGCCAAAGACCAAAAGACAACTTCCAATGCCCCAAGCTCTGCTTAATAAAGTCATCATAGCATATTCTCGGATGAGATTCATCTATCTACCATTTCTGTAACCCAAATGACAGTCAGGACTGGGTTAACTAATGATGAAACTCGGTTCAAGTAATTCAGCCATCTTCAATACTTAAAGAGGAATGCGTGAAACATTCTAACATACACTAATTTCCCTACATTTATAAGCTGGAAAATTTTAGAATCTCTTCTCGATAATGGTGAACGATTTTTCACAAAGCTCTGCCAGGTCACAACATCTAGAAGTTGATGGCTAATGTCCAATCCTTTTCCCCTAGTGTGCACTCCACTATGGCAGACTAAGTTGAATAGAATTAGCAGAGAGATGCCCAAATCACAAGTTACAAGTTTAGTAATTTAGAAAAGGACTGCCTGCAGCAAAATGAATTGAGCAGATGATCAAATTATAGAAGGTAGAGAGTGCAAAAACACAAACAGAAACAATAGCCAACCTGCAAGAGCTAGCTTCAATCCTGTTTCTATGTCTGGGATACTAGGAACTAGTACACCGGGAGTGTCAAGAACAAAGATACTTGGATGATGAGCGATCTGCACATCACAGTCCAAAATCAGAAAAGATTAAAATATATACAACTATATTAGGTAAGAGAACATTGGATATATTGGAAAGTTTTATTATTAGGTCTATCTATAATGAGAAAAGAAGGATAGGAAAGGATGTTAACAGATGGCAAGAAAGTTCATCTGTGATTGTATTCAAGCACATATAAAAGCAAGAGTCTCTGAGGATTAATTATAAAAGTTTGCCGATGTCTTTTCACTGCATGTTAATACAAAAGCAATCAATCAACAAAGCCAAGATCATGCATCTATCAAGCAGTCAATCAACAAAGCCAAGATCATGCATCTATCAATCTAGAGAGTTCTGAGTTCATGCACAAAATTGCAAAGTGAGACTGCTTGAGAGAATGCCGCCATAATTTTTATAACAGCGGAAGAAATTTTGACCTTGAAACCAGCAATATCTTGCGTAACACCAGGCAAGGGGCCCACTGTTGCTCTCTTGATCTTCTCCTGCACTAAGAAAAACTAAAAGCCACCATCATAAAGCAATAGAAAATAAAGCAAAGTTACCAGGTAACATTATGATATATCCATGGTACTTGATTAAGCCTCAACCTCACTATACTTAGTTGTTAAGAAAATTGTATTGCACCATCAAATTATCGGGTGTGGAGTATCTTTCTACACAGATGAGGTCAACTGCCAAAGAGGAGGTTTGTATCTCTTACCAATACACATTGCGAGGAAGAGGAAACTCTTACCAGGAAAACGAGAGGATGCAATTCGATGAATTGAATTAATTAGAGCTGATTTGCCCACATTAGGAACGCCAACCACCATGACTAGGAGAGTGGGTTCCCTTGAAATCACTTCCTTCAATTTAACCTCCACAAGATCCAGAAGCTACGGAAAAGAATTACAAAATATCCAAGGCGTCACATCTCCAAGAAGAGAAAAGGCACAATCGTGCTGCATTGACGGAAGCAGCACTCCCTTACAGTAAGACATATAATACAAAGTGTCTTGCAGCAATTACTAAGAAGGGATAGCAAAATGCAGGTCAAAAGCAGCTAAGAGAAAAAGACACCTAGCAACAACAGAAGCAAATCTTCATAGGTAAAATCCAGTCACAGTTTTCAAACCTCAAAGGCTAAAGCAAATTCAACACTGCCACATTGGACAAGAATGCGAAACTCCAGTAGTTGGTCTCAGCCTATGGCCAAGCAGATTGATTCTTGAAACCCGGCCGAAGGCTTTATGCAACAGAGCAAATCAACTGCCAAAGTCAATTCTTGCTTTCTTGACCAACATCTATCCTAGGCTTTACGAAATTAAGAGGGCCCCCAAAACTTCTATGAGGACATCCCTTAATGTTCTTGACAAGCAGATGCACTGAATTAAAAGCGCCCGTATCAAAAGGCAAACGCATTTCGACGGACCTTCTTAACAGAGCTCTTGCTATGGGCATTTATGGGGAGGCAGTCCTGATTGCGAGAGTCGAAGTAGTGAGTCCATTTCTGCACGGAAAACACGAAAGGGCGAGAACCCGAATGATCAGTTGCCACGAAAGACATGATCGAGGGAATCGTTACGGAAGTGGGAAATGCAGAGAAAAGCGAAAGTCGGGATTTTTTTTTACGTGCATGACGTTGGGGTTGGCCAAATCCTTCTTGTTCAGCGCGATCACCCGCCTCTTCTTGGAGAGGTGAGGCTGCAAGTCCGCGTTCACCGACGACAGCGGAATCTGATCGAAGACAAGCGAGGCGAATCACCAATTCCATGCATACAGAGTATCAGAATTCAAAACAAACAAAGAAAAGAAGAAGAAGAAGAAGAAGAGAGAGAGGGAGAGAGAGGGAGAGAGAGTACGAACGCGGGAGTCGCGGACTTCGATGACGAGGTCGGAGACTTTGAGGCGGTCGCGGATGGCGCGGGTGGCGGCGGCCATGTGACCGGGGAACCAGTTGATGGCGCCGCCGCTGCTGTTGAAGCCCATTTCCCCCAGCGCCTTCTTCACCGCCGCCTTCGCAGCACTGCTGCTGCTGCTGCTGCTCCTCCCGATGGCCATTTCTCTCTCTCTCTCTCTCTCTCTCTCTCTCTCTCTCTCTCTCTCTCTGCCTCACTTCGCCGGACCGACACCTTCCTCAGCGGGAGGTGACGACGGCCATGGTCGCCGGTGCACTGGTTGAAGGAACGCTAACTAGGCGAGGAGGGTACTTAGGTCTGATGAGTCGACTGATTCCGGTCGGACCCAGAGTGAGCGAATTGGACCGGTTTTAGGCCGTTGATCTCAACCGCGGACTCTCTTGTAAATCTTAGTTAACGGCCTAACTAGTTCGATTGATGAAGGAGGGATAAAATGCACTAGAAGTTCTAACACTTGCCATTAAATTACAATTGAATTTTAAAAATTTTGAATAGTGTAATTGAATCATAAAACAAGTGAAATTTGTGTAATTAAGTTTACTACCGAAAAATGCCAATATGACTTTTTTTTATTATAATTTTCCTTTTCTTACGTGGTGCCGACATGGCTAAAATTATGTCATTTTGGTCTAAATCTAATTTATTTAGTACAAATTTTATTTAAGTTATGCTAAAATAAGAAAAAATTTTAAAAATAAAAATAAAAAAGGAAGAAGGAAAAATTAGGAGAGAGCCTACAGGCCCTTGGCGAGGCTTGCCGGTAGGGGTAAGCATGGTCCGGGTGGATGGCTTCCACCCTAGAACTAGAAATCATCTACTAACGATCGATTCTAAAAATTAGAACCAGAAACCATCCATTAATTTCATAGATCCACCCGAGAATTGAATTGTCGGTCCAATCCGATTTTCAAGTGAATCCACAAAACCGGTCTCATCAAGTATATCTATAATTGCAACTAGAGTCTCCACCATAATGCGATTCTCAAATCAAGCATGGAAAAAAAAAAATACGAATGCCTAAAAGTGCAACGATCAAATCGCGTGAGTTTAAGCATTGAACCAAGTAAATATTGAACTTGTTTTCTTCTACGAATGTGTGCTAAGCTGTCATTCAATCATTTTATAGAATATGTCAAGTGCATTTCAACCAAGGTATTTAAATGCAGAATTAAAGGGTCGATTCTTCTCAAATTATCATAGTCATCAATAATACAAAATCATATCATCAAAATAACCTCAATCGTAATCAAAATTTTCACATAAACAAAACTATCGCTCTCGGTTTTTGGTAGAAGTCAAGCAAAGCCAAGTGGGGTCTTCCTCTTCAAGAGGTCCAAGACTAAGAGAATTTCAAATTTTGGGGATTTAGAATTTTCATTTTTTTAATATTAAAAATTAATATAATTATATATCGTTAAAAATTGTTATATTATTATAATACCAGTCCAATCCAGGTGGACTGGTGGGCGGTTCTGCCCACGGAACCGAGAACCGAACCGGTACCCACCTGCCCAATTTATTAGAACCAAGAATCGGATTGGTTCTCTTAGGAACCACCGATTCCGGGCTGATTAAGTCCGGTTCTGAGGGATTCGGGCGACTCCTAATTTCTTTGCACACCCCTAATCACTAGCTCCTAATTGATGCCCATCGATCCCCACCAACCATGCCTCCACCTTCACTGGCCCTTTTCGGAGATGGTGGGGCAACCAAGGCAAGGGTTGCAAGCCCTCGCCCACTTTTTCCTTTTTTTGTATTTTCTTTTAAATTTTGCTTATTTGAAATATTATTTTAAATAAATTTTGTATTAACAAATCAAATTTTGATCAAAATGACACCATTTTAGTATTATGTTTTATGTTTAGTCGCATCATCGCCACATAGAGGAAATAATAATAATAATAATAATAATAATAATAATAATAATAATAATAATAATAATAATAATAATAATTATCGTTTGTTAATTTGGACGGAACTAATAGGAAGACTTGATTGCACTAATTTAATAAGTTTAAGACTTAAATCCTGTTTGATAACACTTCATTCTTCGGAACAGAGAGAGAGAGAGAGAGAGAGAGAGAAATCTATTTAGTAAATTTTTATTCCCAAGAGCAAAAATCCGTTTTTTTTCTGAAAAATAAATTTGGAACATAATCAAGAAGTAGAATAAAGTAACTTATTGTTTCCAAGAACAATTTCAATAATTAAGCCCGACTTTTCTTCTCTCTCTTTTTTTTTTTATTTTTCCTTTTTTCTTTTCTCTTCTTCTTCCTCCCAACCAATCACTGACCATCGCTGACGACGGCAACTGACCACAAAGGAGGAGGAAGAAGAGAAGGAAAGGAAAAAAAAATATAATAAAAATATTAAAAAATTAAAAAAAAAAAATTAAGAGTCCCACTAAACGCGTTTCTATTCTAAGAATATAAATTTTGGACAATTACCAAACATCTCTAAATGCTTAGAAACTCGTGTAGGGAACAGAATCGGGAAAAATCATTTTCTATCAAAATTGTTCTCGAGAATAAAATGATTATAAAACACGCCCTTAATTGCACTTCTTAAAATTTTTAAAACTCAATTGCGTTTTTGTAATAAGTTTTAAAACTTCTAGTGCACTTATCCCATTAAATTATTAATATCACATAAAAGCAATTGTCACTTTATTGAAATGGAATTTTTTAATGAGTAATGGCGGACGTTTTTTTTTTTTTTTTTTTTTTTTTTGGACTGGAGGAACCGCCATCGACCGGCAGCCTAGACGTAAATCTCCAGTAATGCTAGCGCATGACCCACCACCACGGTGTCAAATCCCTAGAAACGCTAGGGTTCGAACTTCTCCCCTTCGTGTAATGGCGGACGTTTGTAAGTATAAATAATTTATGTTCTCCCAACTTCACTGTTGTTGATTCGCGGAAAATAAATAATATGGTAAGTATTTTCCTAGACACTATCACTTATATCATTTGAAATGATTAGTCGATAAAAAGATGTTTTTATTATTAATAACAATATAATCTAAATATTATTGTGAATAATGAAAATATTTTTCATTCGTTCATTTTAGTACCAATACAATAGTATAATTGATCATTTTTAGGAAAACATTTTCCAACTCATACATTTTTTGCGAAAACAAAAAGAGTGTAATGTACCGCTTAGTTTTGTATTATGTACAAGAAAAGGGCAATATTCCAACTATGCTTTCCTCATTGGCAATATTGCCTACTTAATTCCGACTAAAATCTTAAAAGCACTCGCTAGTAAACACATTGCTTTGGAATTGATACGTTCGAACTCTCATGGTCTATTTGGATTGACCTTTTATGTTTTATTTTTAAAATTTTCACAAAATGCAAATGTTAACATGTAGATTCACACATAGTTATTTAAAAGAGTAAATAATACAAATGGTTCCTAGATATCAACCGAATGTGAAATATGATTTATGAATTAATAATTTATTCAATATGATTCCCGAACTTTAATTTAATGTACAATATGATCCAAAACTTATAATAAACCATTGATTTTTAGTACACGTTCAATGTAGTTCAACTTTTAATCCATTACTATCAACCACTAGGTGAAAGTTGTGAAGCCTCACTAGTTGAAAGCGAGGTCAACCAATGGCGGGCCCTCACAAGCCTTAGAAGAGAACTGACAAAGAAATAATAAAATTCAGAATTTTTTCAAAACTTATAAAATTTATCAGCGTTAATGTCAGTTGTGCCATGTAAGACAACTAATATCCACATCACTCATTTATCAAAACATGAAAAAATTTAAAATTTAATTGGTAAAATTGAAATATTTAGGACTGAACTTTCTAGGCAATTTTCCCTTTTATTTACATGTTGCATGCCGATAAGAGATATACAGCTCTTCTTCAAGCATGAGCCTCAATTACATTCATCTTCTGCTTTCTGATTTTCCAGTTTTTTACACACATAACCGACGCCTTTTACCAGCTCCCAGTCCATAGACAACTCAACACATTATGACTCCAGAAACTTCAACACATTCAAATTGGAACGTAAATTAACAGCTATGGCCAAAACAAAAGGAAAATAAGAGAAAAATGATCAGATTGTTGATAGAGCTTTCCAGTCATTACCCTCAAAAAACAAAACAAAAAATGATATAACTTAATTAGGGCGATTTTAAAGTCCATATCCCATCGTCGCTCACTTGCTCAAAAGACCTTTGAAGAAGAATTCCTCCCAATTCTGAGGAAAAAGATGAAAATGACACTTTCGGAAGATGTTATAGAAACTCATAGTAGTTGGCTTTCATCTCAGGGAGTGTCACAATGAATGAAACGCGTACAGAGACTCCAGCTGACCATTTCTTTGAAATTACAAGCTAACATACATCAGCTTCCTATCTGACATTTAAGATTAAAATCGACAGCTGTGATAACGATCAAGTAATCACTTCATAATCAACAGGCACCTCAAAAACTATTGAACCTCCATCCTAGTACGTATCAAGAGTTCCTCAGGACATAAGTTTTGTTCGTCATGGAATGAAGATATGCAAAGTCAAAAAAGTAACCTCTTCGGATCTGGTATTACACCATTTCTACTTTTCACTCTTGCTAGGCATATTGCAGACCAAGGAAGAGGGGCATATCATCACAGCAGTTTCCAGCATTTGAAACAACCATCAGCTTTGCTGCCCACTTGAGAATGTAAATACACCCCCATGTTGACTAACTTTTTCTTACAATGGTGGCGCTTATGTTAAAGACCCATCATGTACAATCAAAACTAGCCCACGCAAAAGCAACCTGCCCGTTAGAGGACAAGTAAGAACTGAGAGACTGCCACCTTGGATTCACAAGCTTCGGGCAACCTTCTCGTAAAGATCACGTGGCCAATTCCTCTTCAAATTGTTGGCAAGAAAATTCGCGATCTGCAGATGCAAAGAAGAGCATCAAGTGAGCATCCAAAAAAAAGGAGCATAAATGTTGACTTTCGGTTGATTTTTTCCATCAAACAAACACAACCTATGAAGATATCCCAAAGTGGCTAGGAATTTACAATAGTCTGCTTTGGAGCACACAAAAAACTGAACTGTTCAAAAATCCAAATGCCCACTTACCTTGGCTTTTAGAGCACGGAGTGATCCATCAGAATCAGGCACATTATCCATACAACTAAGAGCAACCTTTAGGATGTCAGGAACACAGGCTTGGACATATGGAGATAAGTTCTGCAATACATCTGTCGTAACATCTGGTGTTCGTGGATCCAATGGAAGAAATGGAAGTTTGGCAACCTCCCTCAAAGCATCCAGATAATGACCTGCTCTCGCCAATTTGTATATCGACAATATCGCCTCAAGCTGTCTTAACACTGTTTGTTGCTCCATAACACTCTCTCTCTCCTGAGGACTGCAGGAATTATGCAACTGAGAAGTAAATGTCTAACCATGGAACAAAAAAATGGCGACAATTAACTTCATAAATGATTGATATAGTTGACAAGCCCCAAGGCCTCTCACACTTTTGTGTCCACAGTAAGAGTAAAAGAAAAAGTTATTTCTAGTCACAGAGCACAACCTCAGTGCCCTAATTGAAGCAAGCGATTTGAATTATGCAATTATATGGCAGCAGTAAGAAAATATTTAGAATAGGAAAATGTAAACGATGGACCAATTTTCCAATTTCATCATGCTGCAGCAATAAATAATCCAGCATGACAGAAGCTTTAAAAAGAATGAAAATAATCCACCCAAAAAGAAACTGCTACTTAGAAGACAGACAGCAGCTACCAAGGGATTACCTGATTTCAGGACTATATTTGTAGGTCTCCAAAATCTCATTTCCAGAATGAACCAAGCCAGCTGTCTGGCTCTCACCATCCAACCGTCCACGTGAAAGAGCACATATTGAGTCTGAAAGGCATTTATTAATGGTGTCCAGGGCCATTGAGAATGCCCCAATTCTCTTCAGAATCTCTATTGACTGATTTAATTAAAGGAAATCATAAGTAAAGGAAAGAATAAGCAAAGGAAAAGGGTAAAAAGACCACACTAGATTCGATACTGTCCCAAGATGAAATATCCATTAAAATTCTAGATTTAGCAATGAGGGATGATATAAATGGAACAGTATTGAAGATGAAAATTTAGATGTCAATGAAAAGCTGCACATAAAGAGTGAACTAAAGTAGTTAGGGAAATCGAGCAAGCAATAGTAAAATGAACTCCGGCTAATTTATTCACACAAACGAAATGATCCCTCCATTTACACAAACGAAATGATCTCCTTTCCTCCACCACATCCCCCCCCACGCTCTCCATCTCCCTCCCTCCCTCTATCACAGCACATTTACTTCTGTTATTGGGTAGCCAATGAAAAACACAATGATCAGCAGAACATGAATCACCTCGAAAAAGAGATTTTATGAACCAAACACAGTCAATCAAAGTACTTTGGCTCTCAAAGGTTCATCGAAAACTTATTTCACTTGTGACTCCATAAAAACAACAGGAGAAAGGGCAAATTCCATCAGCAGTCACTGAACTTGAGTGGATTATGCTATCAGTTCACTGAACAGTTTTGATCATCTCATGTTGAAAACTTTTATTTCTTTACAATTTATGCACTTTGACCAAATTCCAGTCAATTTTCAAGCAAAGTACTGATGTGGTATACACATGGCCACATGGTCAACATGTCAGCAATTGGCTGGCAAATTGACCAAATTCTAGTCATAGCTGAATCAATTGCCACTAAATGAAAGTAATTGGGCGATTGAAGTCAAAGTTCAGTGATATGATTGGAACACCACAGTCCAATATTAAGTAAATTTTACAAAAGGAGGAAAACAGGGAGAAAGACCATACTTTGTCATATATCCCAGCTTCCAAGCACTGCCGAGCAGCTTCAAGCAGAAATTGTTGTCTTGTTTTTACATCCGGTATAAACCTTGTCAATTCACCTTCTTCCCCTGAACCTCTTGAACCAAGTAAAAAGTAAATCCCACCATCTCGCAATAACAGCTCCATGAGGAGTTGTTTCAGCATCAAACTTCTCTGTCTCTGCTGATCCGCATTTGCCCTTCCAGTCCAAGATAGTCGTCCACCACCCACTGCAGCAGCAGCCTGTGCATAATATTCCAATGCCATTGAAAGATCTCCAAGATGTAAATATGAAGATCCATACTGTTGAATCATGCTAGATGCTTCTGCATAAGCATCCATTACACCAAACTTTGATCCTGCCCCTGTACCTTCCGTAAGGACACCATGGTCAGCAAGCACGATAGCTATGTGAGTGGCATCAATGTTGTACCCTTCATCGCCTGCTTCTTTAGACAAATAGAGGATAGCTGGGAGGAACTGGACGCTTAGGAACAGAATATATGGGTATACGAGAGGGTCCTTCCCATTTTTGGTATAGTATGATGCTGCAAACTTATTTAGGTAAGCCTGCAAATCCTCTAAACTATAGGGCACTGAACTCTCACTTAGAATAGCAGATGAACCTCCGAGAGGGAACTCCCTGATGGCTGACAATTTAAACCACAAGAAATCCTCTATGGTGGTGAAAAGTGCTGATAGATCTCTCAGCAGCCTCTCCACAAGCCTTCGAGAACCAGATATCATGGCATATAGTAACAACCTTTTCTTATCATATGCAGCTCGACCCACCCGATCACCCATTCTTAACAACTTTTCACATTCTTCTGAAGCAGTTGCAGCTGTCTCAGCAGAAACCATACCTCCAGTATTTATCCATTCTGTGAGCTGCCAATAACAAATAACCATTAGGGAAGAACAACAATCAGTACATTTACACAGTAAACAAATAGTACCAGAGGTGCAAACTGATGTGCACTACGGGATGACAAGGCAACATCTCTTGCTTCATTGTAATACCCAGTTCTCAAGCAAAAGTATATCTGTTGAAACAAGACGTGTAAAATAAGTCAGCTACAGGCATAGGAGTTCCGTGCTTATAAAGCAACTGCAATCAGCAATATCCCAAGAAAATAGGGCGGCCCAAAATACCCTCTTAACATAAAAAACAAAACAAAATGCTTCTTATCATAAATATTTTTCTTCTTGTAATAGTTCATATACAGTAAGATGGGATAGCTGAAACATAAATCACTGTCATCTCAACCAAAAGACTCTGAATCTCAAGAGTAAAACATCAGCAGTTTTTATTTACAGCAGCACCCCAGTGAAAATGAGGATTTCACATGAATAGACCAAATTTCTACATTCTTATGGTATTGACTTCGCCACCAAAATAGAAAATGGAATAGAAAAAGGAAGCATTCATAACCTGCTGCCATGTGGTGTCAACAGGTGGCTGCCTTCGAGCATCACCAACATCAAAGTCGAGAACACCATAATCACGCAAACGAATCTGCAACATGAGAATTAAGGATAATCAAAGATCTAATGCAAAATAAAGCATTAAAAATGTGGTACTACAGATAATTGAATAATAAAAAGAGAACGGACCCGAAGGAAGGCACGAATCCTTTGCAAATTCCCAACACCACCACCAAGAGCAGCCTAGAAATAGCAGAAGGACAAAATCATGAGCACTAAACTCAGTATATACATTTTAGTATGCTAAATGCCTTGAAATCTGTTAGAGACAAGCTGGACAAAGAGAGCTCAGCTCCTTGAATACTGCTTCAAAAAGGTCAAGTTTGATTACTATATGATGCAAGTAAGAAATATCTCCAAATATGACCGAAGCAGCAATTTTACTTTGAGTCTAAACATAAACAAGAAGCTTTAGCCATAGAAGTTTTATGGAACCAAAATGTCAAGAAAGGTAAAAATAACAACTTCATACTTGTGCAGGATGACTTTGTATCATGTCCATAATGTACTTCTCATGCCCCCACTCAAGGTGCCGCCTTGCACCGATTACCAATGACATCTTCTTTGAAACATTCCACCGAATAACTGAATCCTCATCCATAAGTGCCTAGCAAATTATTGCACAAACCATATTTACATCTCTATGGCATAAGAAGAAAAAGGGAGCTATGGAATGGCATGGAGAAGTAGCTAAGAATATATATAGAGCCACACCTGAATGAGATGCCATATTTTCTGCATACTGACTGATTTTCCCCCAGACGTATTAATACCCAAACTTTCATAAGCACCCTTGAAAGCAGTAGCGGGCTGAAATTCGAACAATAACAGAAACAGATTATGCCCATATCATGCAAAAGTCAAATAGATTTAGTGAAACGATACAAATGTATACACTGCATCATAAATCTAACAAACACACTCATGAAACAACCATTAGAAGGCAGAGAACAAGAAGTACAAATAATGACTAATGGTAAGTTCCTTGAATACATATGCTGACAGTGCCAGCTGGCAGGCAAATAAGAAATAACAATAAACTGTGATTAAGATATGCTTCTATGTAAAATCTTAGAACTGCCCCAGCACAAATTCGATGCCTAGTAAACAAAAAGGTGTAATGAGCAGCAATAACTATTATAGATAAATAAAAACCAGATTTTCATTACTTTAAATGGCAAGCCACGCTCTCTGGCACTGTTAAGGTCCTTCACAACACCACCATAGACAGAAGCTTTTTTCTCAAGAATCGACTTGTTTGCTACAGCTACAATCTCCATGCCTGAAGGACCAGACGAAACTTGAGGACTTGAAACTGTTGAGGCTATTTGGGGGAGACGAGCACCTCCATGGCCTGAATCAACAATGTTAGTCTTGGGTAATAATGATATCTGGCTTAAGCTCTGAAGAAAATCACGCTTTTCCTTTTGCCAATCATCCTGTCAGCCACGACAGCAAAGCACCCATTAGAAACCAGCGCTGGAAAAAGTGGAGATAGTAATTTGAAATATTCTATAATTGAGTTACAAGTTACAACCTCCAATACTTTCAACATATAATCATTAAAACTTCTAACATTGTCCTTCTGTGCTTCCTGAATAGCTGAGACCATTGCTATTTCATGAACCTACATTAAGAAGCAGCAAAAAATTCATCTCATCATTGGTACATAACCATAAATTCCATAAAGCAAGAGAAACAAATCATGGAACCTTATATTACCAACCATGTATTTAGGAAATATGACTAAAAATATCAGAAATATAAATGGACATGCACAGTTCCACGAAAAACTTATAGGAGAGAACATTTACATATATGCATGTTGAGAAGAAAACAACTATTGAACGGGAAAAACCTAGAAGATGAAAAGGCAGATCAGAAGCCAGAAGGTATGGAACTGTTTGTGATACTGACTCCAAGGCTGCAGGTAAGCCATTGGAGAGGAGCATTCAACAACAAACAATGATGTATTTGGATTGCACAATTAGCTCAGGGAGGGACTGACAAATGCAACACCCACCCCAAAAAAAGAAGCATGACAGGATAGAAGAACGCTTAGGAATGCTTGTGAAACAAATATAAAACAGATTAACTCATTTGAGTTTGCTAGCATGAATCTAGTCAAGGGATCACGCTAACAACTATGGAAAACACAACTCTAAAGACCTAAAAAAGTTGCCCATATTCAGGAAATGAAGGCAAAAACATCAACAACAAAGAATAGCACAGGAATAAATCAAAAAGCAGAAACAACACATGCTACACAAAAAATTGTAGCACAAACTTAAAGAGGCCCATCTGCATCATTTTTACAAATATATGCATGTTATTAAATCCACTCCCCAGAAGAAAAAAGGGAAATCATATTTTTACACCAGAAATGACATTACAGAAGAGGCTGAGGAAAAACTAGAAGCAGTTTAGAAAGATGCCATTAGTTGAAGAAATATATTTGCAAACCTAGTAAAGAACACCTATAGCAGCATTCTTGGGCAATCTTTGCATTTGACTATTTTAAAGTAAGATTTGAGAAATCATATCGACCTTCTTGAGGCCAGCAAAACAATACACTGATTATTCTAACCCTAAAAACCTATCTTTCTTATTCATCATGTACTAAAAACAACAAAAGCTTCAGATTGAAGCAAGAAAAGCCAAAAGCAAACAACACCTCACAGGACAAGCAAATGTCAATTCAGAAAACATACCATTAGTATGTTCTAGGAGGCAGTTATATCCAACAAAAGAAGAGAGAGAAAGAAGAGCAGAAAGGAATTTCACAATACAACACATCTTCATCAACTCCACCCTTTCCTAAATACTATCTAGACCACGTTTAGATAAAAGCATTAGCTTCTCACCCTCTCACTACACTTTGAATGAAAGGATAAAGCTCTACAGCATGCACAATTGGATTCCAAATTCCCAAGCAATGTAACAAGTGGTTATACTAAGGATAGACCAAGCACTAAAACAAAGGGCATATAAAGTGAGAACGTGACACATTTAAACATGCCAATATCCTGTTCAACTATAATTGTACAAGAAAAGGTTAAATCAATATCTTAATAGGGAAAAAATGTCAATACCTTGCCTGAACCTTTGAAAATTATGCTCTTGTCATCAAATCTATTTGGTTGCAGAAATCAAAATTCATGATATGCATCTTTCAGTCCTCGAGAAGAAAATGAAATGCAACAACAACAGAAAACAGTCCCATATGCCTATATAAACAAGGTGCAGATGACATACCAAAACGACAGACAAACAGCACCAAATGAACCATAAAAAATTGAAGAATAGAAAGTACCTGCTGCAAATACTCCTCAACAGTCGTTGCCTCGGCAGGGAACACATCCTCGAAGGTAGTCTACAAACAGAAAATTCATTAGAAGAATGTCCTACACTGCAGGTTATGGCAATGAAAATCCTCACATTAAAAATTGTTGAACAACATGTTGAGATAAGTATGTTGTGAGCCTGTTACACAATCCTTTAAGATGGTATCAGAGCTAGATGTCTCAAGTTCAGATCAATAGTTCAAACTGACACACTCTTTGATATTACTCTGTCAAGTTGTTTAAATTAAATTTAGTCTCCAAATGTCACCGCCTCTGTGGTTGCATTAACATCTTGTGTTTCCCATGTAAGGACTGATTTACACACAGGAAGGAGCGTCAGAAATATCCTAGATGTAAATTGTGGTTGCATTTCCTGACACTAAATCTTTAAGGAAGAAACAAATGTCCAATGATAACAATCTGCACTGAAGTCACGTTAGAAATTCTAATGGGCTTTTAAGACACCCATAAACAACCCTACGCTAGCTAGACGAGTCTCCACCAACCAAAAAGATCAATACAATTACTACAAGATTGCCGAAAGTAGATTGATCATGCCAAAGTCAAATGTAAAAATATACAAGTGGCAATGTGTAATTAGTATGTCAAACGAATCAAAATATTAGGTTACCTTCAGCTCAAAGGACTTCAGATCTCGTGCAAGCTGTTCGGCATTTATTCCTTCACGTGCAAGAAGCCTGAAAACAACACGATTATAAAAGATGCATTCACCCAACATAATTGCCATGTAGTCAGGCTTGACGCAATGAGGATAAGTGAAAGCAATGAATTACAGACAGATACAAGACCTGGTAGCTGCAATAGATTGAGATGGAGCTTCAGTCCTTAGAGTTTTTGACTTGAGCTTCTTGGATAATGCTTCCAACTGATCAAGGTTCCTCTGAGACATACATAAATAGCCAACACAAAATCACTATTAGATGACAAGTACGCTCTTCATGATTAACCCAGCATGCATACTTAAATTTAGTATAGTGTTGACCAAAAGCAAAATGGCAAATGCAAGTTTTTTAGCTAATCAGCTTCCAGAGTTCCATATGATGACATGTGATAGAGATGTGTGGAAAGTTCAAATTAACAAAGAGACAATGACACGACTAACATAAGTGTGGTGGAAACTGCAACCATATTTAAATGTGTGAGGTTTGGCAATGACCATGAGCTACTGAAATTGGTGACTGCAATAAGCGATTGCATTCACAGAGGTTGCATGCACAGCCTTAATGGCATGACACCATCTAACAACCAATAATAAAATGGAAAAGCAGTCGGAGTAGTGTCTTGGCAGCAAACCGGTTAGAGTTCACGGCAGGGAACTAGAGTCAGAGGACCAAACTAGCAACTTAAGTAGCAAGAGAGAATGGAGATTTCACTGGGGAAAAGAATCTGTCAACAAGATTTCTCTTCATATACCTAATTGAAGAACTGGGTTTTATCTTTCCTTTCCTTTCCTTTTCTTTTGCCAACAAATAATTGTCTTGGCACAACTTATCTGGCTAGCTGATTCAAACCATTAGATACTATAACTTTTTCCCCCAAAAATATCTGGAGGAAACAATTCTCGCAGCAGCAGAAAGCAAAACCCATGACATTAATCTGAAGATAGCTGGGATAAGGAACGAAGCTCCAAATGATAATGCATCTGATTACGACCCAACTTTGAACAGCTACCGATGCGAATTCAAAACCGAAAGCCCTTCAACTGGGACACTGTCCGGCGAAATGAGAACAAGGCAACCGAACGGAAGGAAAAGGGGTGCAAACTCTACTACACATTTCCGCCACCTCGGGCAATCGGCCGTGCGACGCATCTACTCAATGATATAGAAAAGCCCGACGCCCTTTAGTCTGTAGCCAGACTAACCCCCAATAAGTTGGAAACCCATGTTCAAGCGCGAGCAAAGACAAAAGGGTGTCCGCCCATTTGATCGCGCAGGACATCTTCATCGTCAAAACCGAGATTCTAGACTCGAAACCACCACTTTCGCTCTCGACCACGAGGCTCTCTCGCAACACTACCCAGTAAACACAAGCGCGCAGAGAGAGAGAGAGAGAGAGAGAGAGAGAGAGAGAGAGAACCTGGAGAGGAGGGAACTGAGCGGAAGGAGCGGCTTGCTCGAGGAGCTTGGTGGAGGAATGGAGCAGATCGGTCCAGTTGCCCATGTCTCCTTCGTTCGCCATTGCTTGCTTTCTCTTCTCCTGTCTTCCGCGGAGCTTTGAAGCTGAACCTGGGAAAGAGAGGGAAAGGGGTTTTAAGCCTTTCCAAAGCCCTAATTCTCAAACGTTATTTTCTCCATTTTTTTTTCCTATTTTAGGGACAACTTTTTTATTTATTGTTTATTCTGACTAAATTAAAGTAAAAAAAAAAAAATCGAAGATTATATCTTTCTCGATATTTTTCTTAAAAATTGTGAAATTTAGTATGTGAATGTTTTTTTCGGTTAAATATTCCTACTCTAACATTTTTAACGACTGAGTTTGGGAAATTTTGTCCAAAAAAATATAAAGAAAATTAACAAATCCTAAAACAAAAAAACAAAAAAAAAACCCTAAGTTTTCTATGGTCTCCTCATTCTTTGTACTCGTCCTTTGCAAAATCAAAGACTGAAGTTCTCCCCATTCCTTGTACCCATCCTCCGCAAAGTTGAAGACCCAAATTCTCCCCTGACGATTGAGTAAGGCAAGGGAGTGACGAGAATCGAGTCACAACGACGACCAGTGGTTGAGGAACAGCGAGGTAGAAGAAAGAAGAAAAGTAAATATCTAAATGAATAACCTAAACTTAATTAATTTAGAATTTTCCATTTTTTCATAAATTTCGACAAAATTGCCCCTACTTTAATCGATGGAAAATGTCTGCCGATAAGCTAAGGTCCTTAATAGAGATTAACTTGATCATTTTGGGTTCTTATTAGATATAAAATTCACTTCAGGTCATTTTTTGAAACAATGAGTCCACTTCGGGTCTTTATTTAACACGAAGTTCACTTTAAGTCTTTATTTGAGAAAATAAATTCACTTCGCGGGCAAAAAGGATTATATCTATCCCGCTATTTTTCCTAAAATTTATGAAATTTAATATGTTTGTTAAAAATTGTTTTATTCGAGGAAAAATTAGCAAATGATAATGCTGAGGAAAATAGATAATGAATTGTAATGAAGTATTTCCATTGTCTTAGCAAATGATAATGCCGGTTGATTTGAAGCCTAATAACTTCTCATATCTCAAATCATCTCCCCCTCGCCATAAAGTGATTGATTATGATAAAGGACTAGTGTAATTCCCCATATTTTGTATGGATTTTATATGTTAAGATTAAAACAATTATATTTACTAAGTGGTGTTCATTTTGCTGAAAAATGATTTTATATGATTTTGTATAACTTGATAAAAAAAAAAATTATATATAAACTAAGTTTGATGAAAATAATTTTCATGGACAAGACCAAATAAACGTTGGACTTAAAACTTTCATAAGAAATTGTCCTCGGAAAGATGCATTGATTTTTCATACTAGAAAGAAACGGTTTTTTCTAGGAAATCCCAACCAAAAATGCACTAATCATTCTTTTCTATCAAATCGATCATAGCCACTATGTACATTCCACAAAATTATGCACTACAAATGGGAACTAATAAAGAGATCTATGATATTATAAAAGACATCATGATCTCTTGTGGAAAAAAAAATTTGTCAAGACGGAATTACAAATATCAAATTCTTACCGAGAAAAATGAAAAGATCCAACTAATACAAATCCTAATGAATTGAGAAAAATCATAAAGGTCCAATAAAATTACTTATTTTTGAGACCACATGGATCCCAGCCCCTCAAGATCCCAACGCTTGATCCAATTGTAGACCTAAGGTCATAGGTTGCATTTAGTTCAGTTACTGGGAAAAGCTTTTACATAAATACTAAAACTCAAACGCATGAGTTTTTTTAAGATGTGACTAATGTTTGGGAAGTGTAATTCAAAAGTGATTTTAGGATTAATTTTGGTTTAAGATGTGGTTTATTTTGCAGAAAATAAATGATTTAAAAATTATTATCCTAAAATTAATCGTTTAAAATAATTAGTCAAATATTTATATAAAAATAATATATTTTCATAAATTTTTGATGCATGATGAAAATATTTTCCATTTATTAACTTTTATAAACAATACAAGCAGTAATTTTTAAAAAAAAAATTAAAATAATCTTTCATTTTATACGAGACAAACGTCCTTTTAAATATTGTTTCGAAAAAATACGCTTATAAAAAAACTTGAGTTAATTTGAATAATCAATAAGGAAAACCGAACCGGCCACACTCAAGCGACGGGCGCACGCCAGTGAGACAAATCCAACACCGGCAGCACCCGCCCGAAGTCGCGCGACCTCCGGCAAGTTGCATTTGAGACGGACGGACAAGCATCGAGCCTCGAGGTCGGCCACACTCGTTTAGGGCGCTCGCTCGACCGCGTCGATCAGGGCTCGAATCGAGCACGAACGTCGCGCGGCCCTCGGCTGGAGTCGTGCGAGCCTCGGCGAAAGACGATAGACGAAGAAGAAGAAGAGAAGGGGAAGATGCAGAGGCTCAATTCGGTCCTCCGCCAGGGCCAAAAGGCCATCGTGGATCTCGGGCTGCTCACGGTCTTGCGGTCGGAGATCGCCCACGAGCTCTCCTCCAATCGCTTTCAGGTTCTCATTCTCTCTCTCTCTCTTTCTGTGACTCTTCGATTGAGTCGTTCTCGAGCTCATGCACTGAATTGTTGTTGCCGGGCAGTTGGGTTTCGATTGACTTTTAGTGGGTGGGCTGCGATTCGACCGCCGATTGTCCATAGGAGGCTAGCTGTCCGTCCCCGAGTCATGTAGGTAGAGCAAGGCGCAGTCTTTTTGGATTTCTTTTGCTTGTGGCGTGGCTAAGGTTGGTGTCCGCCAGTCGATGACAGGAAAGATCATTAGTAGTATGCTGGTCGAAGATTGTCTTGGTGAAAGGCCCACTTTGGAACCCATCATAGAATTTGTACAGGTTCTTCATGTGGAGCTAAAAAGATGTAGCCTTGGCATTACAAGTACCTCAGAAAAGCTACCGCTAGTGCCGTTTGTGACATGTCATAAGCACGCGTAGGAGGGAAGCTAAGATCGACTATCTAATTCCAGTTGCTGTTGAAAATGTTATGATTCTGTGCTGGTTGCCCTGCTTGGTGCCCAAATATTGCAAAAGCTGTTTCTTAGCTCATATTAACGTGATCGACATCTCAGAATGACCAAATTGGTGATCCTGGGGATTTTGTGGTTGACTGGGATGCACCAGAATCTGAAGATGTGCTTTTGAGGAGAAAATGTGAATCCGGCGAGGAAGTTGCTGTTTCAGCATTGTTGGGTCCACAAATCTACGGCGGAGAGGGCATATTTCCAAGGGAAGTTCTGATGAAGGTCTGTGTCAAAAAGCCGGGCTTCAACTCCATCTTACATTTTGATTGTGGTGTATGCAGTGGTACTGACAGTGGGTCCAAATTACACTTACGTGGTGCCCACTATCTCCCATCACCTGCATTATTGCATCGTTCAGTCTACAGAGGCCCTTTGTTCAGGTAAAATGGTTCAGTCTTCAGCTTTCAGCTGTTCTTTGCATTCTTGCAACAAATCTATTGGTTGGACATAAAAGCTTGGCTGTAGGAGACTGGATATAAATCGGAGTAGAAAGGAATGAAAAAATTTAATACAAACTCCATAGGTTTTTTGCTGGGATGATTTTATATTCCTAAGAATTATGCGACTGCTACTTCTAAAAGGAATAGTTAGTTGTCCTCCTTGAATTTAAGGCATTTGAGAGAGACTTGTTGGAATGTGAAGCATGCAGTATGGGAAACGAGAAAATTATGTTCTCTGAACAGTAGTGCAAATTGGATGCTGGAGTTCTGGTTGGTCTTTGTTTTAGAAATGGTTTCTTTTGCACACTTTTTTAGATCTCTAAATTGTAAGAGACTTTTGCTGTCTTGCTTGTCAAAATGCCTTTACAGCCATTTCTTGTTTATAACAATCACACAGTTTCCTCTTGGCGTAAGGATGTCATTGCTCTTGGATTTTCCCAATTTCAAAATTGTTTGTCTATTTCTGTTGAGACTAGCTTCCGCTACACTGGTTTTCTGAGACAATTTCAGCATAGTTAATGTCTCGCCAAGTTCACGTTTATCTTTAATACAGTTGGAATATTTATGTGAAGCCAGCTTAACCATGATGTTGCCTACTAAAATACTTTAACTTGACTTTTCCCTTGACAAGGTTGTGGATTTTGCATTCGTTTAGTATGTGTAACCACGAGGCTTTGTTTGACTAGATGACTGTTATATTTCAAGGTATAGTTGCAAAAAGAAAAATGGTTCATCTTACTTATAAGGTGAGAAAAGAAATAGCTTTTGAAAGAAAAATGTGAAACCCCAAGTCCCATAGAGTTGGAATAAGACTGATATGTAGAATTTAGTGAAAAGAAAACTCATCTTCAATTATTAAATACTTCTGAGTTCTGTCCTTTTCAATTTTTGGGAAGGATTCAGTCCATTATGTAACACATGGTTTTGGAGGCACGGACTTATGTGGTATCAAGTTGTCTTGTAGCTGCATTGCACCATGGTCTTGAGGGGTCATGACTTTAGAGCACTCATGCTATACATGTAGCACTTGACTGATGCTGATGATGAGCAGTGAAAGGTGGTTTGTAATTATCAAATTCCAAGATAGGCAAGGAAGAGTTTTACATGTAATACTTAGTAAAGACTTGCTTATGAATAATTGCATGCTCTTTTGGGGCTATTGGCTTACTGGATCGGGACCAGATATTACAAAGCTGAAAATAATTAAATACACTCTTTGGAAGCAATAGATTTTCTGTTACAAGTGTGCTTGTGCTAGTGTTATTGCGTTTTGTTGTCTCTCTGAGGCACTATGCAAGACTGCTGGCTTGTGGCTTCAGTACTAGACCTGCTTTTTGACCACCTTGAGTTTCAACATTGGAACTCTTTATCTCTTTCCTTGCCAAGATTGGAGAATGTCCCAATTGTTCTATGATCTTTCTGAGATAGAAGTTTGTAGGAACCTCAGCTGTTTTTGCAAAATGGAAATTCATCAGTGGATGGCCATGCCAAATTGGATCGGTGAAAATTTGTTAGTCTGGTCTTTTGATAACTCATAATACTGTGGAAAACAAAGTTGCAACTGTGTGAAAATTCTATTGCCTAATCTTTGTAGTTTAGGTTATTATCTTCCCATCTTCCCAGATTAATTGATTTACAAGCTGTCACCATACATTTTAACTTATCTGAATTCGCTTAATTCTGTTTGATATCTGTTGTTTCCTCCTATTGCTCTTAATGTGATTATTCTACTAATATCATATTTGTGGTCTGCAGCACATTGGACGATAATTTGCAGGATAAACTCAAGGAGTACCTTGTTGCAAAGGGAATTGGAAGAGGCCTTACAGACTTCCTTCTCTTATACTTGCATAGGAAGGAGCAAAACCAGTATGTAAGCTGGTTGCAAAAACTCGAGAGCATGTTGGCTACTGAAGTATGACTTTAGGCAATTGCTACAACATTTATTTTGTCTTACAACTCTTTCACTATTTTTTCTCAGCACAGCCAGAAGTATCTAGAAGAAATAAACTTTCTAAATCAAATGGCGTATGCTGGCCTTTTTTTTTTCCTGTTCTCTCGACTCTTATCCTGCTGCTTTATCAGTGAACTGAAGAGGAGTGTGCCAATTTATCTTTTGGCATTACAAAAGCTAAACGTGGAGTAGTTATCGATAGCATTTCTTACCTAGCAGTACTGGCTTGCATTGAAACTGAAATCTGGTTGATGAGGAGCGTTGTCGAGATGGGGTTTGCTGCAGCGGAAGTCATTTGATCACAACACCAGTCATAGTGACCGGCTCTTATGGCAGTGGCAACTATACAGGCTAAAAACTGAACATGCGGAGAAAGAGACATTCTAGGATGAAAAAGATGAGGCGATTCTCCCTCGTCTTAGCCCGTTAGTCAGTTCTAGAATCGAAGAACCATGAGTCACCATTGAGGAAACTTTTTGGTTTTCTAATCGAATTGGCGAAAAGCAGTGTAATTAGCTGGTAGGTGACCTTGCCTTTTGCAGTGATCCCTGTTAAGCAGCTGGTTGAAATGAACTGACGTGTTTGTTCAATCATTATGGCCTTCAATTCTACCTTTTCTCACGAATTGCTGAAAACAGCAGATTGCTCATGCCTAGTTTTCCAATTTCTTCACAGCTTTAGAAGGGATTCAGTTCACCCCTCTAAAAGTTGTGCCTAAGCATTGCATGACTAAATTTGAAATTTGGAAGCAGACGCCACACCTTTGATAGTTCGGGCCGGTTTGAGATCAAGCCGAATTTCTTCCGTGAAGATACACTATTCAAGTGAAAATCAGGAGCGTAAGCATTGTAAAGCATTGAGATCAAGCCGAATTGTCTCCGTGAAGATACACTATTCAAGTGAAAATCAGGAGGAGTGTAAACTTCGTAACGCACTGGCAACATGTAAAGCTCTCATAGCAGATTGAGTTTGCAAGTTTATAAGCAGTACAAATAATCATTTTTAGGAAAATACAATTCAAATTATTTTTTTTGCAAAATAAATAGAGCTTATGTTATGTCAAGAAGTAGCTCCTGTGTATTCTGTGTGTCCATTCAAGGGAACTTTCTATATCTCGAGAGAAATTATAAGAAACACTAAAATTGATAGAAAACAAGTTTTGATCGAGATTTGAGTCAGTAACAGCGAGAGTGGTTCGATCCAGTTCTAAATCATTTTTATTTCAGAATTGATATTAAAATCCGTTTTACTTTTCTTTCTTTTTGGTCGAAGATATTGAAATCTGTTGACCTTGAACTCTCTTCCCTCGCTCGGCGTCGTCCATGAACCTTTTTCTTTTGTTTAATATGGCCGTTGACTTGTCTTAAACTCGACTAAATGCGGCCCCATTCGAAATACGGACCACGTTAAACCAGGTGGGCGGGCCTTGCACCCATTGTTTCGTTTACATGAGGCCATTTCAACGGCTTGGATCCTTCCACATCACCCTTATCTCTCTAGTTCATCTTCCAAACGACGCAAAATCTTGGCCTTTTGGACACAGAAAATGACTCCTCCTGGTCTCGTCAGCTGCCTCTGCGAGCGTAACCCTCCATCGCCACTCTAGACATGTCTCGCATCCGATCCCCCGCATGGGCGTGCGCGTGCACACCGTCTAAGGTCACGACCACCATCAGAGGTCGACTAGACGGAGAAAGAGAGCGAAACAACAGCGGTGCTGACGGAAACAATGCATAGCAGGGTTGGCATCGTTGAATTAAAGTGGCAACGGCACATGGTGGAAGAAGGAAGAAGAAAAAGAAAATAAACATGGGCAGTGCAAAACCCTTGTGTTCATTTTGAAAATTGCGCGAGCAAATCTATGTTGCTAGCTACTTTTGCTCAATCACTATTAACTTGGCGGTCCATGTGCGACAGCACTCCATCTGAGGAAAGGATCACTTTGAGCTAAATTTTTAAAAATTCAGGGAGGACATTAAATAGCAAAGAAATTCGGGATAACATTAATTATCATGGGAAAGATCGACGACTAATTACATCATTCTTGTGGTTGCTTTTTTTTATTCCTTTATTAGTTACTTTCAGTCTCTATTATCTATATTATCTGCATTATTTCTTTATGGGGGCAATCGTCCCACAGTCAAACGTTTTCCATTATTAATTGGAAAAAAACCGTTCAAGTTCAACGTAAGTTCAACGTAAGCGCGTTAACCTGCAAAATTCATGGGATCAGCATGGGTTCCTATTTCGGCAAGTCCAGATCTAATTATAATTGATTAATCAATGTACGAGTAATGACAAAATCTTTTTTTAAATATAATTTTTTATTTTTACTATAATTTAATTGCCCTAGTCAAGTGGAAAAAGTCTCTTTCTGTTGTTACACATCCGTACTGGCGTGACACCACTATCCAGAAAAAACAAATTAGGGTCCAAAAAAAAAAAAATAATAATTGAATCTTTTCAGGGAAAAAAAAAACTTAATGAGAGAAATTTCCGAGAGTTATCCAGCGATCTGGATTATACGAATGGGCAAAATAATAATATAAACAATACCAATATTAGTTTACAAAATATTTTACTAAAAATGATTTTACAGTAATTGAGGGGTAAAAAAGAAAAGTTTGAGGTATAAAATTAGTCAAAGTGGCCGTCTTTGACGGGATCTATACAATATAGAATATCTCATACAGTGCGCTTTCCATCATCTTTAAACCTTACTTCAAAATTACAATGACCAAAGTTTTGAAAAAAATGAAAAAAAATACAAAGAAAGAAAGAAAAGGCCAAAACTTCGTTCGTGTTGGGTCTGAGCAAGTATAGGTCTCTTCTTCATGGTAGTTTGAAAAACAAAAAGGATTACTAAACAGTTATGTTGTTTTTCCTTTTTTAATGTTAATGGGTGTTCGGAATTTTTTGAACACCCATTTAATTCCTATTTGCTGTGATCGTCCTCCATTTCGCGAACATCATGTAATAATGGAGACACATAAATATGCGCTTCTGAGGGGCCTCAAAAGACTACGTAAAAAAATGATAATTTGAATTTATGCATTGAGTGAGGAGAACAAACACGCATATCAATTGAGAATTTCTTAGGTTGACAAAACACTTATGCCTATTATGCGTTTCAGGTACTCGGACTTCCGTCGGGCTCCCTTGTTTTAAAGCCAAATAGCCACCTTTGACTCAGATCCCTCTCTTGGGCTAGTCGCTCTCACCCAAATTTGGCCACGTAAAGGTCAGGTGCCCAAATTAAGTCCTTAATGGGGGCCGATAGCCATTGCTAGCAAAAGTAGGTCAATGGCGGTTGGAGTGTCCCTTCAAAAGCCTCCACGCTGACGCGCCATCCCATGAAAGAGCCATATGATCAATCTAGTAATTGATTTTATGGTTAATACTATAAAAGACCCTAAAATAGTATACTTGTTACAAATTTGCCCAAAATTATTTTTTTGATTATCAAAAACTTTAAATTGGCATATTTGTGACTAATTTACCCTTCATTAATTTTCATTAAATTAAGTTAATACCATGAAAAACTTCAAACCGATACACTTATGATAAACGGAAGTTAAACCCACAAATTAGTATTGTGACATTCTCAATTCGAATCCCTATCTAGACTGCGAGGAATGTACTAAGAATCGGTACGTCGGTAATGTCATGACACGACCTCACTTCGGGGATAAAGAAAAGATCGGGTTTAGAGGTACTTGACAATGGGAGTTTCCTCAAGGTTCGCATCCACAAAGGCGTCATCATCTCGCCTTTCGGGATAAACCATTTGTGAGTTCCCTTGTACATGATCACAAGCTCCCAAGTTTGTATCTTGCATGACAATGGAAAGTATCATGATTCGCACCCACATAGGCAACACAACTCGAAAGAGGAGGTTAGGTGTGGTGTGTATATCAAATTTCGAGGTATCTTTATCATGCTTACCCTCTTTTCATGGATGACATCACTTCATCTACTAGGAACTTTTTACAGCGGATATGCTAGACCACAATGAACCTCATCGAGGCCCATACCCCTCACGACGGGATTATTATTTATACAATATAGTTGTTTATAATAACCTAATAAGAATGAGAAGTCTTGTTTTTTAGGATCAACTAGAAAATCCAATTGAGGGCCGGAAGTTGTTCCTTGATTTCTACGCAATGGATTTCACATGGGACTTCCAAGAAGCCAAAGAAATCATGATTCTATTTGGATCATAGTTGATAGGCTGACCAAGTCAGCCTATTTCTTGGCAGTACAAAAAGATTTCTCATGAGAAGAATACGCAAGACTTTATGTCTAACAGATGATTCATCTTCATGTAGTACCAGTTACAATTACTTCGAATAGAAACCCCAAGTTTACTATTACGTATTGGAAGACTTTTTAGACTACTATGGAAATGAAATTTCAGTAAAGCACAACTTATCATCCATAGGCGGATGGTCAATCAGAAAGGACAATCCAAATGCTCAAAGATATGCTACGAGCGTGTGTACTCAACTTTAAAGGAGGATTGGAAAAGCAGCTACTTGTCAAATTCGCCTATAATAACAACTATCCGCAAAGTATTAGGATGGCATCATTTGAAGCATTATATGGACAAGCTTGTAGACCCCAGTCTATTGGGATGAGATTGGGGAAAGAAGGATCACTAGCCCAGAGTTAGTCCAACTGTCAATAGACGCGGTGAAAATGATTAGAGAAAGACTTAGAACTACCTAAAGCCACTAGAAAAGTTAGTCAAATAGACAACATGGACTTTTAGGTAGCGCATGACAAAATTTTCGAAACGAAATTGATTTACTGCCGAAATCAATTTCTCAATTTCTATTCCCCCAAGTTTTTGAGTAAAGAAAACCTTGTTTGATAACGACTCAAAATTTCTATTTCGAAACAAAATCCGTTTGATAACAGAAAAAAATTTCTATTTCTATGAATCATGTTGTCCCCATCCTTTTACTTCACTCTTCTTGGTGCTTGTGATGGTAATTTAATTTGATAAAAGTTGGTAAATCACTTTAATTTAGGGAGAAGTGCCAAAAAAGTCCTAAACCTTTTGTCTTTGTGCGGATTTAGTCCTAAACCTTTTTTTGTGCCGATTTAGTCCTGAACCTTTCTATTTGGTGCCGATTTAGTCCTTCCGGCAAATTTAGCTCGGAAAATGCCTACGTGGATACAAAGCCAGCGCCGGCCGTCCTACGTGGATGGACCGGCGCCGACATGGATGCTCCGAAAACAAAACGACGCCGTTTTATTAAAAAAAAAAAAAAAAATTTAATTTAAAAAAAAATTAAAAGTTAAAAAAAAAAAACCTAGAACCTAGTTTAAAACCTCCTTGTTTTATTGAGAAAATAAAATTTGGCGTCCAAACCCGACACCGCATTTATTTTCTATTTTCTTCACCTAACCACCCTTTTTGGAAATAATCTCGCGCAACTTTTTTTTTTTCTCTAAAGCTTTCGGATTTATTTCGTACGGGAGCACATACGAATTTATTTCCGAAAGCTTTAGAAAAAAAGAAGAAGTTGCGCAAGATTATTTCCAAAAGGGTGGTTAGGCAAGAAAATAGAAAATAAATGGGGTGTCGGGTTTGAACGCAAAATTTTATTTTCTCAATAAAACAAGGATGTTTTAAACTAGGTGCGTGCAAAGTTTAATCGATTAATTTTGAGTACGGGAGCACGTATGAATTTATTTCCGAAAGCTTAGAGAAAAAAAAAAGTTGCGCGAGATTATTTCCAAAAGGGTGGTTAGGTAAGAAAATAGAAAATAAATGGGGTGTCGGGTTTGAACGTCAAATTTTATTTTCTCAATAAAACAAGAATATTTTAAACTAGATGCGTGCAAAGTTTGATCGATTAATTTTGAGTACGAGAGCACGTACGAATTTATTTCCGAAAACTTTAGAGAAAAAAAAAAAGGTTGCGCGAGATTATTTTCAAAAGGGTGGTTAGGCAAGAAAATAGAAAATAAATGCAGTGTCTGGTTTGGACGCCAAATTTTATTTTCTCAATAAAACAAGGAGGTTTTAAACTAGGTTCTAGGTTTTTTTTTTTTAATTTTTTTTTTAATTTTTTTAATTTTTTTTTTTTTTTAAATTTTTTAATTTTTTTTTTAAATTTTAAAATTTTTTTTTTTTTTAAATAAAACGGCGTCGTGAGGAGAAGGAATGGGGAAAGCACGATAGTGAGGAGAGGAGAGGAAGTTGGAAGGAAGAAGTGGAGAAATAGTTTCTATTTCTACTTCAAAAATAGAGAAGCTACAATTTCTAGCTTCTCATTTCTCCTCCAAAACAATTTCTGAAACAGAAATCAGTTTCAGAAATAGAGAAATCAGTTTGTGTTATCAAACGGGTTTCTCCAATTTCTCTATTCCGGGGAAGAGAAATTGAGAAACGAGAAATAGAAATTTTACCATGCAGCACCTTAGAGTTTCAGATAGGTTATCATGTCTACCTTAAGGTGTCACCTATGAGAGGTACATCACATTTCAACAAGAAAAGAAAGTTAAGCCTGAGGTACATATGACCTTTCGAGATTTTATAAATAATAGGGAATTTAGCTTATACTTAGCACTTCCACCCTAATTTGCTTAGGTGCATGACATGTTCCATGTATGCATGCTAAGAAAGTATGAGCCGAATCTGGCACACGTGCTATATTTCGAAGAGAACAAAGTGGACGATAGAGTGTCGTACGTTGAAAAGCCTATACGGTTCGTAGATAGAAAAGAGTAAGCGCTGCGGAGTAAAACCATTCCCTTAGTTAAGGTCATTTGGCAATATCACGGAATGGAAGGAGTAACATGGGAAAGTGAGGAATCAATGAGGTTTCGATATCCACACTTACTTGAAGAATCGAGTATGTCTTTAAATTTTGAGGATGAAAGTTCTGTTAGAGGAGAAGAGTTGTGATATTCTCGATTTGAATCCCAGACCATGGGGAATGTACTAAGGATTGGCACGTCAGTAACGAGGATAGGCTGTGACTTAATCTTAGGGATTGTTCATGAGTCAATTAGCTGATTAGGGACAAGGTGATTCAAAATCAAGGTTACGATATACTAGAGCATTTGACCATAAAAAAACCGCTCAACCATAAGGATCACTGTGGGCAATCGCATACCATCACAAGTCAGTCGAGGGACGGGTATAGATTGATTCAGCTTGAGTATATACTGATCGCAAGTGATGGCACATGGTCAATGTACTATTTGTGAACAACCTTAATCCAATCCTAAACAATCGTGAGTTAGGGCAATATGATCAACCTTACTCGATTACATGACAATTGAGGGTTATTCATGAACCAACAAAGCTCAACCAAAAGTCACACGCAAAATCCTGAACAGGCATCAAGCTCAGTTTGAGTCTAGTTGTGTGAGTTATGCCAATGCCAACTAAATTGTAGGTCGTGTTAAAGCTATTTCCAATTAAAACTTAGCCACAAACCCCGGTTTGATTACGAATATTGATTGTAGATATTATCAAGGCATTTCTTTCCAATTGAAATGATTTTAGTGAGCCCATTAGTGCATTGATTGGAGAAATGCACTAATTTGAGGATATAGACTTTAACGAACCTAGAGGTGAGAATAATTTATCTTATTAAGATTTAAGTTGAGATGAGACAAATTTTGCAAGGCTATAAAAAAGGAGTAAGGACCACTTTGGGATAGACAAAGAGAAATGGACCAAATTGCCTTTCTCAAACCTAGTTAATAATTAAGAAGTCAACAAGTAATCTTAACCCTTTATCTTGATCTTGAATGGTGATTTTGGTAGGATGGAGGGTTAGGATCTCTTCTTACCACTCAAGTTTGGAGCCATCATGAACGAAAGGACAATAATGCAATGGGCATTAATGGTGAATGGCCTTCCCTTTCTCTTCAATCTGTCTTTCCTCCATATGTCTTCTTCCTCTTTTCTCTCTCTCTCTCTCCCTCACCCCCTTCGGCCGAACCTCTCCTCCTCCTCTCCTCTCTCTTGTTCTCTTCCTTTTCCTTTCTTTCCCTTCACTACTCGCTGCTCGTCTGCTCGTCACCCTGCTGTCCACCATTGCACATCGTCTGCCCATTTGTCTGCTTGCTGTCGTTGCTGCACTGTCACTTGCTCACATCGTCCACCATTGTTGTGCCGCCCTCGTGCCACATCGTGCTATTGCTGCTGTGAGCCACGTGTCACGCCCTGATACTCGGGCACACACCCATCCCTCTCCTTGGTCGATTTAATAGCGACGTCCCAGGACGCATCTCCAAACATTTTCTTTTTAATATACGCATGCGGAAGCATATAAACAATCCCTAAACAATAAAATAATGGGATAGGAAAGTAGGATTCCAAAGTTACACTTTAAAAGCAACTACCCTTATATACATTGCAAACTATAGTGCAATTATATAAAGGGCAAATTGTTAAGTCAGGTTTTAAACCACAAGTTCATAAAACAAGGTCTGCAAAAAGGGAATCGACTCTTATCAAAAGAGAATTGCCCTATGACTAACTAGTCCAATAGGATCGTCAATTCTTCAGACTTCTCCTTCTACACTTAAGGCCTCCGGTCCTTCACCAATGAAATTTTGGCCCACAACGGGGTGAGACCTTGTTTATGCTGCTAGCTACTTTTGATAGAAAAGTCGGTCCAGTGCTGACCGACAAGAATTGTGTGATCTGGTGGAATCACCCACACTTGATCACATGCCTCTGTCGAGTCGGCCTATCTTTGGTTTCTAATCGATTTTTAACCGTGTCGTAATGACCCTTGCAGATTAGCTCGGTCGAAAGGTCGCTTCTTGGTCAAATTCTCGAGTCCGATGCATTAGAATTTCTTAACGGCTTTACCTAATAAACTAGTTATCCCATAAATGATCAGTCCGAGGAAAAGAATTATATATGTGCAGATGAAATGCCCATTTCAATTTACTGAAAATAGAATTGGAAAATCGGGATGTCACACCACGAGCCACCATTGATCGTCCCTTGTCCCATCTCAATTATTCATAAGTAGATTTCTTAAACGTCGGTTAGGCCGTTGCATTACTTGACTTGAACTTAGGACCACCTCTAATTTCATAGGGCCATCCTAGGTGGAGGAACTCATGTGATTGATTTTATATGGTTTGCTCATGATATGTTTGGACTATAAGGCTTGGGAATGAGCAAGGAATGAGTATGAGAGAGTCAGGGTTGCTTGGGTTGGTGTGATTTGGGGAAATAGTTCATTTAGGCTTAGGTTACCGCTTGGATTAGGAGGTTTGCCGTGATTATTGTTTGTGGACTATTTGTTATTGTTACTGAGGTTAGATCTTCATGTTTGAGTGCTGTGGTTGGTTGAATAAGATTACGTGATGTGGTCTATTGCATGTTATGACTATCATGGTTGAATCGTCTATCTAAATTGTCATGTGATTTGATATTCAAGTATCATGGTTGCAAAATAAATGTTATCTTTGCATATAGAAGTCCATAGGTAATGGTCGAAGCTTGAGTTCACATCGAGCCTCCAAATCAAGAACGGCATTGGTTCTTAAACTTGTGTGGAAGTATGTCAGGCCGGGTCATTCTCTTAGTTTGGCGATATTGAGGCATATTGTACGATCCAAATTTGGCCTAGGCTAGTAATCGAGCGTCACGGGTCAAGCCATGATTATAGTTTCATGCTCAACATACTTTATTGTCACATTTATGATAGGCCATGAGCTACACGTTGCTTGGCATGCCCTTAGGGCATTCATACTTAGACTAATATGGAAGATAAAATCAATTACTTGTATGCTTGATTCGTGTGGTCACATGAGGGATTCTGTCACCAAGGTTTCGGGGGACAATGTCCCCACGTCAACGAGATGCCTCATTAATGAGAAGAAGATGATGACCTCATGTCAATGGGATGCCCCCGCATAAATGGGATGCCGTTCATGGGAGTGTTATGTTTGAAAGATGCTTAAAAGAATGCTCGACGGGAGTTCGGATGCCATGATCGATAGAGTGAGACGATGTCCCAAAGGTTTCCAGAAGAGCCATAAGACTTCAATTATGTGTGATTAATCATTAGACTTGATATAACATGGTAGTATGGGATGCCATGGGATTTTCAAGGCACTAAATGTATGCGAAGCATTTAAGTGCTATATGCATACTTTGGAAGTTGTTTTGTGGCTCTTGCATGTTTGACATAGCCTTATATGAGATGCATGAGATACGTGCACGATTTAATTATCATTTTTAATGACTTAAAATGCACGTGCATGCTGTAATAATCATTGTTTATGAAGTGAGAGGCATTGGTTATTTTGAAGGTTGCTGTTTGATTATAGAAGACTTTGTTAATGTTTTAGATGCTAACATCTAACACATGTGAATATTTTTTGCTATTATTTGTACAATTTGTGGCATGTGTAGATTTATATACTTTTGTTTAAGGCTCGAAGGACTTAGGTTAAAGGATAAGTTCCATCATGTATATAGTTAAGGCAAAATATAAGCTTTCCTATTGATCTGCCATCGATATGTTTGGGTTGGGTAATCATAAGGCTTTGATGTGAGGCATCCGCCTATATGAGGTTTAGGATCTTTACTTATTGAGTTTTCACCCTGTTTGTTGTTTGTTGTTGTTTAACATTTTTCAAGATCTGAGGTATGAGCCTACCATTCTCTTGTTTTGGTCTTCCTGTACATATGGAAGTCATGTTGCTAGACTTCGAGAACACTACCACCGACATCCTCTTCCAATGTCACACCACGACTGTGTAGGTGGATGAGAGTGTGGGGTATTTGGTTCGCCTTGGTCGATGAGAACTTCTACGGTTCTCTGTGTGGGTTCAACAGTCACCCCGGATCATTGATGAGTCAATGCTGCCCTCTCTTGATGGTACCGTGGACGATCCTTAGTCCGACCTTGACTACGGTCTGGAGCTTGAGCCGTCGCCGCGAGGACATCGGTGTTTGATTGGAATCATTTTTGGTAGCTGTCCTTGTAGAAGGAGCTAGGACTAACCCCTCTTATTTTTTTTTTTGTGTGGGGATGAGTAGTCAAAACAACCCTAGAGATGAGGGCTTGTAAATTTTACATGTTATGAGTAAATAAATAAAGTGTGGAAGTCATGTAATATATATGTGTGTGTTTTTTTCTTATTATCTATTGTTGTCGTTGATTGGACGTTGGAGATTGCACGCTTTCACATGTGCTTAATGGAAAGATAAAATCAATGAGATGGCGACGTCATCTGGGAAGTCGCAAATTAATCCCATCATGGAGGATGTCACATTCTTGCGGCGAGGGTACGGTCTGAGGGCATGACAAGTATGTCCATCAACTATTACGTGTTATTCAATTTAGTAATTTAACAATAAATTTAATGGAAACTAACAAATGGTAAATTTATCATGAGTATACTAATTTGAGGTTTTGGTAATCAAAAACATAATTTGGGGCAAATTTATAACGTATGTACGAGTTTGAGGTTTTTTGTAATATTAACCATCGATCTTATTCGGTTTTGTTTTCTTTTATCTTTGGGTTTTTTAATTTATTTAATATTTTTGACTTTTTATACTATGGCACCCATTTCACGCCATTGAGTGCCATATGACCTGGACATTATTTTTTTTTCCCTAAAAGATACATCGCCATTTTCATGAAAATAATATGAAAAGAGCTAATGAAGGTACTCAATTGCATGAATTGGACAAATTTTAAGACTTCATTATACTTTTGAAAATTTTAGAATTTGTCTTTTTCGACTTGTCAAAATGAGTCATAAATCCATTTCTTAATTCAAATATGATGAATTGAATTGTTGTATGAGTTATATTCAGTAATGGGTCATAAATGAGTTTCTAATGGTAAAACCTAAATTAATATATGTGTTAAATTGGTTCACAACTTACTTAAACCTAACCCACATTTATGTTCTCACTTTAATTTGGGTATGAGTTTTCCTAAATTGGATGAAATGTAGAAGTGTTTTACTAATATGGGTCTAGTCGAATATAGATTGGGTATGATGTGGGATAGGTATAAATCACCAAATTTGTGTTGTATGAAAATGGGTTAATTTTGGTCAGATAATTTTTTACCCAACCCACTCATTTCAGCATAGCCATACTTTAGTAATAATTTTTTAAACTTCTATTATACTTCTCTCTTTGTGAAGGGCATTCTGCAAGCGGAGAACTTTTAATTGTTCTGCGCGCAAACAATCTTGCATTTCCTCAAAACTCTTTGGGCTAAAGACATTTGCATTTAGGAAAAGCCTTTTCCCAAATACTGAACCAAACGGGGCTGGGACTGCTTCAACTATTTCACTTAATAATTGCACAAAATTCTCAATATCGATTGATTCGAGCAAACTTAACTATTATGTACATGGATACTGTAATTTTTAATGGGTCTATCAAAGGACGCTTGTTGAATACATTTCTCGGAAAAATACTTGACTTCCAAAATACAGATCGTGCATATAACGACGGCCAGTGCATTCGAATGAAAGTAATTGGGACATTTTTTAATGAAATTGGACGTCTAGTGCGTCGTATTTTATAATTTATTCTATTAAATTGACCAAATCAATTCAAAAAAATGAACTATTTCACATCTAGAAGAATTCAAAAGAGGCGCTGGAGGCTAATCGTGATCCCTTTAATAAATGCGAAAATCGTGCCTTTTAGACTTTTCCATCTTTATCTCTCTCTAGGCTGCTCCTATGTATCGAGAAAATATTGGGTGGTCCGGGAGCACCATATCAGCGTGGTCCCGGACCAATCATAGAGCGCCACGTGGACCGACGAATATGGCTCTGCGCCGTCTCTCCCTCTCTCTCTGCTATCGTGAGCGCGGGTTGAGTCAGCGCAAAAGAGAAAATCCTCCTCCTCCTCCTCTTTTTGCTCCCCCTCCATTGCAGCAGCAGAGCGAATGGAGAAGCTGCTGAAGGACTTCGACGTCGCGCCGAAGAACCCCTCGGAGGAGGCCCAGAGGCGATGGCGGTCGGCCGTCTCCATCGTCAAGAACCGCCGCCGGCGCTTCCGCATGGTGGCCGACCTCGCCAAGCGCTCCGAGGCTGAGAAGAAGCGGCGCGGCATCCAGGTTTCTCTCTCTCTCTCTCTTTCTCTCTCTCTCTCATGATGTGCATCACCTCTCGCGCGGTCAGTTTCGCTAGGATGGACGCTCGCGAAACCGCAGTCGATCGGCCACGCGATTGCGTTTCTGATCGGTAGGCGGAAGATTCAGCTGAGATGGTTTTTTACATGAAAACGAACACTCCAATTCTCATGTCTTCTTCGGGATCCAGTTCCCCTTCATTGACAATTTGACACGGCACGGCGTTCGTCTATCGGCCACAGGCTCTTCGCATCCATCCCCGACTTTCCCTAGGGTTTTCCCCTCGTCTCCTTGTGCCGCGTGACGCTCGTGTTTCGTGCATGTCGTGTAGGTAAATCGCTGCTGCTTCCAGACTTACCCCGAAGCGGAACCCCGTCCGCCTCGAATGGCGCTGAGATACCGGGTCAAGCGGCGGGGATTCCCGTAGACAATGCTCCCCCCCCTGCATGTCTTCCGATCTCATCCCGTGTGATGGGCCCTGCCCATAATTTCTGACAGGATAATATTGCTCGGCAATGCCTTGAGAAACACTCCAAAATACTTAAACAAATCACGTTTGTCTTTTGTTCTTGTGGTCACATTTCCTCCGACAAAATAATCGGATCCTCGATATACAGAATATAGGGAAATTATTATGAAAGATCGTTTTCATGATATAAAATTTATAAAGCATGTTACCGAGTATCTCGAATGATTTTTTTAAGTAATCACATAAGGTAATTCATAAGATTTCTAATTTGCCTTCTCTATTATTTGGTGCTTATGATGGACCGTTTTAACATTTATAAACATTGCATGTTAGTTTCTTAGAAAGTATCATTGCCATCAAAGTCAGAGTTCCCCATTCTGGAATCCAACGCGGAGCCCACAAAAGAAAAGTATGAAATTTCTAGTCATACACTTGCATTATGGGTTCTTTTCGTGGCTAAAGGTGCAAGGATGACTTTTTTGCTTTCACTGAAATAAATATGATAAAGGGGGATGATTTTCTGCACCTTTTGTTTCCAAATCTATTGAACTTATGACGTGTTTGACCATCTTTTTGTTATTGAGAATTTTTTTTTTTTATCAGAAATAGTTTTTTTTTTTTTGTCATTTCTCTTCACACGAACAAAAAAAGTGATTTCTTTTGTTTGTTTCTGATACCAAATGAATTTTTGATCTTTTTATATTCTAAAAAATAAAAGAATAAAAAAATAGAACGGTTAGCAAACAACTTCTAAAACAATCCTTTTATCCAGCGGCCCTCCTCCTGCCTCGGCTCTATGATGTGGACACATCTGAACAGGGTCTTCTCGCCCATCAGGCTTCCTCCCTCAGCGGGATACCTGAATTTTTGATTCTGCTTTTAACTTTCTCCAGAACTTGCGTGTTCCGCGAGGCTACGTAAGTTCTTTTCCAAAGGTGCGGACCGTGGCCACTACGAAATTCTAAGTCGCAGCCAACGTCCCTTGAAAACGGCAGAACGCGATGTACATGTTCAAATATGTTGAACGGGATTGACAACTCCCCGCCCATTGTTTGAAAATGGAGCAGTGGGGACCGTGTTTTTTTGTGTTGCTTGGTGTTTTTTTTTTTTCAAACTCTTTCCTCAAGCGGAAGCAGAATGGCCAGGGAGCGATCAGACGCCAGGGACCTCTTTTAATTCTGGCCCTGCGACCGTTTTTAGTACCTTAAATTAAAGGTGACGGACGAGTCATGTTGCCCGTGAAAAATAATGGAGTCGCATGGTCCTTTGTTGCACGGGTGTGCGAAAAGACCGCTCGAATCCGGAATTATCTAAACCGGATTGGATCGGCTGATTGAGTCCGATTTGTCTCGGTCCGATAATTGGACTTAAAAGTGAAATTAGTGTTCTTATAGTCCGGTTATTGAATATATATTTATTTGTTATTTTTTTTAGAAACTAGGAACTTATTAATGGATAATGAAATATTCGGATGAAAATATAAGATTTATTTCGGGTTTTGAATTTGTTGTAAATCATATTTTGAACAATAAGATATACGGATAAAAATATGAAAAAAATAATTACCGGTTTCATTCAGTCCGGGCCCCCAATGCCCAATGTCGAAAACTAAATGAGAAACCGATCATTTCCTACTTCGTCGTTATGCATGGAGGTCGTGCTACGGAACTGACCATCGAATTCAAGATCTTCCATAAGTCGTATTTGGGCGGGCAATGTCACGGGCACCATCGCTTAGTCCTTTTCTTTCTTTCTTTCTTTCCATTGGTCTGAATCGCTTAATCCTTTTCCCGGTCGTTGTGGTTGTGGTTGTGGTTTGGTTGGTAGTGGCTCCGGAATATGGACGGTGGAAAAGGACAAGGACGGGCATAAATGCAAAAAACCACTAGCTACGCACGAAGCTTCCTCGAGGTTTCCTCGGCCATAATTTCGGACAAAGACCGCAATATAAAATAGCGGTTCTCCATCCAAGTCGTAAAGTATTCACAGAAATATTCGAGGACGGACCAACCGTATGTGAAGATCAAAAGATGCGCCCCACTTCCCGTCTATTTTTTGAGTGTTAAGGACTTCACGGATTCTTGATCTTCGTTGGTTTTCTAGACTCTAAAGCTTTTTGTAGGATTCTGGACCACTCTTTTTAACTCGGTGGACAACTTTGCCGAGTTGCTGATGTTGTGTTGGGACTGGATATCTTTTGCACGGACTGATACTATGATTTACGTGATTACCTAACGTCCATTCGATACAAGGGCTACTTTCAGGATCCATCTCTATTTTCCCCATCGCCAGCTACTGCAAGTAGCTCCTTAAACCCCAGAGGTCCCCCATCCACGGCTGGTTGGCTGGCTTGTTTTCTTGAAATAGTCGAATCTTTTGGCAAGTTGCATGTTGTCTCATTCAATGGGAGGCCATCTTTGGCTGCTTTAGTGGCTCTTGCCTTTTAGGGTCTATTATCAGCCTGTAGAGCAGAATATTTGGCTACATAAGAACCCTTTCGAACTGGGAATCAGTGTTGGTGCTTCATTAATTGTTTTGCTTTTTTTGGCTGAGAGTTTGGTCACCTAACTATTAGATGCATTGTGTGACGAGATAGTCACTCCTAGGCCTGATTGGATACAGTTCAACTTACAGTTATACTGTTTAGTATGTGCCTTGGAGCGCTTTTCCTTCAAAACGTGTGAACGTGGAGCCAAGTTCACCATTCCCATCGTTTTCTTGGGGATGAGTCCCAGTTCAAATCTTGAATATATCAGAATTAGTTTAAAGACAGTACAGTTGAAGGGCTAGGAGGATGCGTGGACGTTTGGATGATTGAAAATTACTTTAGTGCATGGAAAATAGCTTCTCTTTTGAAAAAATAGGCAATTATTTTCCTTATTTTCTCGCCGTTCGTCCAAGTGAGAAGGAATAGGTCCCTCTCGACCTATTTCCTATTTTTTCCTCAATAAGTCTCATCATCTTTTTCACAATCTACGTATTTGGAATAAACTTAATTAATGCTCACGTTTTTCTATATTAAAAAAAAAACTATCTGGTGCAATATCTGACAGATACGATTTCATATTTTCTTGGTAAAATCTTGTTATTTAGATGGATCACAGGATATACAAAAAAAATATCGATTCCGGTTGTAATAATTACTTATCAATTTTAACAATACAAGTTGCTTTTAGTGGATTTCCTATTCCCTGAAATTGAAACCTTTGAAAATATTTGCAAGCCATAGTAAGTTTTCGTTGAAACAAACAAACCCTTAATTTACACATGGATTCCTTCTTGAATGTTATTTTTGGACGAGTCGTGTTCCTATAACGCTTGGTGAGAATTCTAAATGCCGAGTCCTAGTCCAGAATGATGACCGATGATATTCTAAATATCTTTCCCAATGCTCCTTTCTGATGAAATAATGTTTCACTTGTTTTCTCTTTCCAAGTTCTTTGGATGCCTTATCTAACCGAGGCTGGGAAAACACAAGCAATTGCTGATATATGGAGAATTTTCGTCCGATGAATCAGTGGATATCTTCATTTAGTTTCACATCCGGTTGTTATCTTCTTGGAGACTAGAATAGAATCAGTCTTTATCCCCTTTTGTTCTTGCTAGAAGAAAATGCGTAGAACAACTACCTCACTGATTTTGGACTTTTAGTGTGTTGGATATAGCAGTGGAGACATCGAAAATGAAAGAAAGTCACATTTTTGTGTTTATTATTGAAAACTTCTCCTGTTATAAACCATGCTGCATTTGTTGATTCTCTTTCATAGTCATCGCTAAAAGAAAATACCAAGACAAAAGAAGAAGCGCATTCTTGCGGTTCATTCATGAAACCTCTATTCTACGACAATGGAAGGAATGCCAGGGACTAGCTATTTGAATCTCTTTATTAGTCCTGCAGGTCTCCTAATGGTTTGCTGGGTGCACATGCACTCAAAAATTGCAAGACTGTGTTATTGGTTAGCATGCATCTTTGCCGATACAGGAGATTTTAGTATAATCTAGAGTCATAACTACCCTGACTGCATTTCACTTTGATTAAGAGTTAGTTTATTTATTATCATTACCATCTTCTTAACAAGATTGACGGTTAGGATTAACAATTTGACATTTCAATGCCTTTTCTTCCTGAACCAGGAAAAGATACGAGTTGCCCTTTACGTTCAGAAAGCAGCTTTAACGTTCATTGATGGTAAAACTTGGCATTTGAATTTCTATGGAGAGGTTATTTTTCACTTGGTGTTCTTGAACCAATTCTCTGGTCTTTCTGTTAATGATTCTGTGATCTTCTGAAGCTGCTGGCTTGCCCGAATACAAGCTCTCTGATGAAATCAGAAAAGAAGGTTTTGGGATTGACCCAGAAGAACTCGCATCTATTGTACGGGGGCATGATATAAAGCGCTTGAAACTTCACGGTGGAGTTCAAGGGATAGCAAGTAAAGTTTTGGTTCCTCTTGATGAGGGCATCTGCACAGAGGACCCCTCCTCAAAATCTTCAATATCTGTCAGGCAAAGGATATACGGCTTTAACCGATTCACGGAGAAACCTGCAAGATCATTTCTAACATTTGTATGGGAAGCCCTGCAAGATCTAACACTCATTATTCTTATGGCTTGTGCTGTGGTTTCTATAGGTGTTGGGATTGGTACAGAAGGATGGCCAAAGGGAATGTATGACGGACTAGGAATATTAATTAGTATATTCCTGGTGGTCATGGTTACAGCAATTAGTGACTATAAGCAGTCCTTGCAATTCAGGGATTTGGATCAGGAGAAAAAGAAAATATTTGTTCAGGTTACAAGGGATAGGAGAAGAGGAAAAGTGTCCATCTATGACCTGGTTGTTGGGGATGTTGTTCATATATCCACTGGGGATATAGTTCCAGCAGATGGTCTTTTTATAACTGGATACAGCCTTCTAATAGATGAGTCAAGCCTGTCAGGGGAGAGTGAGCCGGTGAATGTTTATGAGGAGAAGCCTTTTCTTCTTTCTGGAACTAAAGTGCAAGATGGGTCGGGAAAAATGTTGGTGACAACAGTTGGTATGAGGACTGAGTGGGGAAAGTTGATGGAAACATTGAGTGAAGGTGGAGATAATGAGACACCACTACAAGTAAAGCTGAATGGGGTCGCCACAGTTATTGGTAAGATTGGTTTGGGCTTTGCGGTGCTCACCTTCTTGGTGTTGACAGTACGATTCTTGGTGGAGAAAGCGTTAAAGCATGAATTCACTAGCTGGTCTTCTACAGATGCTTTGACACTTGTTGATTATTTTGCTATTGCAGTTACTATACTTGTCGTCGCTGTACCAGAAGGACTTCCTCTGGCAGTGACACTAAGCCTTGCCTTTGCTATGAAGAAGCTAATGAATGACTGGGCACTTGTGAGACGCCTCTCAGCCTGTGAGACAATGGGTTCTGCTAGTTGCATATGCACTGATAAGACTGGAACATTAACCACAAACCACATGGTTGTTGATAAGATATGGTTAGCTGGCAAAGCTATGGACATGAACATGAAGGGAGCTAAGGGTAAAGATTTCTTGAAATCAGAAACACGTGAAGAAGTTTTAGCCATCCTTTTGCAGGCAATACTTCTAAATACAAGTTCCGAGGTTGTCAAGGATAAAGACGGTAAACAATCAATTTTGGGAACACCAACAGAATCAGCACTTTTGGAGTTTGGATTGCTTTTGGGTGGTGATTTTGTGGCCCATCACCGGGAGAATAAGACTCTAAAGGTAGAGCCTTTCAGTTCAGTTAGGAAGAAAATGTCTGTGCTGGTGGCTCGACCAGATGGCGGGGCAAGGGCCTTTTGCAAAGGTGCATCAGAAATTGTTCTTGGAATGTGTGACAAGATTGTTGACGAGGAAGGGAATTTTGCTTCCATGTCTGAAGAGCAGGTTAAAAATATGACAGATGTTATTAAAGGTTTTGCAAGTGAAGCACTGAGGACACTTTGCTTGGCATTTAAAGATGTAGATGACACCTCAAATGGAAACATTCCCGAGGGTGGTTATACCCTGATAACAATAGTTGGAATAAAAGATCCTGTACGCCCTGGAGTCAAAGAGGCGGTTAAAACTTGTTTAGCAGCTGGCATTACTGTCCGTATGGTAACTGGGGACAATATTCATACTGCTAAAGCGATAGCTAAAGAATGTGGCATCCTCACAGAGGGTGGTATTGCTATAGAAGGAGCGGATTTCCGTGGCAAGTCCCTAGAACAGAAGCGGGAAATCATTCCAAGGATTCAGGTTTGTAAATAAGACCGTCAGTGTAGCATCTGACGTGACCGTCAGCTGAATGATGTTGGAGATGCATGCTTTTTACTAAATGCTGACTCTTGGTACAGGTGATGGCGCGGTCTTTGCCTTTGGACAAGCACACCTTGGTTACCATTCTCAGGAAAGAGTTCGACGAGGTTGTTGCTGTAACTGGGGATGGGACCAACGATGCTCCTGCTTTGCACGAGGCAGACATTGGATTTGCTATGGGCATAGCAGGCACAGAGGTGTGTGCTGCTAATATTGCTGGACATATTTGTGACTGCGTGTGTGCACGCTAAAAAAAAACCTTGGGGTACCTGTTGTTCCAAACTGCAAGATGAAAAAAATAAAAATTACCGGATGATTTACATAACTCTTCATTCTTACATCTGAACGTTTGCTTCTATACTTCTTACTGTATTAGGAACATCGCTTGTTACTGCAATTTTCTTCATGTTCTTCTGTGGAGTTCATTTTACGGCTGTATTCACATTGTTGGTTTGCTGAGAACATGGTCTAGTGGATGACGTTGACGCATCACAATTTGTTTCCTCCTGTCCTCATGGTGAATTTTCATTCGATTCTTCAGGTTGCCAAAGAAAGTGCTGATGTCATAATAATGAATGACGATTTCACAACCATTGTGAATGTGGCCAGATATGGACGTGCAGTATATATAAACATCCAGAAGTTTGTGCAGTTCCAGTTAACAGTGAATGTGGTTGCTTTAGTGATAAACTTTGTCTCGGCATGCATTTCAGGTGCGTTGTCGGCGGATTAGCTTGTTTTTCTGGAACTTCTTCGAAGTATTAGAACATTAACAACGACTGTGAGCAATTTGATCGAAAAGCCTACATTTATGCTTTCCAGGATCTGCTCCGCTCACGGCTGTGCAGTTGCTCTGGGTCAACATGATAATGGACACCCTGGGTGCACTGGCATTGGCAACAGAGCCGCCAAAGGATGAATTGATGAAAAGACGACCGGTAGGAAAGGGTACCAGCTTCATAACAAGGGCCATGTGGAGAAATATAATTGGTCATAGCATATATCAACTAGCTGTCCTTGGAGTTCTCAATTTTGATGGGAAGAGTTTACTTGGACTTCACGGCTCAGACGCGACTGAAGTTCTTGATACAGTGATTTTCAACACATTTGTTTTCTGCCAGGTACATCTTTCTCCTTTTGGCTTATATTTAGACCATCACGAACAATACCAACGACACGGCATGGCACATCTTTCTCCTTCTGTTTTAGCTCAATTATTAAGTAGTTTGTTATGCTTCTCAATTATGGTCAACACCTAAGTAGCGTTGATATAGACACGCGACTCGACATGACACGACAATCCAATACATCGTTTCTAAAAAGTTAGAGAATTCCAACACGTTAAGATATGTTGTATATTATATGCATTTTTATATATAAATAAAAATTATTATTTTATGATTATTTTAATCAATTTAGTATGATTCAAATTCAAAAATAAATAAATAATAATAAAATCCTGTAATAAATTTATACTAAAAACATTAATCCATCATTTATTAATATCCTTCATTGTTTCAATTTGATAATTCAACTCCATTTCAATAAGTAACCATAAAAAATAACTTGTCCAATTCATGAAAGAAATAAAAAAAAGAAAAAAAAATTCACATTATAGATGTGTTGAAAGGAAAAAGAAAAAAACTTGAAAGTAAATTGTATATTACGGAAAGTGAGAGTCAAAAAAGAAGAACATAAAATATTGGGTTTTTCTTCTTTCATAATTTTCTATTTTTGTTATTGATTTTTATTTTTCCACATATATATTTTGACCATTTATATATTGAAATTTTTTAAAATTGACCTTGCATGTCAGAATTGTCGGAAATTTACATATCGGAATTCTAACTCGAGTGTCGAAATTTTTTTTAAAATCCAACACGTGTTGATCTAGTGTCGGATACGTGTCGAAGTATACAACACGACACGAATGCTCTCAGAGAGTGTTGATACTTCCTAGGTCAATGTAATTGCTTCCTCTGCACCTTCCTTTTGCATAAATGCACTAATCAGGTCTTCTGACGTTACCATCTTGTCGCCAGTTTTATGCACATAGAAGAAGATTTTTCTTGAATTCTCTGATAATTTCAGAATTCTCACTGATGGCAGAAAGTGCTGACCTCTTTCCAGGTATTTAACGAAATAAACAGCAGAGACATAGAAAAGATAAACATATTCCAGGGCATGTTCAGCAGCTGGATATTCCTCCTCATCATAGTTTCCACGGTCGCATTCCAAGCAATCATCGTGGAGTTCCTTGGCACTTTCGCAAGCACTGTGCCACTAAGCTGGCAACTGTGGGTGCTATGCGTCTTGCTTGGCTCAGTGAGCTTGCCTTTAGGAGCTCTTATCAAGTGCATTCCTGTTGGACGAGACACACCGAACCATCACGATGGGTATGAGCTGCTGCCTTCCGGTCCAGAACTGGCTTGAACGCAATGAAGAGCCAAGGCACTTTCTATGACTAACTGAGATTTCAAAACGGACTATGACTGATCTGTTTTTTCGGCTTGTCATCGGAATTCTTTTCACAAGGAAAACGTTGAGAAAGAATGGGGAAGCATTAGGAGACATAGGGACGACGCTTCTGGGGTGCACATCTTCTTCTGTTTTTTTTTTTTTTTTAATAAAAAAACTCAATTTTGGATTTTCTAACTTAGCCGGTCAGTTTTGTTCGTTCTCGAACACAGTTTTGATGTTATGTCGGAATATTCGGAATTCTTTCACATTGCTAGCATTTCCTGGCTCACCTCCCAGGATCGATCAAATTATTTCACTAGCAAATTGAATTAGGACCTGCTCATTCGATTCTCTCTTGGAATTTTCTCGATCCTCAAAAAGATTTCCAGTTTCTCACCATTCGCGGGGTTTCTGTTCGGCCATATAGTGCAATCAATGTCACAGGCCCAGCATCAGTAATCTGAGGACAAGCGAGAATCAATCCGACCTACAACAAAGAAGAGTCTCAGGAAGCAGCATCGGTCTTGAAAACAAGGTACAAGACAATCCAAAAGACAATAGAATGTCGAATCTCGACATGCCCTTTTGCATCTGCAGTGGGAGAAGGTCAAGTTCCCCACTTGGTCATGGTGTTTCGAGCATTGGGTGGCAAAATTCTACGGCTAAATAATCAGATTTTTTCTGTTTTGGTAGAGTAGACTTTTGAAGTGGCCGGTAATTTTCCAATTTTTTTTTTTTTATAGAAACAGGCAGTGACTAGTGAGTTACCAACGCTATCAGAAATTCACCGATATCCTAATATTGGAGTAACTTACCAACATTTCAATGATTGTATACCAGTAGAATTGCGATAGTATTGGTAATTTACTTACGATACTGGTAAAAAGAAAATAGATTTTAAAAAAGTTAATGGGTTACTACTACAAAGGAATATTAGCAACTTCTTAGGAATGCTGCTAATTTACTTAAGAGACTTTGATAAAACTTAAGGGGATTTGGTAAGTTACTACATTCAAATGTTCGTAAATTTCTAATGGAGTTGGCAATATAACACCGGTTTATCTAACGTTGGAATCTACCATCGATAGGAAAAATTTTCCAGCCTTTATCAGGACTGGACCCTAGAATCGTCCCGTGGTGACATTGACAAAATCTAGTGGCAAAATAACACTCCAAGTGTCAAAACTTGGTACAATGGACATTTAAGTGTTAAAAGTTAGAAAAATGACACTTAAGTGTTATTTTTTAAAGAAAAATGGAACACTTGAGTACTACATCCGATGAACCCCTTGAAAATCCTATATGGTAATTTTTTTATATTAATTTTGCTTGCTTACGTGGCTCATTGGAAGGCTAACTCAGCAAAGAAATACAAAAACGACGTTGTTTTGGCACAATTCAAATTTTAATATAAAATTAATTAAATAAAATTTAAAACCATTAAAAAAAGGGGAGGGGGAGGGAAGGAGGAAGATGAATAGTAGCTAGCGGCTGAGGGCTTAGCCCGCCATTGCCACCTCCCCGCTATCGTTGGAAAGGTAAGGGGAGGGTCGATTGCCGAGCCCTGGCCAAGCGCTGGTGACCCCAACCGACTGGTGGTGAGGCCCCAACAGGCGGTGGCCCTTGGCCTAGCTAGGCGAGGGCTGGCAACCCTTACCAAATTTGGGGGAGGGCTTGTAGGCCCTTGCCATCGGTTAGCTGGCGTTGCCGGCCCTTAGCGCTTGGCAACCCTGGTGGACTCTCCCCACACCTTCCAAGCGATGGTGGGGAGGTGGCGGCGCAAGGGCCGAGCCCTTAGCCGCCGACGCTATTTATCTTCCTCATTTTTTATTAAAAAATTATTTTTAAATTTAATTAAATTAATTTGTATATGAATTATTCACCCACGTCAAAAGCAAAACAATATCATTTTGGCACTTTTCTAGCCACGTTAGCGTGAAAATGACGTCGTTTTCCACTTGGCTTGCCGAAAAATCGCCACATCAGCTTTTGGTCGAATTTTCTCGCCGTTGGCACTTAACTGATCTATTTTGTTCTGATTTTGACACTTAAGTGTCACTTTATTAACTTTTGGCACTTAAGTGTCCTATCGTGTCAAGTTTTAGCACTCCAGGAGTCTTAGAGTCGCACAACAACATTCTCATTGCCCTATTAACGACTCCTAGTGCCTCAAAAAGTTTTACTTCTTTCTAGGCACACATACGGGTAGCTGAAACATCCAGTAAACAAACGATAGACATTGAACCAAATTCATCCTGGGAAAAAGAAGAGAGGACATGCTTGGCACGTACCTAATGATCATCTGACCAAACCCCTTTCCCGTCAACCTTAACAAAGGGTGCATGCGAAACTTCAGGCCAGAGGGCTATCTGAAATGATCTACTCTTCTAGTGCAGTGAGAAAAAGAATATTTACTCCTTGCATCAACGACAGTTGAAGACACTTGCGAATATGAAGCTTGTTGAGAAGTGTAATATTGTAGCAGCCGTTCCAGTGGAGCCACCAAGCTTTTGCAATAAAAAATGCACAATTCCTCCATGGTGTTCGCAGTGGCCAGAAGCCCCTGGGGCAAGTGCCCCAATCGAAGTGAAGCTGAGACCGTGAAGAATCGAAGCTTTGGGAAGAGGTCTAATTCCTGATCCTCACGCTCAGTCAGCATGAGCTTATCAAAGCCTGCAGTCTGCAATGACTCTAGTGCGAGTTTGCTATCAAGAAAAGAGGTGACTTTTAGACATGAAAGTGGTAACTCTGCGTAATGAAAAGATGACTCATGTTTATGAAAAGACGTGATTGTTGATTATGAAAAGAAGTTATTGTTGATATGAATAAGTGATAATAGTTCATTATTAAAAATGGTGATGGAAGGGATAAGGTACCTATTTTTAACAGATGTGTCGATTGTTTGTCTATAAATAGGGACCGAATCTTACATTGTTCATAATAATTACAATTGTTCAAGGATTCAAAACAACTTCTTTGTAACTTTTTCTACTTCTCTTTTCATACACAATTTTGATAGCACATTCAAAGTGAGATTCCAAGAGAGAAATTAAGTAATTGCGGAATTCATTTTTTTGCCACTTCGGTTTATATCCTAGAGATATATTTATTGTAAAACTGGCAGTAATGGGAGCAAATAATATTTTAAGGACAGTCATTGTCATCATGCATCAAAGCAATCTATAACTACTGTTCAATCTTTATCCACTAAAATCGGAGAATCGGAGCTTACAAATCGCTTCCAGTGTTTCCCCACACCTAGATTTAACCCAAAACCCTAAGTGTTTATAAATAACAACTCAATTGGGTATAAACTCACGGCGCCAAATTACCGCGCGTTCAAGCTTTAAATAAAACGCTCTACGTACACCAAAATCAGGACGTACGGCTTCGCGTATTTCTTCAAAACTTCTCGCGGCTTCTTGCGGCTTCAAAAGCGTTGGACGTGCGGCTTCTTGCTTCGCGCGGCTTCACTCTCTCTCATACGGGTGCAGCAGCCGCGCGCAAGAAAGAGGACATCTTGTACGTAGGGTTTCCTTCTATTTAATTGCTTCGCTGGAACAAAACGTGTGCCCCAAAAGGTCAAACAATTGACCTGGGCCCACCTCTTTTGTTTCACGCGTGCAAAGGCTTAAATGAGGAAAGCCCATGGCGTGGGCCCCATCGTGGATAGAAGAACACGACTACTCCTCCTGCAGATAACTCAAAGATAAAATCTTTGCTTTCATTTATTTTATATTTCGTCTTTTGTAATCTGCAAAATCAAATTTCCCTAAACACTCAAAATTTTAAATAAGGACCCGATATTTGAAACCACTGCCTATAGTGAATCTATTTTCCCAATAAGGACCCAATGTGAACTTTTAGTCATCATATCTCCCGGTTATCCATTTTTAACAATAACAATACTTAGCTAAGACATCTCGGATGAAGTGGTACCTGATGTTGATATGCTTTGTTCGGTGATAAACTAGATTATACGCCAAATATATCGCACCTTGGTTATCACAGTGTATATCCACACTTTTCTGTTCTAACCCAAAGTCCGTGAGCAAACTTTGTAACCATATCGCCTCCTTCGCTACAAAAGTTAGTGCCATGTACTCTACCTCAGTCGAAGACAAGGCAATGTGATCCTGTAAGGATGCTTTCCAACTAACTGTACCACCTGCTAGCGTAAACACGTACCCTGCTAAAGATCTGCAATCATCCAAGTCACCGGCGTGATCCGAGTCCACAAAACCAGTGGTCTCACTACCATTGCTGTTCCTCCGGTATACTATACCCACGTCTGTTGTCCCCTTCAAATATCTAAGGATCCACTTTACAGCTTCCCAATGAGCTTTACCAGGACGCTTCATATAGCGACTAACCACGCTCACAGCTTGTGAAATATCAGGCCTAGTGCATATCATAGCATACATAATACTACCCACTGCACTAGAATAAGGAACACGGGACATATGCTCCTCCTCCTCCTCAGTCTGCGGTGATAATTTATCTGAAAGTTTAAAGTGTTTTGCTAAAGGTGTACTTACAGATTTTGCCGACTGCATATTAAAACGTGCTACGATCTTCTCAATATATTTCTTTTGAGATAGACGTAAAACTCCTGCAGCCTTGTTACGCAAAATCTCCATACCCAAAATTTTCTTTTTGCAGCACCTAAATCTTTCATCTCAAATTCAGCATTTAACCGCCTCTTGAAGACATCAATATCATATATATTCTTAGCCGCTATCGCATATCATCAACATAGAAGAGTAGATAAATCAAAGAACCATTCTCCAATCTCCTATAGTAAACACAACTATCCATCGACTTTTTGAGTAATCTTGACTAGCCATGAAAGTATCAAAACGTTTATACCACCATTTATCTTAGGAGATTGTTTCGCCCATACAAAGATTTCTTTAACAAGCAAACATGATCTTCCTTACCTGAATAGCAAATCCCTCTGGTTGCCTCATGTAAACATTTTCCAATTAAAATGAAGAAACGCAATTTTTACATCTAGAAATTTGTGATTGGAAAAAAAAAAAATTCTAAATTAATTAAGTTTAGGGAGATTCATTTAAATGTTTACGTTTTCTTCTTTCTTCTCCACCGGGAATGCCCTGCTCCTTTACAACCAAATCAATGTTCGGTCATCATCGCGACTCGATTCTCTCGCTCCTCACCCTTGCTCGACCATAACGTACCGGTGATTTAATGTGCCTTCTCTGTGGAGAATTTGGTCTCCACAAACAAAACTCCTCCGTTGAAGCATTACGGTCTCGTCAAAGCATATGGTTTTTTCACCCCATTGCATAACCCGTTTTTGAATTCCATGTCTCAACCAATAGAGAATTTGGGTCTTCGACTTTGCAAAGGATGGGTATAAGGAATGGGAGAACTTCAGTCTTTGACTTTGTAGAGGATGGGTACAAGGAACAAGCAGATTTTGTTCTTCCGTTCGCCACGCCATTTTTATTCTGTGGTGTCCTGTGCTTGTGCGGTGTCTTACAATACCTTCTTTCTCGCGGAGACTCGGTAAAATCTTTACCACGTAACTCCATGCCATTATCGGTTCTCGGGCACTTGATTTGTTTATCGACGCTTCTCAATCAATGCCTTAAATTTCTTGAACCGATCAAACACATCATATTTGTGCTTGAGAAAGTAAACCCATACCTTCCTCGAATAATCGTCGATAAATGTCGGCATATATCGGGCACCTCCTTTCGAAGGAACCGAAGACGGGCCCCGGACGTGAATGAATATATTCAACTCGGTCGTTTGGAATGAATAGGCTGTAGTAAACTTAACACGATGCTTTCTTCCCATAGATGCGGTGCTCACATAAGTCCAGCCTTTCCCCTGTCTTCGACCCTTCAACAACCCCCTTTCACTCAAAGCATCGTCATACCGCTTCACTCATGTGCCCTAAACGCATATGCCATAATTGAGTTAAGTCGAAACCGACTCACCCGATGAAACGCAGGTTTCGGTCACGGTCTCTTCCAGTAGATGATAGAGAGTATTTATTTTCTTCCCCTTCATCACTGTCATGGCACCTCGAGAGATTTTTAGTACTCCACCTTCAGCAGTGTACCTACACCCGATGTCATCGAGTGTCCCCAGAGAAATAAGATTCTTTTTGAGCTCCGGTACATGCCTCACATCTGTCAATGTGCGAACCACCCCATCGTGCATCCGGATCCGAATTGTCCCTATCCCCACAGCCTTACTGCATCGCATTATTCCCAAAAGAACCCTACCACCATCTGCAGCATGGTAAGTAGTAAAACCTAGGGTTTTTTTGATTCTGTTTAGTGCTCCCTTCATTTGTTAATTTTATTCCTCCTCTTTGGATCTCTCCCGATGTGCCCCTCCTTGTGATTTTTTTTTCTATGGCGTGATTTTGGACAAAATTGCCTCAAACTCCGATCGTTGGAAGAGAATCACATGCTTGATAGTCAGCGAATATTTAGCTAACCAGCAAGCCCGTTCTTCATCATCAAGTTTTTATTTTCGGATCCAACATGAGTTTATTAAATTCATCTAGGTGAATTCGATAGACGTCCTTATTTGATATCAAATTGAAACATCTTCTTCAGGCATATACAAGCGATTGTTCAAACCTTTCTTCACATAGAGTGCTTGAAGTTTTGCCCATAATTCTGCGGCATCCTTCTCCTCAATAACCTCTAATAAGACCTCATCCGACAAATTTAATAGGATTATGCTCTTTGCTTTTTCCATAAGCTCTACCCTCTCTGAAGCTTTCATTATAATTGGCAACTCATCTTCACCATCTAGTGCCTTGGCCAAATCTTGTGTTGTCAATAAAGCCCGCATCTTGATGCTCCATAACACAAAGTTATTTCTTCCATCAAACTTCTCAATCTCAAATTTCGTCTCAGACATAATTGCAATAATAGAATTTCCAGATAATAATCAGACAAGCAAAAGCCCCAAATCACAATCAAGAAATCCAACCCCAAGCTCTGATACCAATTGTTGGGATATAATATGCGGAATTACTGGATCTTGCAATTTACGTCAACGCGAAATCACCCGCAGAAATTAGACGAGAAAATAAGGACACAGAAATTTACGTGGTTCGGTCCGAGATATCGGATGCCTACGTCCAATCGGAGGCCAGAGCGACAAAATAATCCACTAAAATCGGAGAATCGAGTTCTGATCGCGGCTTCGTTTCCCACACCTGATTTAACCCCAAACCCTAAGTATTTATAAATAATCTTCTACGTTGGGTCCTTCTATTTAATTGCTTCGCTGGAACAAAACGTTTCAAACAATTGACCTGGGCCCACCTTTTGTTTCCGCGTGCAAAGGCTTAAATGAGGAAAGCAATCAGTTCCTGCCTCAAAGATAAAATCTTTGCTTTCATTTATTTTATATTTCCTCTTTTGTAACAATCAGTTCGCCCAGCAGCAGGGACATTAATCACGGACAATTTTCTATTATCAAAGGAGTAAGGCTGTTCAAGCATATTCTGCCTCCAAACAAAAATTTTAGATTTCCACAATTACGGAACTGCAAGTGCCTCAACGACTTCATGCGATGAAAATCCGCTCTCAAGGAGACTTTGCTGCTATGCTGTCAACCATCCCGACCACCCAGCAAGAGATTAAAACAGCAGAACACGTAGCTTACTAGAATCTGGAAGTCCCTTCAAGCGGCGATTCCCCCTACGCAGGAACTAGGTAACTTTTCAAAGATAGGAGAATACAAGTTCAAAAACCCTAACTACTTGCACTTAGATATGCTGTTGACAGATCTTCTCGCATCAAATGTGTCCTTCGATTCATAGTTAATCATACACACTCATTGTGACTTTAACTTGGTTAAGTAGGGTGGGGTGTCGTCCTCTTTCAGTCTTCCAGATGAATTAGTACACGGTAATGTAACATGTTGAGTTCTTTCTGGAACTCTCTGGGAATTAACATTAAGTTCGAAGTAGTAATTTTGTTCTGTTGGTATAGATAATTCAAGATAATATAATAAATCATGCATTCTGAAAACAAAATCTGGGTCGGCTTGCCAGGCTTCTTGGAAGAAGGATCTGGACCATAACTCTTTGAAGCACTTGCCACGGGCTACTTCAGGAGTTCGGTTTCGATCTGATGATAGAACAAGCCCACACGCAGTGCAAATGTAAGCCGTACTTAAGTGGGTGAGCACCAAGCAAAGGTCCAGTCTAGTCTCAAGGAGTTAATAAATGGGAATAGCGAAGATGATTGTAAAGGATTGTAACACAGTTTCAGGATACATTATACGTCCTCCTCTATCTGTGCGGATCTACACACGTTATCGTCTCTCACCAGCTCCCAAGATTGGTTGTCGTCCTTTGAGTACAGTAGGCTGCCGAACATCTTCAACACCGGCAGAACTCTCCTGCATCTTTCTAGGATTTGATTTCCAATTTGCAGGAGACAGAGACTTATTTCCGGCTCATTTTTCTCAGACGCCAATCTCTTGAATAAGGACATTGATTCTTAATGTGAAAGGCCCTGTAGGTTGCACACCAATACAAAACCCCTTTTCATAGTAGCTGTTGAGTCGCATGTGGTCACACTCACCTTGCTTCCATCAGCGGCTTCTGCCAACTCGTCCCTCAAATCATCCCATTCATCCTGGTTCATTTTCCCCTCTCCATATAAGAAGAGTAAGAACTTTCCGTAACTAGTAACATCTCTTGGAAGAGTTTGCAGCTTGCGATAGTCCACGTTATTTAAACTCTGATTAAGGGCACATTGGGTGATTCTTTCCATTATAAGCCGCATGCTAAAATCATGGCACATACTGACTAAAATTAGCAAAGCAAAGTGCTCCCTCACTCTATCCTCATTGAACACTTTTTTTTTTTTTTTATCTGGTCGAACATTGAACACCAATTTAGCAAGTGCAGTCTTGCCCAAACCTCCAATGATGGGAATTGCCGAAAGGTTTGCACCATCTGTAGGCAGATCTTGTTGCATCAGGAGCACAATGATCTTGTCTTTATCAGCCTTCCTCCCAGTGATGGGATCAAATCCTCTCACAAAGTTTGGTTTCATCTCTCTCGCTTTCGCTCCTACTAAACTCCATCACAGACTTGCTTGTCGAGACCAAACTCCTCAATCTCAGCAACCGTCTGCTTTAATCTTCCTCCTATCTCACTCATCTTTTTTCCCATTCTGAGGCGGAATATGAAGGGATTAAAACAAGAAAAGAAGTGGCTTAACTTGCCGAGTTTCGGTAGTTGACAGTTCAATTTGTTTCTCAAGGCTTCAAGTTCACACTGGACATCATTAAACAAGTCCTCGACATCATTAAGCTACTCTAACCACACTCTGAGCTTTTGGTTGTATGCATGTGTCACACCACAAAACCAACAAGAGTGACAGATGACATCACCGTCCTTCCACTCAAAGGATGTAGTCTCAAATAAAGACTAATAACCTGTTATCAAAATATATCTTCAACTATGTATACATAATCCAGCGGGTTGATTAACCAACAAGTTTGGTTACAACATAAAAGTTTCTACAATCTATCCAAATCTTTTTTAACATTTCTAGCTAACAACTATACCCAGCAACTATCAATAGTCATAAAAACAATTCTCTCAGACCATATGAAAAATCACTCCCAAAAGTTCCTGCCAAAAGTGCTTTCGTACAATATGCGGCTAACTAAGGAACTTGAAAAATATGAAAGATGAATGAAATAAGTAACCACCACTCAATGAATAATATGTCTCTTTTAAATAGATTGAGCCTCAATGATACACATGTAAGACTTAAAGACATAACTCATTTATACCAATTCAGAATATAATAAACTTATAAGAATAAAACACATTATGTATTACTTCAACCTAACTATATTCATAGCAATAATACCCGTTTCCTCAGTAATATCAAAACCATATCAATGGTCCAATTCAATAATCAATCTCGTCAAATCACATGCCAATAGTCCATTTCATGCTCAATATTTATCTTAAGGCTTTAGAGGTGGCTCACATGAAACTTGCGTCATCATGTAGCATTTAATCTTTGATCAATGTATATAAATAATACAAGGTCTTAGAGTTGGCCCTCACGAGACTCACATCTCTGTGTAGCACTTGGATCTTGATTACACATATCACTAGTACAATGCCCTAAAGATGGCTCTCGCGTGACTCGTATTATCAATAGTTTGAGGTGGTAGACATAGCTCCCAAGGGACTTACACCATGAGACTCGCATTGCCATATAACACTTAATCCTTGACTATAAGGCCGTAGAGGCGGATCTAACGAGGCTCGCATCCCTATGTAACACTTAGCCTTTGTATGATATGCATACTTACAACTCTTCATTGGGTTCCTAGCGGTCATGAACTTAAATCCATCAACTCCAATAATTCACAAACCAATCCATAATATATATCACATATTGGTTTCACAAATCAAAACAAATAACCTTTTCACAACATAAAAGTATTTGTCAAATCATTTTAAAACTTATTTCATAAATGAGTTCATTATATATATCCTTTCACAATACATTTTCTAAAACCATTCTCAAACCATTGACAAATGCGACACTCACTTCGAAATGTCCAAAACCAAACAACACGTAGCTAAATAAGCTGATGATCTTGTAATCCTATCAATTAAATGAGAATTGACTTCAAAATTGAGTAAAACGCTATCTCAACTATGAATTGGGTAAACTACGCTCAAACATTAACAAAATAACTCATATGCGACAACAAATCATTCACCCAAAGCAACCATTTGCAATGCAAAACTCCGATGCGAAACTCTAAAATTCTCACTCAAATCAAACTGCTGATCTAAATCCACTCCTATCAAACCACATGGCTTAACAATGCCATAATTCACCATTTTTATGAAATTTCATAATTTAACAATTTCAAAATTGAATTTCATGGCTCGAATTTCATTAAACTTTGAATTTAAGTCTTAACTTCGAAAATTTTTCCAATTTGAAGAACAAAGGGTACAAGCATTTATTGAGCATTGCAAATCAAAGTAGACCATATTAGGCGAGGTCCCGTGGTGTATATGCATGAGTTTCCCTCTTCCCTTTTTCCTCTCTCTTCTCTCGTTTTTCCTTTCTTTTATTTTCCCTCTTTCCTCCCTATTTCCGCAAGCTCTCGATCCCTTTTATTAAGCTAAGCGTCCACTGTTGCTTTGTTGTCCGAGTCAATATTTTTTTTTTTTTTTTAATGTTTGGGCGCCATATTACAGCCTGTTTCACTTCCGCATCCAAGTGCATTCCTTTAAAGATAGAAAATTGTATAGAACATTATCAACCTATTACATTTTTGCCAATTCAGCCGTAATTTTTTTAATTTTGCCAATTGAGTCCATGCAAGCCAATTTTAACCGGAAATCACTGATATGAACATTGGCTATCTTACGTGGCGTGGCAACAACAATCACTAATATGAACAATTTTTAATAATATTTTCATATTATTTATTTATTTGTTTCTTTTCTTTTACTTTTTTTTTCCCTTTCATTCTTCCTCCTCTAGCTAGTCGTCAAGTTTTGGTGACTAGCCAGAAGTGAGGGCTAGGAAGATTGGTAGCCTCTGGTGAAGTTCACCCTCATTGGTCACTAACGAGGGTAAGCCTCACACACTATGCCCTCGTTGGTCACTAGCGAGGGCGAGCCTCACATGCCCCTAGAGAGGTCGAGCTTGCCAGCCATGGCAAGGCCGATCTCACCTAGCGACAGTGAGGGTGAGCCTCGCTAGGAGCAGGCAAGGCTCATCCGAGGCCGACAAGGTCTCTGAGAAGGAAGAAGGAAAGAAAAGAAAAAGAAAAATAGGAATAAATAAAAATTTTGAAAAAAAATTAAAATATTATTGAAAAATTATTCATGTCAATGCCGACTATACTATGTGGCACGGCCAATGTGTTAAAGTTGGCCGAATAGACTTAATTAATAAAATATGAAAATGCTTAGGACTCAATTAGCAAAATTAAAAGATTTAAAACTAAATTGTAAAAAAAATGCAGTTTACTTAAGACTTTTTAGACAATTTTCCCAATGGCGAAGCTTCCGTTGCTTGGCTTCAATCTCATCATCAACCAGGCATTTTCTTGAAGGGCAAGTGAGGTCAGCTACCGCAGGACCCTCTCTGCGACGCCATAGAGCACTGAACTCGCCAATCCCTGGTTTGTGTTGGAGTTGGAGGGGTTTTGCTAAACTAGAGCCACTCAGTAACTTTGAAAAACATGGCACAATTCAGCCCCTCTTGAGTACTCCTTAAAGACCGAAGTACTTAAATCAAGATTCCTCCAGCTCTACAACACTGCTAGTTTTCTTTTTAACGGGGTGGTGCTCGAAGCATTACGTACATTACAGCGATTGCGTCACACAAGAGCGCCACCATTTAGAAGCTTACCTTACTAAAAGCTAAACGAAATGTTACATTCCTTAATGAAGGACCATGTGAGACCCAAGTTGAACTCTTCTTTTCTTGATTGCCCGCACCAACATCACATCAAAAGCAGAGTATAACCGAATGCTTTGTTTATACAATTATTGTGGCCGTCACATGCCAACCCACCCAAGTTTTTGAGTGTATAATATGGACTTGGGGGTCCGCTTTCAATTTTTTAAGGATAAGGGCATCATAAGAATCACTGCTCTTTAACCATGATACACATTAGAGAACCAAGGTTCTCCATTTAAATATAAAATAAAAATCTATTGGCCCTCTCCACATACTACCTGAAAATAGGGGAAAAATATTATGTGAAATTTGGCTAAAGTTTCATGGAAGATTCAGTCATCTCTCTCTAATAGAAAAACCAGGGTCTCTCTCTCTTCCCCACCCCCACCCCCCAAAAAAAAAAAAATCAAATAGACAGCAAAATTGAGGAAGAAGAAAGGTGAAGAGGGCCATTAACTTAGTTATAAGTAAAAACAACATAATTAACTTCCACTAATCACGGACCAAACACTGACTAACATTTTTACCCAAATAACAATTCATGCACCACTCTACTTTGTTTGCCACTTTAGGTTCGATATATCCCAAGTCTTTCTTTAAGGTTCTAGTTGTATCAATTATCAAAAGCTTGGGCCCCGGTACAATTTTATATAAATTGGCAAATTTAATTGTAAGATCATTTAATCGCTTGATCTCGCAACTATCATTACATGTAATGGCTCGAATAGACGTGTACGTGTCACTAGGTGCTAAAATTTTCAATTGCACACATTCCTTTGAATTCATATTCCAAAGATCATTCAGACAAAGTTAATTTTGCATTGAGATAAGTTGTCTAACGTCAAAGAGAAATGAATACTTTCCAAAGCCAGAACACATGAAAACATTCCTCAAGAGGGCAGACTGACAACATTTAGCTTTGTCTTCATCTCTAAAGAAATTACAAGCGTTGAAACGCATTCAAACTACAACAGAATGAGTCTCGGTCTACTTAAAGAAGAAGTCAACCTGAACACAAGGTACATAATTCCAGAAAATGCTGACTCTCTTGGCCTGGTCACTTGGGAAGAGTTCAGCAGATTTATGAACTTCTGAAATATAGATTTATAGAGAGCATTCTCTCTCCAGATGCTATAACCTGCAATCAAACCCGTAAACAAAAAAATTGATTGTGAATGGAGCCGACAGAGCTACCAAAATGTGAGAGCGCTACTGCATATGATCTAGTTATGTCTACTCGTCCGACATCTTCTAACTCCAACAAGAGCACAGCAAAAGGACCAATTGACTAATACGCAAATGTACATCCGTTTATTGTCAAAATTCAAAAGCCAAATGGACTGTCGACTTTGTTATATTATTGTCACGATAAAGACACAACAGTGTATTAAGTAGACATTCAATGCAGAACTAAATCGTGACATCTTATACATAGATTGCTTTCATCCCAAATCGGCAGTCATTCAACTCCCCTAGAATTAGACTCGTTGATTGAACATCCAGTAAATAAGCAATGGGTACTGAAAAAGGCCGACACTTTACTAAGTGAGAAGAAGAATAGAGGATAGGCGCGGCACATACCTAATGATCATTTGATTGGACGACTTTCCAGTCAACCTTAATGAAGGGCACATGAGAAATCTCAGGCCAAAGCTCACCATCTTCCATCTGACAGTTTTTACTCAGTTCAGGGCAGTCTGCAATGCACAACTCTTGGAGTGCAGTGAGCAAATCCACTCCTTGCATTGACGATAATCGAGGACATCCAAAGATATGAAGCTTTTTGAGATGTGTAAGATCTTGCAGCCACTCCGGTAGAGCCATCGAGTTTATGCAGTCATTAATGTACAACTCCTCTAAGGTGTCAGCAGAGGCCAGAAGCCACGGCGGCAAGTACACCAATAACGGTGAAGCCGAGACAGTGAAGAAACGAAGCTTCGGGATGAGGTCTGATTCATTATCCTCAAGCTGAGTCAATATGAGCTTGTCACAACCTTCGATCACCAATGACTCCAACGCAGTCAGTTCAACCAGCGGCAGAGACAGCAGTCGTGGACAATTGTCTATTACCAAATGTAGAAGGTTGTTCAAGCATACTGTGCCTCCAAACAACACTTCTAGATTTCGACAATTATGGATGAACAAGTACCTCAAAGACATCATTCGATGAATTCCACTCTCTAGTAGACTTTTCTGCTTCGTGGTCAACGATTGAAATCAAAGGTTGATCATCCTATCCATGTCTTGAGGCACTTCCTGTAGTTCTGAGCACCTGGAGACAGATAAAAGCAGCAAACTATGTAGCTTACAAATAGCATCCGGCAGTTTCTTCATGCGGCAATTACCCCTTAGGCAAAGCACTTTGAGATGCTTCAACTTGACTATGGAACTTGGTAACTCTTTTTTGGTAAAAGGTAATTATATTAAGCTAACAAATATTTACAACAAAAACAGCACCAAAACATACACTCATAATGAACAGAGGCATAATGAGTGGAAGGGTGCCGAGAGAAGAAGAAAAGGGAAGCCAACAAGGCACAAAACGCAGTTAAGCCGCGCAACTATGGTCACATCCAAAAGACGGACCAAACAAAAGAAGGCGACCAGCCAGCCAAACAATGGCAACCCAAGCCAAAACCAAACAAAACGTCATTGCCCAAACGGAAAGGACGAGACAACCGGCAGGAATCAAGGCCAGCATCGGAATGACAAGCACAGTAGCGGACCCTCCTGCACCACCACTCCAATGTGGAAATATTACGGATGCGACGGAATAGAAGAGAAGATGCAGGGGTCTATCCCCAGCTACGTTGAAGTCTCCTGTTTCTTGGGTTATCTTCAACATTTGAGAAGGTTAAAGCCTTATCCTTAACCACTTTAATAAGGTGGTTCTTCACGGTCGGAAGCGTGAAGGTATAGTTCCTAAAGAGAATCTCATTCCTATATTTCCAAATAAGGTGGCAAAGAGCTCCAAAAGAGAACTGGGCGATAGAGTGATAGAAGTCCTTACCGGATAGGAACTTTATAGCCCAGCAAAGGTTGTCAGCCCAAGTCCCATTCCTCCAAGGGAGGTTGCATTTGGCGGCCCAAGAGAAGGCACAACTAGCCGTAATGCTACAATGAAAAAATAGATGATCAATAGAATCCGGAGTTACTTTGCAAAAGGGGCACATCACATCCCCAGTCCTGCCATGCGATAAGAGTAAGGCCTGCGTAAGAAGACGATTCTTGGTTATAAGCCAAAGAATGAACTGATATCTTGGAGCTATATCATTGTTCCAGATCAATGAAGCCCAATTGACCCGAGGCTTCTTTTTTCTGATGAGGTGCCAAGCCGAAGCAATCGAGAATAAACCAAACATGTTTTCTTGCCAAGTAAGACGATCCGGAGCCTATACTAGAAAGGGAAGGGGATGTTCCCAAGACAGTAAAACTTCTCGCATGGTTTGTCCAGTAGGCGAAAAAAGATCAACCACCGTTGCATGCCTGGGGAGACCAGATCTATAAATGAAAGAGTAAGAAAACATCAAGTTGAGGGGCCTCTCGGGTGCCAGTGGTCGAACCAAAAGGAAACAGAGCAGCCATCTCCTAACTTCCATAGAAAAGATAATTGAAAATCAGTCCTAAGGTGGAGGATTCGCTTCCATGCCCAAGAGCAGCAGGTGGGTTGCTTAACCACCCAAAAACACTTTCTTTTAAGGAAGGTCGAGTGGATCCACCTACACCACAAGGATTCTTTGTTTGTAAATAGGATCCATATGTGTTTCAGCATCACTGCCTTATTACAATCCTTTAGATTGCGGATGCCTAGCCCTCCTTCCTCATTTGGAAGGCAAACATCATCCGAGGATACCTTGACACCACCCTTCCCTAGGCCAGGGCCCTTCTAGAGAAATTGTCTCAAGATCTGTTCAATACGATCCAACACTGCAATAGGGATGATAAAGACACTAGCCCAATAAGCTTGGATTGCATGAAGAACTGACCTTATAAGCTGAAGACGTCCAGCAAAAGAAAGGAAGCGTTGAGTCCAGGACTAGACTCTTGTAGTTATGCGATCCACAATGGAAATGCAATTTGCCTTGCCGAGGCAGGAGGAGATAATAGGAACTTCAAGATACTGCACAGGCAAAGACCCCTCCTAAAAACCAAACACTAGGAGAATCTGTCTGCACAAATCTACCGATCCTCCCGCAAGAAATATCTCACTCTTATTAGAATTAGGCTTGAGTCTACTCCAAGAAGAGAAGGTATCTAACCCCTCCTTTAAGAGAGAGATGGAAACCAAGTCAGCTCTGCAAAACAGAAAGACATCGTCCGCAAAGAAGAGATGTGAAAGACTCAAAGCCTTGCATCTCCAAAAGAACTTGGTAACTCTTCATAGCTGGAAAGGCACTTCCATAAACCTCAAGTACTCGCACTCAACATCTCTTGTATTGAATGTGTCCGGGGACTCACAGCAAATCATTTGCACTTTGTTTGACTTTAACCTGCTCAAGAATGATGGGCTTCGTGCTCTTTCAATTGCCCTGGTGAAACAGTTTGCAATAATGAAATGTGTCGAGTTCTCTCTGTGATTCTCTAGGAACTATGACTGAGCACGGAGCAATCGAGTTGTTCTGTTGATACTGATAATGCTAGACCACAAAGTAAATCATGCATTTTAAAATTGAGAGATAGACCGCTCTGCAAGGGTTCTTGGAAGAAGGATCTGGACCACAACTCTTTCAAGTACTTGCTACAGGTGTCTTCAGGAGTTCCATTTTCATTTGATGGTGGAATGAGCCCACACGCAGTCCAAAAATAAGCTATATCAAAATTTAAGATGATGCAGCCTCCACGAAAAACTGAACACAGGGCAAAACATTGTTTTAAGTGGGATGGCAAATAGATGTAAACACAGTTTCAGGATGCATAGAATGTCCTCCTCTGTCTATGGATCTACACATATCATGGTCTCTCACCAGTTCCCAGAATCGTTCATCGTCCTTTGAGTACAGTAAGCCGCCCAACATCTTCACTACCAAAGGGACTCCCCTGCATCTTCCTACAATTTCATCCCCGATCTGGAGGAGTCGCTGGCTCATTTCCCGTTTGTTTTGGTCAAATGCCCATGTCTTGAACAAGGACATAGTCGTCATGTGAAAGGCCCTGCAAGTTGTACGTAGGGAACTTGTGATGACAGGTACTTTGGCATCTCACGTGGTCACAATAACCTTGGTTCCATTGGCAGCTTCGGCTAATTGAGAGCTCAAACGATCCCATCCAGCCCGATTCATTTTCTGCACGTCATCTAGGACCAGTAAGAGCCTGCAGCGACTTATGATGCCCCTTAGAAGAGTCTGCAACTGGGGATAGTCCAAGTTGTTCAAACTTTGGCCAAGTTCACTCCGGATGATCCTTTCCACGATTAGCCTCACATTAAACTACCGGGCATGCTCACCCAAACATTCAAAGCAAAGTGTTCTTGCACTCTATCATCATTGAACACCAAACTAGTAAGTGCAGTCTTGCCCAAACCTCTGACTCCAACAATGGGAATCATGGAAAGGTTTGCGCCATCTCTAGGTGGATCCTGCTGCATCAAGAGCTCAATTATCTTATCTTTATCAGCATCCCTCCCAATGATGGGATCAAATCCTCTCGCCAAGTTTGGTTCCATCTCTCTCACCCTTACTCCTACTGCACCACCATCACAGGCACGCTTGCTGAGATGGAATCCCTCAATCTCACCAACCATCTGCTTCAACCTTCCTCCTATTGCACTAATCTTTTTGCCCATTTTCAGATGGAATGCGAAGGGATTAGAGCAAGTTCGTTGCTGACCATTCAGTTTCTTCCTCAAGGCTTCCCAACGGACACCATCAAGCAAGTCCTCGATATCATACAAGACATCTTTAAGCTGCTCTAACCACGCTCTGAGCTTGTAGTTGTGCCACTGTTTCTCTTCAGCATCCAAGAGCACCCCTTTAATGATAGCTAAAGCATATTGAAGCTTCCTCAGCTTGGCTTCAATGCCATCATCAACTAAGGCATCTTCTTCAAGGGCAAGAGAGCCCAGCTTCTGCAGGACTCGCTCGGTGATGCCATAGACCAGTGAACTCGACATGTCTTTTCTTCTTTCCAGTTTGTGTTTGGAGAGGTTGTGCTGGACAGGAGCTACCACGTCACTTTTCTAAATTTATTCCCAGCTCTTTAACGCTGTTAGTTTTCTTTCTTGATGCTGTGGCCTCTGGAATATCACGTCACAATGTTTGCGTCAAAATGAATGGAATCCTACATTTCTCGATTGAAGAGCACATGTGAGACGCACTATATCAAAAGCAGACGAGTAATAGGCTTCTTTTATGCAAGAACTATGACCATCACACATGCGAACCCAACCAAGAGCTAAATACTGAATGATAAAAACACTGACATCTGAGGTTGTCTTTCGATGTGAATTAAATGAAATGTCTCTCGAAAATGGCAATAATGAGCATACATTGTATAGCATTAACTTATGTCGCAGGAAATGTATTCTGAAAATGTAAGAAGATGATATCTGCATGGAACTAAAATATGTAAATGTTTTCTGGAGTCATATTGTTGCCTAAACTCCAAAGATAAGGAGGCCATGAATTAAAAAAAGCCATTAGCGGCCCCCAACACTTCCTTGAAGCTATCCTTGGCCATAATCCAGACAAGTCTGCAATAAAAAGTGGTCATTATCCCATCCAAGTCGTCAAGAAACAATTTGATATGTGAAGATAAGAGATTCCCATTCCGCATCTTTATCTTCTATTTATTGATGAAGTCAACTACCCTGATCTAGTGATCTTGTTGTGATTCAAACTCTTTAACATTTTTGCATGATTCTGAGCTAACCTTTAACTGGGTGCACGAGTTGATCTTTGTTCTAGCTTTATACCGGAAGAGAAAGGAGGTCTCCATTTGACGACAACTAGTGCTTCTGTTCGTTGGTTTGGACCACTCATTGGTCGAAACCAGATCCCCGACAGGTTGGCCTCAGGCAATTTGAGACAAGCAGGTGGAGGAGGTGCGATCCGAGACTCCCGAGGACTGCTGGATTTCCGGCTTCTCCAGGAACATTTGGATAAATAGCAGTGCGATGGCTGAATTTCGGGCATTATGTGACAGGCTTTCACCGGCATGAAAACTAAACATACATGCCTGAGCCAATTACTGATTGGACGCTATCATTGCTGTAAGACGACATTGTAAGTGCCGTCGTTGACGACTGCTCGTGTGACATCCTAGATTTTCAATCCCGTTTTCTACTGAATAAATCGGGCATTTCATTGACGCGCCTATAGGGTTGTTCTCAGAGCTGATTACTCTCGAGATAACTAGACTATTTGGGAAAGCCATTAAGAAATTTTAATGCGAGACTTGAGAATTCGACCAGGAATCGGTTACTCAACCGTGCTCATCTTTAAAGGTCATTACGGCATAGATATAAATCGATTTGAGATCAGAGATAGGTCGGTTCCACTGAGATATGTGGCCAATCATAGGTGACACCACTAAATTGGAAAATTCTTGTCGGCCGGCACTAGACTGATTTTTCTATTGTTTTGGTGTGTCGAGTGGGTTCATTGTGGCTTGAAGAAAATCGACCACGGGTTATTTGCACTAAAAAGTTTTGAAAACTACCCAGTAGTCTATGTTACGCTAAAAACACGTCGAGTGAAAATTAACCGCGAATTCGAGTCCGGTTTTAGAAATTGAAGATTTTGTCATGTCACAATAAATTTTAGGAGCGTCGACTCAGTCTCAGAAGATTTTTTTGCAACCCGAGACTTTTTGGGAAAAAGTCATTGTAGGACCGTTTTTATTTAGAAAAAGGCCGGGGATCATTTTGATTGCAAATTTGGCAAGCAAGATGGATCGATAGGTGAGGAAAAATATCAATTGGAACATTGAGATGTCAATTGAATTTATAAAGGCCATATGAGATTGAATTGAAGACGAAATCAAGACCAATTGAAGCCATTTCCTATGAAATTCGTATGCCCCCCTTCCCCTAGCCAAAATGGACCAATTCAAGGTTGTGGGGGAAGCCTTGGTGGCTCATGGACAGCCAAGGAAGCACACTTGGCCTAGGATGGGTTAAGGAGACAAGAATGTGGAAAAAATTGTCATGGTGGCCCACCTCTTGCCTTCCTTCCTCTCCAAGCTTGGCCAATCACCTCTCTTCCTTCCATGCTCTCCATTCGGCGTCCAACACAAGCTAGAGAAAGAGCAGCAACCGCTGGACAGCAGCCCCTCCACGCGGCACGCCGTCGTTGCCATTTCCTCCCCGCACTAGCACCGTGCTGCCCTGCCGCACCACCGTCCCCATAGTGCGACCTCGACTCCCTTACTCCTTCCAGCAACTTGTTCCACCATCCAGCTGCTGGTCGAGCCAAGCCGGAGGCCATTTGGTCACCATAGACCCTTGTTCGGCTGCCGGTTACCTCACCAAGCCATCCACTGGTCCACCGTCGCCATTTCCGCACCAAACCAGCTTAATTTCTTCTGTTTTGTAGCTCAAAACAGAGATGATTTTAGTGGGTTTCAGAGGTACTTCTAGGCCCGTTTTGAGGTGTTTCCAGGCCTCGAAACCTAGGCTCACTTTGGAGAAAGTCAGCCCTTGTCGCATTCCTGTCGAATTGAACCGAGCGGTTCGTTAAACAAGTGAGTTTAACTCACTAATCCCTACTTAGTACACTAATGATGTTTAGGGGTTGATTAGATTTAATTAAGTGCAATTAGGTGGATAGATTATATTAGAATAATTAAATTAGGGATTTACCTATGCATGTTAGACAAATAGTTAGTGTAATTAGCAAGTAGATAGGCTCGGGTAATTATTGAATGAGTCTTGGAAATTTTTTGGGTCCGTCTTGACTTCCAATTAGGAATTACGGGCATAAATTGGATTTATTGCATTTATTTAATAATTTTCGTAATTAATTAATAAATTAATTTCCAAAAATTAGGCTGGGATAGTCGACAACCAGAATTTTATGACGATTATCGTGGTGTAGTCTGTTTATTTGTTTGAGTGCTAAATCATGCTGAATCGATTTATTTGTGATTTTAGGATTTATTTCCTAAATTAAGTAATCTTGGTAATTGAGTGGGAAATTACCGGGCGCCGTCTACAGCATCAAAAACCTATTTTTAGATTGCTGAAAGAAGTGGGAGAAATTGAAGTGAAATTTATTATATTTTGGCTAAGGCCGGTCGGCGGAGAGATTACCAAACGTCTAGCATTCCCTCACGCTTGGCAACCGTCTGCCCATGCACGATATTTTATCGGGAATGATAAAAGATAAGAAATAATACTGTATGACGTGACTTGGTGATTAGATACATCTACTTAGAGAATGCACATGACTCGTTGTTTATATATATATCACCTTTGAAATGGCACGTGGTTCGGTGATTAGTACGTCGCCATAGAGAATGCACGTGGCTCGGTGATTTGGTATATCGCCTTTAGAGAATGCACGTGGCTCGGTGATTAAGTACGTCGCCTTAGAGAATGCATGGGGCTCGGTGAGTAGACATATCACCTTAGAGAATGCACGTGGCTTGGTGACTAAGTATGTCGCCTTTAGAGAATGCACGTGGCTCGGTGACTAAATATATTATCTTGGAGAATGCATGTGACTCGTTGATTATATACATCACCTTTGAAATGGCACATGGCTCGGTGATTAGTACGTCACCTTTAGAGAATGCATGTGGCTCGGTGATTTGGTATATCACCTTAGAGAATGCACATGGCTCGGTGATTAAGTACGTCGCCTTTGGAATGCATGGGGCTTGGTGATTAGACATGTCGCCTTAGAGAATGCACGTGGCTCGGTGACTAAGTATGTCGCCTTTAGAGAACGCACGTGGCTTGGTGACTAGATATATATTATCCGGAGATTGAATAGTGTGGATTAAAGTGACCGGGAAATGGTATGATTGACATGTAATCGACTAGGTCGATTGATCGATGTATCGATCTGTTGTGGTTGATAGGGTGCCTATTTGAACTGTGCTAATTTGCAGGTGGAATATGAGGCCAAGGTAAGTCCTCTGAATCGTGTTGTGCATAGGCAGCCCTTATGGCATATTGGTTTACTAATCGGGTCTTAGTGGGATAGAACTTGCTGAGACGTATTCTCACCCCGATGTGGGACAACATTTCAGACCTGAAGATGGCAGCACCTCCACCTCCTCATTCTCCGATGCATTATGGTATTCCTGAAGAGATCACCAAAGTAGGATACCATTTCCCGATACACCCTCACCCGGAAGGACTAGAGTACGTCCTGGTTAAGTCGATCATCTGGGTTGACGTGGGTACAGATGACCTGAGGCCCCACGAGTATCGATTGTGGTATCGAGAATATTACGATGGGCGAAGGGAAGGTCCCATGCCAGAAGGTGACGTGCCTCTGATGGTTTTAGAGGAAGCGTTCGGGAAGGGGACAGTAGATCCTAAGGAGGGATCGGTAGTGGATGCAAGGGACCCAAACCTCGAGAATGAGGCTGGTACTCCTATGTACTCAGCCGGAGGCGCTAACTTGGGTGAAGAAGAAGGGGAGATAGTTGAGCAAGAAGAGAATCAAGAGTGGGAGTGGCCAGAGGAGGAGCCTGAGGAGGAGGAACCAGAGGAGGATCAGGAGTTGGAAGACCCTAATGAGGAGCCTGAAGAAGAAGAACTTGAAGAGGAATCGAAAGATGAGTTAGAGGAGGATCTCGAGGATGATCCAGAGTATGACCCGAATGAGGACTAAGATCCCATCCTGTTTTGCAAACCTTAAGTTGTGGGCTGACGTGTGATAGATCAGACTTCTGTGAATAGTATTGTAATATATACTATGTGGTTTGCTATGTATAAAAGTTTGGTTGTGGTTTTTCAGTTGTGAAAAATATAGCCCTACTTTTCTATCCCATTGTTCTATTGTCTAGGGATTTTATATCTGCTTCCACATGCATATTAAAAAAAGAAGAAGAAAGGGTCGGCAATGCGTCATTGGACGTCGCTATTAATCAACCAGCTAAGGGATCGGCGCATGCTCGAGGATCGGGGCGTGACAGCTCGTCCCTCAAGCCCTAATTGAACTTGTTGGGATGGAATGCCGGGGTGGAGTCTAACAACTTTTCATCAAGCATGATGCTTACCATGAAGCTAATCAAGTTGGGGTTGCCTTAGCTAGGTTAGGGAGCATTCAAGAGAGGACTACAATATTTTCGCTGATCGTTCCTCTACTATTTCCTTTATTTAGGTTGGGTATTCTCTACCTACTAATGGTTAAGTGCTTATTATACCATCATTCCCTTTCTTCCCTTGAGAAGCTACTGGGGGGCATATATATGCTGAGTCATGACCGTAGTTAACCAACTACCTAGAAGAGAACTAACAAGATGATCCACCGCCATGACCCTCCCCTATAAAATTTGAGTTTCTTAGTGAAATGAAACCCATGTTCCTCGAATTTTGGCCCAATGTATAATGTTGTCCTCAATTCTTAATTTATTTAATGTGATCCCTGAACTATTGATAAATATACAATATAGTCATTCCGTTTGTTCAAACAGCATATCAAACATGTTTGATGGCATGGATTAGTTAAATTTTTATAAATGACAAGTCTACATGTTCATTTTTTTTTCCCATCTACTTTAGAAAAGGAAAAAAAATTAGGCATTGATGTAGATTATTATATCTTGATTTGAGATGAATATCTTACTAGGATATTTCACATATAACTTGTTTTTACTATCCACCATTTTAGTTAATGGGTTGGAGATCACGTCATCAGATTCTATTGACTTGAATTAACAAAAGGATACCATTTAACATATTCATATAATATATGGACTAGACTAAACATTTGTAGAAAACTAAATAAAAGAAGGAAAAAATTAAAGCAGAGTAGAAAGAAATCTTGATGCCATAGCCATTTCCTTCATTCTCTCTCGAAACTTTTCATCTGACAGCTCGTCTTCTTCAGCGTTCATTTTCTACAATTTACATTACCAAAATGTCTAGATCTAGAGTAGCCAATACTTGAATTATAGCTCAGCACACAAAAAATAAAGGAATAAAAATTTAGAAATTCCTTCACAACTCAATCCAATTCTCCTAATGCTGACATGTACTGCTAGAAGCTTCGAGGGAATATATTTGTGTACCAAACAAGACGACATCGTTTTCTTCTAAGATTTCTTTTCCTTTCCTTCTGATTGATTGTGAAGCTCTCTTTTTATGTAAACCCCCTCTTCTAGTTAGAGTTTTTGCAACAGCTTACAGCTCAGAACCTTTGTCTTCGATCATAATTTCTTCCTTCTCCTTCCCTTCAATTATTTGCAAATGATTTCCACACAAACTGGTCGAAGATGTAATCTCAACATCCCCTACAAACTAGGTAAGGGTTTGAATCCTAAACCCAGTTTGGTTCGAATTATGCAATGGTCCTGTCTTGACAACACCTTAGTAAAAATGTCAACAATTGGACAGTTGCTTGGAACATGTTGTACACTGAGAGAACCCAAGGATACTTTCTCGCCGACAAAGTGAAGATCAATTTCTATGTGCTTTGTCCCGGCATGTAAAATGGGATTAGCAGTAACTAGTAAGAGAAATGGCCAATATCATCACAAAAGAGTACTGTTGGTGATGCTAACGATATTCCAATGTCCCAAAGAACGAAACTTATCCACGTGAGGTCAGTAGTAGCTGAGACAAGTGCTATGTACTCTGCCTCAGTTGATGATCGAGATACGGTTGTGTGCTTCTTCGCTGACCATGAGATTATATTTGAGCTAAGGTAAGTACAAAACTCACTAGTAGAGCATCTCGTGTCAACACAACCTGCCTAATTGACATCTAAAAACCCATAATGCTTCAATGAATTATTAGAATGAACGAAGAGTCCCAAGTTGGCAATCCCTTCAACATACCAAAGAACTCGTTTCAATCTGTCAAAATCACTAACTGTAGGTTTTTGCATTTTCTGACAAAGCATATTGGTAGCATAAGCGATGTCCGATCTCATTATCGTTAAATATTGAAGACCCCCAACTAAGCTTCAGTATTCAAGTGGTTGATCAAGAAATACTTCATCATCAAATGTATGAGGGCAAAAGAATAGTTCAAGTGCCAAAACTTTGTATAAGGGTCTTAAGTGCTAAAAATTAGGAAAGTGACTATAATTTTTTTTTTAAAAATGAGACACCTGAGTGCTAGGTTCGATGAACCCCACCGAAAATCTTACATGGTAATTTTTTTATTATTATTGCTCACTTACGTGGCTCGCCGGAAGCTGACTTAGCAAAAAAAAAAAAAAAGCCAAAACAACATCGTTTTGACGCGGATTTAAATTTTAATATAAATATTAATTTAATTAAAATTAAAACCAACTGTTTTTTTTTTTTTTTTTTTTTTTTTTTTTTAAATTTGCCAAACGGCGAGGGGTGAGCCCTTGTCGCTGCCTCTCTCGCCGGCCCTTCCCAGCAATGTCGAGAGGCGACGGTGAGGGCTCAACCCTCGCCTTTTGCCTCTTCCTCCTCCTCCTTTTGTTTTCGATAAATATAAATATTTTATTTTAATTAATATTTATATTAAATTCAACTAAGAGGCAAAATGAAGTCATTTTTCCTTTCAGTTGAATTTTAATGTAAATATCAATTAAACTAAATTAAAAAGTAAACTTTAAATTAAAAAAAAAAGGGAACAAAGATGGAGATTGCAGCCCTCACCGTCGCCTCCCCATTGTAGCTAGAAAGGCGAGGGCGCCGGCCCTTGCTCAGCTGGGCCAAGGGCCACTACGACCCTCGCCGAATCTAGAGAAGGGCTTAGGCATGACGACCCCAACCGACCCTTCCCCCGTTGTCGCCGGCCCTTCCTGGCGATGGCGGGAGGTAGCGGCGAGGGCCCTCACTGCTTGCAATTTCCATCTTCGTTCCTTTTTCTTTTTCTTTTCTTTTTTTTTTTTTAAATTTTAATTTTAGTTTAATTAATCCCCACGTCATCAGCAAAACAATATTATTTTCGCACTTGTCTAGCCACGTCGGCATGCAAAATGACGTTGTTTTGTACTTACCTCGTCGAAAAATAGCCACGTCAGCATTTTGGCCAAATTTTTTCGCCATTAGCATTTAAGGGCGCGAATAATAACCATTTTGACCAGAAATTGATTTATAGAAGATAAATAGATTTCACTATTTCTATTTCTAGATGAGTTTCTAAACAAAAATATACTCATTTAATAACGACACAAAATTTCTACTCTAAAACTAGAAATTCGTTTGATAACAATACAAAATTTCTCCCTTTCGAACGGCGATGACCGGCGGACGGCGGGCGGCAACCATCAGTGGACGGTGGTCAGTGGCGACGGATGGACGACCGGTTTGTAGTAAGGACGAACAATGAGAAGAATTTTTATTTATCATTTTTGTTCCAGAAATAGAAAAGTAGAAAATTTTTACTTCTGATTTTTATTCCAAACCTATTTCTGAAACATAAATCTATTTCAGAAATAGAAAAATGAAATAATTTTATAAAATGGATTTCTATTCCAAAAACAAGTCTGGAATAGAAAAATTGTTTCTAGAACAGAAATTCTGGTTTGTCATGCATCCCCTAACTGATCAATTTTGCTCCGATTTTGGTACTTAAATATCACTTTCCTAACTTTTGGCACTTAAGTGTCCGTTCGTACCAAGTTTTGGCACTCCAGGTGTCATTCTCTCGATGTATGAGATGGTTTCATTGACAAGGGAGTTGATATCAGTTTGCACTCTTTTATGTTTGTCCCTCTCAAGGGGATCAAGAGCATATTTTGTCAGACAAAGGAAGAGTTCCTCGAGTGTGTGCTTTGCTTCTATACCCAAGAAGTAATGAATACACCTTACTTCCTTCATGTGAAAAGTTGAACTAAGAGATTTTAGCAGTTGTGCAAGTAAATGATCAGAATTACTGGTCAACAAAATATCACCCACATAAAGCGGGAGTAGAATTGTGTCTTGTCCCTTATGAAACACAAAAAGTGATGGATCCATGGTGCTACAAAAGAACCCTAACTCAAGTAGGAAGTTACTAAACTTCTCAAACCAAAAGTGTGGTGCCCGTCATAGGCCTACAAGGACTTCCGGAGTAAGCATACATGATCAGTAAGTGTAGGATGTGCAAACCATAGAGGTTGCTCCATATAAACTGTCTTCTTTAATGTGCCATGCAAAAAAGCATTCTTGACATTGAGTTGATGTATCAACCACTTCTTTATCATTGTAATTGAGAGAACAATTTGAATTGGTGCCTGTTTTACAACTAGACTAAATGTCTCGAGAAAATCAATTCCATCCTCTTGGTGGAACCCCTTCGCTACTAATCATGCTTTCAACTTGTCAAGATTTCCATCATGTTTTAATTTGGTTTTAAAAATCCACTTGCACCTTATTACATGCATATGGTTTGTTCTCGAAACTATGGTCCATGTTTGATTTTCATGAAGTGCATTCATCTCTTCTTTCATAGCTTTATTCCATCCCTTATGTGTTAATGCGGATTTGATTGTCTTGGCTCTATAGGCACATGATATTCAGCCAAACAAGCGTACTTGAGATTTGGTTTCACAATCCCTGACCTGGTCGGAGTTTTTTTTTTTTTTTTTTTGGGTCAGAAACAAGAGACTATATTGGAGAGGTGAAACCATTACAACCGGCAGCTATAGCATCCGCGCAAATTAGATCTATCAAATAAAAGGGGGAAAAACAGCCCAACATTGGACAGAGGAAAAACGATCATGGGCCTTTGTAGCCCAATCAGCAGCAACATTGGCCTCCCTTCTGCAGTGCCCTAGCGAGAGATTAGGGAAATTGGAGAGCAAGGAGGCGGCTTCGAGGAAGAGAGACCGAGCTTCCCATGGCGGCTTGCGACGACGCTGGAGGATGTCAACCACCAGGAGGCTATCGGATTCAAGGAAAATCGAAGCGTCTGATAAGCCATGGCGTTGTAGATGTTGGAGAGAGAAAGACACAACTTGGATCTCGGCTTGAAGGGCTGAAGATGCAACAAAATATTTTGAAAATCCATCGGTAAGTCTTCCGTGATGATCTCTGCATACGCATGCCATTGTGCCTTCTCGCGAGCCAAGTTGATACGACCCATCTACATTGATCTTCAAGGTACCTGGATCTAGAGGCTTCCAAATTGTTCCCCGCTTTCGAATGAGCGGCCCTTATTTGTCAGCGACGAAGCCGTCAAACGAGCTACATGGGAATCAGCTAGTGCAGCCTCAGCCATCCGAGACGGTCGAAGGCGTTCTCGCCGGAAGATAAAACCATTCCGAGCACGCCAAATCTGCCAAAGAACTGAGGCCAAAGTCTCCAAACCAGGTAAGAAAGATCTAGATTGAACTAGTTGGACGATCCATTCATCTATTCTGTGAAGTTGCATAGGAGAAATCTGAATGTTGAAGCTAGGGTGCGCTCAGACCTTTTGAGTCCACGGACATAACAAAAATAGATGTTCAAGAGTTTCAGGGAAATTTTGATCACAAAGTAGACAGCACGGGTTGTTAATAATATGTCGCTGATAAAGATTAGCCCTTGTAGCTAAAGCATTCTGACAAAGCGACCATAAGAAAGCTCAAATTTTTGGGGGGAATGCATTTTCCAGATTTTTTTCCATAACCAACTTGCGTTCTGGTAAGAAGAGGAAGTTGTACTTACTGTCTGATTTGTTGTTGTTGTTGTGAATGAATGATAGGCAGATTTGACAGTGAAATAACCATCTTTAGTAGCAGTCCAAATAATCTGATCACTGGTAGAAAGTGGTCGCAAAGGGATAGTGGTGATCTGGTCGATAACCTGATTGTCAAAGAATCTGTTTAGCAGGCTAGCATTCCAGGTATTAGTGGATTGATCAATAAGATCAGCCACCAAAATAGGTTCTTCACGAATTGAAGGGCCACTTAAGATTCCAATAGAGAGCCAAGGATCACCACGTATCCTGATTGATTTACCGTCACCTACAGACCAACGTATGTTGGGTAGGATGGCATCCCGACCAATAAGGAGACTTTGCCAGCCCCAAGATGGGCGAGAGCCTCTATTAGCATATAGAAAAGACTTGGAATGAAAATACAAACCTTTAAAAACTTTGCTCCAAAGAGATGAAGGCTGATTAAGTAAACGCCAAGCCTGCTTGGCCAGCATAGCTCTATTAAAATGTAGAAGATCTCTAAATCCTAAACCTCCATCTGCTTTGCTTTTTTTCATAACATCCCAACTTCTCCAATGAATTCCTGATTTGTTTCGATCATTCTGCCACCAAAATCTGGCTATGCTTCTTTCAATAGATCTACAAATAGACACGGGCAACTTGAAAGTAGACATTGCATAATGAGGAATAGCCTGAATAACAGTTTTGAGTAGGATCTCTTTCCCACCCTTTGAAAGTAGACTAGCTTTCCAACTCTCCAATTTAGAATGAACTCGGCTTAATATCCACGAAAACATGTCTTTTTTCGAACGTCCCCAATCCGAAGGTATCCCTAAGTACTTCCCACACTTGTTTAGAATAGGAACCCGGAGCTCCGAAGCCAAATTCTGCTGCAAACTAACTGGGCAATCTTTTGCAAAATAGATACCTGATTTATTCCGATTGATTTCCTGCCCTGTTGCTAGACAATACTGCTGTAATATATTCGATAGGTTCTGGCATTCATTAACAGTACCATCAAGAAAGAATATGGCATCATCCGCAAAAAACAAATGAGTTAAGGAAGGGCACCACCTATTAAGTTTAATACCTTTAAGATGTTCAAAGCCAACAGCTTTCTTAATAAGTGTAGAAAGGAGATTAGCCAACATAATAAATAGATAAGGGGAGAGAGGATCACCCTGTCTAAGACCTCGAGAAGGATAGAAATAGCTAAGATGTTCTCCATTCAGTTTAACACAGGATGATTGGGTGGAAATACATTGCATAGTCCATTTCACCCAAGTAGGATGAAAACCCAGTTTAAGGAGATAATCTTGGAGAAAATCCCATTCGACCCTGTCATACGCTTTCCTCATATCCACTTTCAGAACAGCTTGGTAAGTAGACCTTCCTTTCTTGATTCGAAGCTGGTGTAGAACTTCCCGGACCAAAAACATTATCTTGAATTTGTCTGCCCCCCACAAAGGCCGACTGTTCCTCTGAGATAAGGTCTGGTAGGATGGGTTTTAGACGATTCGCAATAATTTTAGATATGACTTTATAAGCATAATTGCACAAACTAATAGGACAATACTGATCAAGGCTTTCCGGGTGAGGAATTTTAGGAATAAGAGCTATCAGAGTTCTGTTTAAATAAGAGGGCATAACACCAGTAGTAAAAAACTCATGAACAACTTCAAAAAGGTCAGATTTAATAATGTCCTAGTGCGTCTGATAAAATAAACCATTAAGACCATCAGGGCTCGGAGCTTTGGCTGCGCCTAATTGAAAAGTGGCATGCCGTACCTCTTAAGGTAATAGCAGCTATTAAACGAGTATTCATTGCTTGATTTACCAAAGGAATGCATTGATCTAAGATAGGAGCATAATTATGACATCCTAATGAGGTATATAAACGGCAGAAGAAATCTGTCACCATCTCCTTAATTTTAGTAGGGTCCTGCTCCCAAGAGTTATCATCATTCTTAAGCATAGTAATACGATTGCGTTGGCGGTGCTGAACAGTTGTTGCATGAAAAAAACTGGTGTTCTTGTCTCCCCATTTCAGCCAATTTAGTCTAGAACGGATAGCCCAATATTGTTCTTCACGACTCCACACCCTCTGCAGTTCTTCCTTCAAAGCTTTAACCTCAGTCTGATCATATAAGACATTTTGTTGATTTGTAAGGTGCTGCAGCTGGAGCTGCAACTCATCAACCCTGATTCTATTATGAGAAAATTTAGAATGGCTCCACTTTGTTAAAGCATAAGAAACTGCTTGAATCTTACTATTGAAAGATGGTTTCTTGCTGCGAACAAAATTCCAGGAAGTAGTAATAATATCCCGACACTCCACATCCTAATTCCAATAGGATTCATACTTAAAGTAGTGCTGTCTAGAACCTCTCACTGGTGAAGTGTTAAGGATAAGAGGGCTATGGTCTGAACCAACAGCGGGTAAGGCATAAACCTCAGCCCCAGGAAAAAGTAGTCTCCATTCCAGTGAGCGCAGTGCTCAATCTAGACACTCCTTAATTAACTCCTCCCCCTGACGATTGTTTGTCCACGTAAACGCACAACCCTTAGCTTCAATTGACATTAAAGAACAGTAATTGAGAACAGATTGAAAGGAAGCCAACCGATTAAAATCTACTGGTCTACCTCCATACTTTTCCCAGTGAAAAAGAATCTCATTAAAATCACCAATGCAGGCCCAAGGAAGAGTATTTGCAATGCTGATGTTAATGAGATCCTGCCAAACATCAAGTCTCAAACAAGCAACAGTAGGGGCATGACACGTGAGGCGCTAGGTAATGTTTCCTGCTACATCTGTACACATCATATCAAAGTAATCCGGTGTTGAACGCTCAAAAGAAAGAGAAACCGAATCATTCCATAAACTCGCTAAACCCCCTGCCAAACCTACCGGGTTGTAAACACGCATATGTAAAAAGCGCAACCTAAATTGCAGCTGACTAAGAACAGCTTCACAATTCTTAGTTTCCATCAAAAATAAAAGATCAGGTTTTTCCTTAAGTACCAGGGCCTTTAGTGCTTGAACTATCAGGGTATTGCCCAAACCCTGACAGTTCCAACTGATCAGTTTCATTTGTGATAAGGGGGCTGTTGAGGGCCAGCCACCCATGCCCTAGTTCCATCTCTAGGAGCTTGCTCAATTGGAGTATCCATCAATAAGGATTCGTCCAGATCTTCCGGTGCTACGCTGCGTATATCATATGGGTTATACCTCTTAAGCTTCTTAACAGGGCCACTTTTGTTTATATGGCGAGAACTTTTCATCCTCTTGTCCTGAGTGACAGAACTTCTATTATACTGAACCCCCTTTTGCTTTGCTGATGCAGGAATCAAAGCAGTATGAGAACCTCCATCCAGATGCGATGCAGGAGGAATGTCAGTTACCAAAGGCTGCAACAAGGGAGAGGCTCCAGATGTAGGAATTGGCGGCAATAGAGGAAGGGGTGGAGCAACTGTAGGGGGAGTTTCAGGTACCACTTCTTCCACTATATCCTCCACTTCTTTCGTTTCATAATAGAGTTTCCAGTACGGACTATGTTCCTTGAGCTCAGCGCGCAACCATTGTCCATACGGCAACTTGTCCTTCCCAATTAATACATCAACATTAACAGATTTCTCTGGACATGAGGTAGTATAATGCCCCAACTTCCCACATATATAACAATAATGGGCAAGACGTTCATATCTAAAATCTAGCCATATAGTCTTATCATTGATTCTAATCAAACGGCCTATCTGCAGAGGATGCTGAAAGTCAAGTTCAACTCGGGCACGCCCTGATCTCATGGTAAATGTGTCTTGACCATCAGCCCTGACCTCCAAAACTTTTCCAACTGTCATAACTGCTTTTCTAATAAGCTGTTCTGTACACAATTCCAGGGGAAGGCCAAACATTTGCACCCAAAATGCGCAAGTTGAAAAATCATAGCAATGCAGCGGTGTGTTGGGAATCCAAGGCTTAAAGACAACCAATCAACTAGAAAAAACCCAGGCCCCCCTCCTCTAAAATCCGTTGTTTATCAGTAAGTAATTTAAATTTTGCTGCATAGAGACCATCCTCTCTCTGAGAGATATCCACCTGTTTTGTATGCCACACCTTTTTCATACTACTCTGAAAAGCCTAAAAACTGATAGGAGAATCAGCAAATACCTTGCCAATCAGAGTTAAACGGCACTCATTCAATTTCGCAGGAGTAGGCTCATCGTTCCAGACCTCCAACTCATGAGGCGAGCACAATCGTCCCAAGCTCTTACACAGAGCAGCCAGACGAGGCGAAACTTCTTCATCTACATGTGCCATATCTGCTGGGGACAGAGTGATGGCAAAACCAAACAATCAAAGAGAAAGTCAGCAAGTAGGAAGACGTGGGTATGCGAGAAAGACCCGATAGAACAGCCGATAGACCCAAAGGAGGATTAGAATCACACATGCAAGCAATCTGATGAGTGTCCAGAGAGAGAGAAGCATTGTGAAGACAGAGAGGACCGGTAAAAAAGGAGAGGTGAAGAAGCAGAGCAAATAAAAGCTCGAGGTGGAAAGATTACAAAATACGGACATGCACCGAGAATAACAGCTAATAGAAGAGAGAATCCATTGAGAAAACCCAGGTGAAACAAAGAGATTAGGGTTTAAGACGCCATGAAACCGAAAAAAGAAGCTCTACATGCGCGAGAGAAGAAACTATCCCTGATGGATAGAGAGAAAACCCGCTTCTTGGACGTTTACAAGCACCAAAAAGTACCTGGTCGGAGTTTGCATAGTGTGTTTTGATGTTTCACTTGGTTGAGAGGGCTGCAAAACTCGTGTTTCGTGACCTGGGCAGCTGTTAACTGGAGCTGCAGTAGGTTGGACATATGGACTTTCCCTTCTGAGCTATGATACCATGTAGAAAACTAAACAAAAGAAGGAAAAAAATTAAAGCAGAGTAAAAAGAAATCTTGATGCCATAACCATTTCCTTCATTCTCTCTCGAAACTTTTCATCTAAGAGCTCGTCTTCTTCAGTGTTCATTTTCTACAATTTATATGACCAAAAAGTCTAGATTTAGAGTAGCCAATACTTGAATCACAGCTCAGCACACAAAAAATAAAGGAATAAAAATATAGAAATTCCTTCACAGCTCAATGCAATTCTCCTAATGCTGACATGTACTACTGGAAGCTTTGAGGGAATATATTTGTGTATTAGACGAGATGACATCGTTTTCTTCTAAGACTTCTTTTCCTTTCCTTCTGATTGATCAAGCAACTCTCTCTTTATGTAAACCCCCTTTTCCAGTTGGAGTTTCTGCAACAGCTTGCAGCTCAAAACCTTTGTCTTTTATCAGAATTTCTTCCTTCTTCTTCCCTTTAATTATCTGTAAATGATTTCCACACAAACTAGTCGAAGATGTAATCTCAACAACATTTATTATTAGTTCAAGATTACATAGAACAAATTAAAAGTTTAGGGATAATATTGCATATTAAATTTAAATTCAATGACCATTTGTATTATTTTCCCAAGTTTCTTAAAACAAGAGTTGATGTAGAATAAGCCCAAAACTTTCTTTCCTAGTTGGGTTCCTGAAAGCTAAATCGCCTTTGCATGATCACATGTTGAACTCTAATGAGCCCGCGGGCCGAAGGTGGTCCAAATCTCTCTCCTCGGAAACCACCCTCGAAGGTCACGCAAATTATTAAGGTTCCCGTGTGAAGGAATCGGAATGTCTTCGGACTCTATTCTCGATCCATGTAGCAAAGCCTCGACAAAAGTTCATCTTATTTGACTTGAGAAAGTTACCCTAACGAAGTATGTAGTCTCATTTGGATCCTTATATGATTCATTTCTTACATTTCAGCTCCTCAGATAAAATGGCTGGTCTCTATGGTCAACAGCAAAGCTGTGTAGGAAACTTTTCACACCACTATGCATTGATCCACTCATTGCTTGGTCTTTTGATTTTACGAACAAAGAGAAGTGAATTTTTGTGAGTTCACGAGTCAATTAGTTGTGGATTTAGGAATGAGCATGCGGGGGATGTGGGGATTTCGGCAATGCAAATTTCATTCGTGGTAATTAAAGTTTACTTACTGTCTTTGGATTTCAATCTCTCGATACATTTGCAATTGGTGCACATTGATGGGAGTCCGAAGCTGATTTTCAACAAATTGGTAATATGGTGCACTCGTAAGCTCTCTCCAAACTCATGTTATTGCCCCGTGAGTATCGCCTCAACATTTAGCATAACGTTGTATTGAATTTTCAGTCAAAGTGCATCAATAACAACAAGTTGAAAGTTTGGTGTATTACCTGATTAAAAACAATTTGTGATAAGCGTAGAAATCTGATTTGAAGTTTTGGTCATTGACCAATTAAAAATGCAAAAAAAGTTATCTTGTTCAGTTAAGTGCTTGAGTTTTGAAAACGCCAAAATCAATCTTCAGCTCAATATTAATGGTATTTTAGTCAATTCACGATTTGAGATTTTGAAATCGCCACGATTAAGTCCCCAACTTGTCATCAATGGTATTTGGGCATTGGAATTGACACGTGGCAAATGACCCAATATTCCCCCGTTGAAAATATGTCCCACTTTAGATGCCTAAATTCCACTAATCCTCAAATTCTCTGGGAATTAACATCAAGTTGGAAGTGATAATTTTGTTCTTGTGGATACTGATGATGCAAGATCATACAGTAAATCGTGCATTCTGAAAACGAGATTTGGGCTGGGTTGCTGGGCTGTTTGGAAAAGAGATCTGAACCGCAACTCTTTGAAGCACTTACTACAGGTGACTTCAGGAGCTCGCTTTCCATCTGATGATGTAGTAAATTGGTGATAATAGCGCCTCTACGAAAAAATGAAAACAGGGCAAAACATTATTTCAAGTGAGATGGCAAATGATTGTAACACTATTTCAGGATACGTGATATATCGTCCTCTGCCTGACTGGAGCCACACATGTTGTCGTCTCTCACCAGCTCCCAAAATCATTTGTCGTCCTTCGAGTACAGTAGGCTGCCGACATCTTCAATGCCAGAGGAACTCCCCTGCATCTTTCCACGATTTCATTTCCAATCTGGAAGAGACGGGCTTATTTCCCGTTCGCGTTTCTCAAACGCCTATGTTTTGTATAAGGACATCTATAGGTTGTCCACCAATACAAAACCCATTCCATTCCGATAGGAGCTGTTGAGTGGCGTGTGGTCACAATCACCTTGTTCTATTAGCAGCTTGTGCCAACTCATCCCTCAAATCATCCGATTCATCTCCGTTTTTTTCACTCATGCCATCTAAAAGGAGTAAGAGCTTTCTGCGACTTATCACATCTTTTAGAAGAGTTTGCAGCCGCCGATAGTCCATGTTGTTCAAACTCTGCTTAAGTGCACATTGGATGACTCTTTCCATTATTAGCCGCATGCTAAAATCATGGCGTACTGACCCAAATAAGCAAAGCAAAGTGCTCCCTCACTTTATTGTCGTTGAACACCGATTCAGCAAGTGCGTTCTTGCCCAAACCTCCGATTCCTACAATGGGAATCACCAAAAGGTTTGAACCATCTGTAGGCAGATCTTACCGCATTAGGAGCTCGATGATCTTAACTCTATCAGCCACCCTCCCAATGACGGGATAAAACCCTCTCATCAAGTTTGGTTTTATCTCTCTCACTTTCACTCCTGCTACACCTCCATCACAAGCTTGCTTGCTGAGACCGAACTCCTCAACCTCAGCAACCATCTGCTTCAATTTTCCTCCAATCTCGCTAATTTTTTTGCTTATTTTGTGGTGGAATTTGAAGGGATTAGAACAAGAAAAGAAGTGGCATGAACTTCCCGAGTTTTGGGTAGTTGACTGTTCAATTTGTTTCTCAGGACTTAAATTTCACACTGGACATCATCAAACAAGTCGCCGTCATCACACAAGACACCCTTAAGCTGCTCTAACCACACTATGAGCTTTTGGTTGCATGCCTGTGTCTCTTCAGCATCCAAAGACCACTCCTTTAATGACAGTCAATGCACATTGAAGCTTCCTCAGCTTGGCTTCAATGTCATCATCAACCAGGGCATCCTCTTGGAGGGCAAGAGACGGCAGCTTCTACAGGACGCTCTTACTGAAGCCATAAAGCACTGCCATTCCCTGGTTTGTGTTGGAGTTGGAGGGGTTATGCTAAACTAGAGCCACTCGGTAACTTTAAAAACAAAACATAATTCAGCTCCAATTGAGTACTCTTTAAGGACCAAAGTACTTAAATCAAGACTCCTCCAGCTCTAAAACATTGTTAGTTTTCTTCTTCATGGCAGGGCGCTCGGAGCATTACGCGCGCTTGCGTTAGACAAGAGCGCTGCCGTTTAGAACTTTATCTTATCGAAAGCTAAATGGAATGTCACAAGTTTTAGTGAAAAACCATGTGAGACCCGGTTTGTACTGTGCTTTTCTTGATTGCCTGCACCGACACTACATCAAAAGCAGAGTAGACATGTACGTTTGGTTTGTACAATTATTATGGCCATCACATACGAACCCAGCCAAGTTTTTGAGTGGTTAAATATTGACTCTGACGTTCGTTTTTCCATCTTCAGATAAAAAGGACACCATAAAAATCATCACTTTTTAGGTATGACGTGGTTAGAACCTGTTTGTTAAAAACAATTTTTGTTCTCGGAACAAAAATTTCTATTCTTTTAATCTAGGAAATGAAAAAGAATATAAACTTGTTTGATAAAACTTTTGTTCTCGAGAATAAAAAAAATTTATCTTTTTGTTCCCAGGAATAGATTTGGAATAGAAACAAAAAGTAGAAAAAAATAGTTTTTGTTTCCTAGAACAATTTCTAGAATCAATTTTTCTCTCTCTTCTTTTTTTCTTCTCTTTTCTTCTTCTCCTTTTCCTTTTGCCGGTCACCAGCCTTGGCCATGGCGGCGCGATGATTGGCCGACGAGGGCCGACAACCTTGCTAGAGCGTCGCCGACCCGGAGATGCCAAACCATGGTGAGACTAGTCGACCCGAGCCTCGCCGTGGCCACGCAAGGCTCGGCCATGGCAAGGCTCAACCTCCCCAGCCGACACGAGGCCGACCTCACGCTGCCTGGGCGAGGCCGAGGCTCGCCAAGGCTAGGTTGGCCGGCCTCACCCTGGCCTAGTGAGGCTCCGGCGAGCATGCCGGACATCGCCTAGCTGGGTCGCTAGCCATAGCCATAGAGAAAAAGAAAAAGAAAAAGAATAAGAAAATAATTAAAAAAATTAAAAATTAAAAGAAAAAAAAAAATCTAAGAACTTTAACCAACGTATTTCTATCCAAGAATATAAATTTTAGTAAGTTACCAAAGGTGTTCTTTTGCTCAAAAATTGTTTCCAATAATAGAAATAGAAAAAATCATTTCTCATAAAAAATTGTTCCCCGAAACAGAATGGTTACCAAATACGCCCTTAGAGAATCGAGGGTCTCCATTTAAACACAAAATAAAAATGTTTGACGGTGTTCTCTCTCTCCACTAGCCAAATAAACAGTAAAATTGAGGAAGAAGAAAGGTTTAGAGGGCCATTAACTTAGTTTTAACCAATTAATGATTAATAATAAACAAACATATCATAAACTTAAACTAATCAGGGACAAAACACCGACTAACAATTTTACCCAAATAACAATTCATGCACCACTTTACTTTGTTTGCCACCTTAGGCCCCAGTAATTTCATATAAATTGGATATATCCCAAGTCTTTCTTTAAGGGTCTACTTGTATCAATTATCAAAATCTTGGGCCCCCATACAATTTCATATAAATTTGCAAATTGAATTGTAAGACCATTTAGTCGCTTGATCATGCAACCATCGTTACACGTAATAGTTCGAATAGACGTGTGTGTGTCACCAGGTGCTAGATTACGAATAACATACATGCCTTGGAATCCATAGTCCAAAGATCATTCAGACAAAGTTAATTTTGCATTGAGATAACAAGTTGTCTAATGTCAAAGAGCAATGCATAGTTTCCAAAAGCCAGAACGCATAAAGACATTCCTCAAGAGGGCAGACTTATAATATGTAGCTTTGTCTTCATCCTAAAGAAATTACAAGCGTTGAAACGCACTCAAACTACAGCAGAATGAGTCTCGGTCTACTTAAAGAAGAAGCAGCGGCGTTGGTCTTCAACCTGAACACAAGATACATCAATGCAGAAAATGCTGACACACTTGGCCTGCGGGCTTGGGAAGGTTCAGCAGACGTGTGAACTCCCGGAAATAGAGTTACAGAGAGCAGTCTCTCTCCAGGTGTTTTTAAGCAGACAATCCACATAACCTGCAATCAAACCCAAAAAGAAAAAATTCGATTGCGAATGTGAACCAACAGAGCTACCAAAATGTGGGAAGGCCACTGCATATGATCTAGCTATGTCTACTCGTCCAACATCTGCTAACTCTAACAAGAGCACAACAAATGGACCAATAGACTTAGTTTACGAATATACATCCGGTTATTGTCAAAATTCACAAGGCAAACGGACTGTTGACTTTGTTGTATTGTTGTTAGACAACAGCGTCCTAAGTAGCCATTTAATTCAGAACTAAATCGTGATATCTTATACATTGATTGCATTCATCCCGAATCGTCAGTGATTGAACTCCACTAGAATTAGACTTGTAGATGGAACGCCCGCTAAACAAGCTATGGGTATTGAAAAAGACTGACACTTAACTAAGTGAGAAGAAGAAGAGAGGATATAGAGGATTCGAGCCGCGCATACCTAATGATCATTCGATTGGACCACTTTCCAGTCGACCTTAATGAAGGGCACATGAGAAACCTCAGGCCAAAGCTCACCATCTTCCACCTGACATTTTTTACTCAGTTCAGGGCAGCCTGCAATGCACAACTCTTGGAGTGCAGTGAGCAAATCCACTCCTTGCATCGATGATAATTGAGGACACCCAAAGATATGAAGCTTTTTGAGTTGTGTAAGATCTTGCAGCCACTCTGGTAGAGCCATCAAGTTTCTGCAGTCAATAATGTACAACTCTTCTAAGGTGTCAGCAGAGGCCAGAAGCCACTGCGGCAAGTGCACCAATCGAGGCGAAGCCGAGACCGTGAAGAAACGTAGCTTCAGCAAGAGGTCTGACTTGTTATCCTTGAGCTGAGTCAACATGAGCTTGTCACAACCTGTGATCCTCAATGACTCCAATGCAGTCAGTTCACTCAGCGGCAGAGACATTAGTCGTGGACAGTTGTATATTGCCAAAGATAGGAGGTTGTCCAGGTATACTGTGCCTCCAAACAACACTTCTAGATTTCCACATTTATGGATCACCAAGTACCTCAAAGACTTCATGCGATGAATTCCACTCTTGTGGAGACTTTTCTGCTTCGTAGTCAACCACAGACATCGAAGGTTGATCATCCTATCCATGTCTCGAGGCAACTCCTCTAGTCCTGAGCATCTGAAGACAGATAAAAACAGCAAACTATGCAGCTTACACATAGCATCCGGCAGTTTCTTCATGCGTAAGTTACCCCCTAGGCTAAGCACTGTGAGATGCTTTAACTTGCCTATGGAACTTGGTAGCTCTTCAAAGCTAGAAAAGGACAAGTGCAAAAACCTCAAGTACTCGCACTTAGACATGCTGTCAAGATCTCTTGTATTGCACTTGTCCTGGGACACACAGTTAATCATTCGCACTCTGTTCGACTTTAACCTGCTCAAGAATGGGGGGGATTCGTTCTCTTTCAATTGCCCTGACGAAACAGTTTGCAGTAACGAAACATGTCGAGTTCTCTCTGGAATTGTCTGGGAACTATGACTAAGCATGGCACAATTGATTTGTTCCGTTGACACTGATAATGCTAGATCATAAAGTAAATCGTGCATGTTAAAATCGAGAGATGAACCACTCTGCCTGGCTACTTGGAAGAAGGATCTGGACCACAACTCTTTCAAGTACTTGTCGCAGGCGTCTTCAGGAGTCCTGTTTTCATTTGAAGGGGGAACGAGCCCACATGCAGTCCAGAAATAAGCCATATGTAGATTGCTCATGATGGTGCCTCTACGAAAAACTGAACACAGGGCAAAACATCGTTTTAAGTGGGATGGCAAATAGATGAAACACAGTTTTAGGATGCATAAAATGTCCTCCTCTGTCTTTATGGATCTACACATATCGTCAGCTCTCACCAGCTCCCAAAATTGTTCGTCGTTCTTTGTGTACAGTAGGCCGCCCAACATCTTCAAAGCCAAAGGGACTCCCCCGCATTTTCCTACAATCTCATCCCCGATCTGGAGGAGATGCGGGCTTATTTCCCATTCGTTTTGGTCAAATGCCCATGTCTTGAACAAGGACATAGAGTCTTCATGTGAAAGGCCCTGCAAGTTGTACACCAGCAGAGAATTTGTGATGATACGTACTTTCTTATCTCGCGTGGTCATAATAACCTTGGTTCCATTGGCAGCTTCGGCCAACTGAGACCTCAAATAATCCCAATCAGCCCAATTCATTTTCCGCACATCATCTAGGACCAGTAAGAGCCTGCAGCGACTTATAACGCCCCTCAGAAGAGTCTGCAACTGGGGAAAGTCCAAGTCGTTCAAACTTTGGCCAAGTTTACTCTGGATGATCCTTTCCATGATCAGCCTCACATTAAAATCACCTGGCATGCTCACCCAAGTTGTCAAAGCAAAGTGTTCCCGCACTCTAACATCTTCGGATATCAATCTAGCAAGTGCAGTCTTGCCCAAACCTCCGATTCCAACAATGGGAATCACGGAAAGATTTGCGCCATCTCTAGGCGGATCTTGCGGCATCAACAGCTCAATTATCTTATCCTTATCAGCATCCCTCCCAATGATGGAATCGAAGCCCCCCACCAAGTTGGGTTTCATCTCTCTCACTCTCGCTCCTACTACACTGCCATAACAGGCTCGCTTGCTGAGACCGAACCCCTCAATCTCACCAACCATCTGCTTCAATCTTCCTCCTATCTCACTAATCTTTTTCCCCATTTTCAGATGGAATGTGAAGGGATTGGAACAAGAAAAGAAGTGGCGTACCTTGCCATGTTTTCGTTGTTGACCATTCAGTTTCTTCCTCAAGGCTTCACAACGGACATCATCAAGCAAGTCCTCGACATCATACAAGACATCTTTAAGCTGCTCTAACCACGCTCTGAGCTTGTAGTTGTTCCCCTGATTCTCTTCAGCATCCAAGAGCACCCCTTTAATGGAAGCCAGAGCGTATTGAAGCTTCCTCAGCTTGGCTTCAATGCCATCATCAACCAAGGCATCTTCTTGAAGGGCAGGAGAGCCGAGCTTCTGCAGGACCCTCTCGGTGATGCCGTAGAGCACTGAACTCGCCATGTCTTCTCTTCTTTCCGGTTTGTGTTTGGAGAGGTCGTGCTGGTCAAGAGCTATTGGGTCGCTTTTATAAACTGACTCCTAGCTTTTTAACGCTGTTAGTTTTCTTTCTTGACGCCGTGGCCTCTGGAGTCTCACGTCGCCATGCTCACGTCATAGAAGAGCTCCACCAATTAAGGCTTAACCTTTTCACAAAGACTGAATGGAATCCTACATTTCTTGATTGAAGAGCACACGTGAGACGCACTACATGAAAAGCAGACAATTATTAAGCTTCTTTTAAGCAAGAAGTATGGCCATCCCAAATGCGAATCTGCCCGAGAGTTGTTGGTATTTTGTTTATAAAACAAATGAAGAGGTGCCTTGTCCCACATCGAAAAGATGTGAGTGTGCATATGGACGAGATTTGGCACTAACCGGCAATCATTATTTTTATTTATTGAAAATTCGGATTTCTTTCTATAAAAATTAACCATAAAGTCTTGTTGAAAGAGTGTGACTATTCATGAAAAAGTTATTGTTATTTCTTATTTATTATTCTTTTAATTCCGAATTTATTATGTCTTTTCAATGTAACTTTTGAGACGTACTTGTTCATTTTGCAACATTTCTCGAAAGGTTGCCTTTATTTCATTTTTTTGTAACCTTTTGAAGAGTTGCCTTTATTAAAAAGATAGATATAAGTAAGTTTGTTTTAAGAGAAAACAATAATCTTCTTCCATTTTTTGTTTTCGTTTTCTTTCGAAAGAACTAGAGAAATAGTAGAATTATTATTTAGTATTCTCATTTGAGATTTTGTTATATCCTGGAGGAAATTGTCTGGTGACCATTAGCAACATTATGGGGCAAATAAATCCTTAAAAAAAGTGATATCACGCCTCAAAGTTCGACTTGATTGCTTTATAGATCCGACTTCATTATTTTACCCAATTTGAAGCCATATTTTCCCAACAAGAGCTAAATAGTAAATGATTAAAACATTGACATCTGAGGTTGTCTTTTGGCGAGAATTGAATGAATGTCTTTTGAAGATAACAATAATGAGCATACATTGTATACCATTAACTTAAATAAGTCCCAGGAAATGTACTCTGAAAATGTAAGAAGATAATATCTGTATGGAACTAAAATATGTAAGTTAACGTTTTCTGGAGTTAGTTAATGTTTTCTGGAGTTGTATCGTTGCCTAAACTCCAAAGATAAGGAGGCCGTGAATTAAAAAAGCCACTAGCAGCCACCGACACTTCCTTGAAGCTGTCCTTGGCCATAATAAAGTGCGTCATATTCCATCCAAGTCGTCAAGAAACAATTTGATATGTGAAGATAAGAGATTCCAACATAAGAGATTCCCATTCTGCATCTTTATTTTTTATTTATTGACGAAGTCGAGGACTCTGATCTAGTGATCTTGCTGTGATTCAAGACTGGGTGCAAAAGTTGATCTTTGTTCTAGCTTTATTTGCAAAATTCGTTGCCTTCACAGGAAGAGAAAGGTCTTCATTTCATGACAACTAGTGCTTGTGTTCTTCAGGTTAGAGCACCCTAATGAGCGGTCTAAACAAGACCCCTACAGGTCAATCTCCGATAGACCGGTCAAAATGAGCCTTAAACCTATATATGACCCATTTAAAATATAAATAGGTCATGTAGATGGATTATATATGGGCCACTTACATCTTGAAAAGACTGCTAGAGAAAATATTTTCAAGTGATTTTGATAATGTCCAAACTATCATTAGTATATTACTTACTAGAAAATGCAGATATTTGGACCAAAGGACTACATAACATCCATGGTGTGATTCATTGGAAAGAAGTTCACAAATATCCTGTTATGACAAATAGCACTAGTTAACCTAAAAGATCAGTTGTTGATGATGTTTATGTCGAAGTTATAAAGATTAGATCAATGGTGATGTAACAACCAAGTATATCTAATGATGTTTATTGAGTCAACTAAGAAACTGTTGAAAGACTTGGATTCGCACAACAGCAAAATCTAGATAAAACATGTAGCAAAGTAGCTAGGTTGTCTAACAGGTCAATCAGAAACCGCAGTGAGAAGACAGCAACATTTGTCATTTTTTATTAGTCTGCGGAGGTTCAAGGATAGAAATTGTATAGGCGGTACCTTCCCTAGACAATAGCTCAACGAAAACTCCCCAACGTCTATCTGCTTCCCTAATTCATTTGAAGAAGAATATAAAAGATAAGACCATAAAGAATCGTAAGAGAGTGCAACACATAAGATCAAGAAGTCCACCTCCTATTGTTCATAGTTGTAAGCTCTTTGTTATATTGTTTTGATATTCATGTTGTTTGACAATTGTGCAAGGGATTAAGTGTACACGTGTAAGAGTAGTAGCTGAGTCCAGATAGTGGTATCTATCATGCAAAGAATTAGTGCTAGCTGTTTGTAACTTTCCAAGCATATTGTTAGTAAAATCCAGTCCGTCTTGAGGCTTTTAGTCCAAAGAGTGGATATAAGCTTGTGGATAAAGCCAAACCACTATAACTTTCTATGTCCCACTATTTACATTCCATTTACATACATTGGCATACAATTAATTAATGTTTTTGTGAACATCAGGTTGAGCTAATCTTTATTTAGCGATTAGCTAATTTCCGCATGATGGTTCTATTTATTAATTAATGTGATGGGCCTAAGTTAGCCCGTCCGCCCATGTTGGGCCTAAAAACCTGGCCCACAAGTTTAGGGCTCATGGATGGAGGGATACGTTGAAGAGTTGTAACTTTTAAAGGAGCGTCTTTTACCGAAGAGACACGTCCTTTGGAGAAGACATATTTAAGGGAAAAAAGAGATGGAGGAACGCACCTTTTTGACAATACGTACGTTCCTCCTCCCTCTCTCCCTCCAAAAGAAAAACAGTGACAAAGAGACGACACTCTCTTCCCTTCAAGGCCAATTGACGTCATCGGATCGAACGGGATCAGTTTTTCTTCCTCATATCAGCGTCGGTGTTTAATCTGTGGCTAACAAGGTACGTTCGATTCTATGATGTGCCTTAGGATCGGTGATACATGTGTCTTTCCCGAGCTCGTCTTCCGCACTTGTTTTAGGGATTCGATTTAGTGTCGAATTCGGTTTTTGGGAATCCGAAATTCCTAACATTGGTATCAGAGCCAATGTTCATGTTTTCCCAATCCATTTTCATGTTTATGAATGATTTTTGATTGAATTTTCGTGAAAAATCGGTTGACACCGATCAAGGACGAAAAAATCCCGACACTCGAGCATTGTTCACTCGTTTTTTCGTTTTTCTGTAAGTCGAAATCAGTTTTTGATGGCGTAGGGTCGAAGGTCTCGTCGAGACGAGCAAGACGAGTGGCAGATCGCCGCCATAGGCCGCCGGACGCGCCCCCACGCGTGGCCGGAGCGAACCGGCGCCTTCGGCGCGTGCGATGCAGGCACGTGCGTCGCACGCGCACGCGGGGCTGACACGTGCACATGCGACGCGCGTGCGCGAGGGCTGCCGATTGTTCATCGTGACGTCAGCTACGCACGCATCCCGCATGTGCCGGGTTGGTCCGTCCGACCTGGCCCGGCCCGACTCGGCAACCGACCCGTTTGACCCGGCGGACCCGTTGACTCGACCCGGTCCACCGTTGATCGACTGTTGACCGTTGACTGACCGTTGATCGAAAAAAAAGAAGAAGAGGGAATTTGTTTCTTTTTTCCCAATTAAGTCTATGTGGATTATATGTAATCTCTTATTTGTTCTACATTTGTTGCAGGAACAATGCCTCCCCTTCAGTTACGCATGCCTATTCGCGTAATTATCGATAAACAAAAGGAAAGGCTTTCTAGGTTAATAGCTGAGCTGACTGATTATCGATGAGAGAGTGGTGACTTAATTGATCATGTTCTTGAAGTCAATAGGAAAATACAAAAGGTCATATGGAATGGTCGTCCCATGCCACAATTTGAGATGGTGTGATTTTTCATGAACACTCTTCCACAAGAATGGCAAAGAATGTTGAATCGCTTATGGGAAGTCAATAGAGATATTTCGTATAAGAGACTTGTGATGGCTTTTATAGATGAATATTACTGGATTGTTACAAAAGAAAAGATCAAGAAATTGAAGAAAAAATGATCTTTCCTAGTTCATATATTGACTTGGTGTTAGATGTTTTTGGCTGGTTTTTATTTAGTGTGCTTTGTGGACATCTTATGTAATGTTTTACTACCTGGTTGTTGTTGATGTAGCAACTGATATATAAGTTGTATTATGTGAAAGCATTATTATTCTATTGGATGTCAAATATTATTTGATTTATGTTATTGTTGACTGATGTGGGTAGTTCATAAAAGTTTTTGTAACTTCATAGAATTTATTTTGCATGGACAATTATATTAATGATAGTTTTTAAGTTAGGATTATTGGAGAATTATTGGAAACATAGTAACCTTTTGATTCTGAAACCTTACTTGAAATTGTTCATTAATATGATGGATATGTGCAAAGTGGATGCATAAATGATAGGCATTAATTATTCGTGCATATATGTCGATATGTTCGATCAATGGCTTCAGCCACAAAGAGCATAGTTGCCGAGCTGAACAAAGGTGAAAAGCTCAATGGTGATAACTATGAAATCTGGCACATGAAAATCCAATATGTGCTGGAAGAGCAAGAGGCACTAGAAGCTCTTAACCTAACCATGGAAGAGCCTGAAGATGAGAACACCGCACAACACAAGAGAGATAAGGATGCATTTGCTACATGGAAAAGGAAGAACTCCCTTGTTTGCATTACGTTGCTGAGTAGCATGGAAAATGATGTCATGCGAGAGTTCAGGCATTTTGTGAATGCGAAGGAAATGTGGGAAGCATTGGCAGCAAGATTTGGTCATATTTTGGTGACCAAGCTAAGACAGCTCACTATTAGGTTTGACTCTTACAAGAAGCCTCATGGTCAGACCATGAAACAACACTTGAGAAAGATGTCAAACATGATAAATGAGTTGAAGGATGTTGGCCATGTCCTAACTGATGAGTAGCAAGTGCAAGCAGTGATCCGTTCCTTGCCTCAAAGTTGGGAACATATGAAGGTGCACTTGACCCACAATGAGAATATCAAAGTCTTTGAGGATGCAGTGCGCCATCTTGAGTTGGAAGAGGACCACCTCTTGGCGGCTAAGCCGAAAACTGAAATATATAACGCTAGTTCTAGCTCAAATGGAGCTTTGGGCTTCAAACGCACACGTCCTGACTAGTTCAAGAGGTGGAAAGGCAAAGGACCAAGTGCTTCAAGGAAGAAGCCAAAGGTTGACCAACATGACAGAGGAAAATGTCCTCGAATGAAAAAGCTGAAAAAGGGTGAAGTGTTACAATTGTGACAAGAAGGATCACTACGCTTGCGATTATCGTAAGCCAAAGAAGGTATACACCCCTTGTGCTTTTGAGAACTTTTTCTATGTGTCAAGTTCTATATTTTTGACTGAGTTTAATCTTTTGTGGACTGTAGATTTAGAAGCGACAGACCATGTAGCAAAGGATAGAGAATCCTTCGTGGAATTCCGATGAGTACCAACTGGAACTAAGTGGATCTATGTGGGAAACAACTCCAGAGTTGAAGTAAAAAGAATTGGCACCTGCCAACTGAACATGCATGGTGGACGCACTTTATTCATACATGATATATTGTATGCTCCGGAGATTCGTTAGAATTTAGTGTCTATCTTAGTGTTGGTCAAGCTAGGTTTTAATATGAACTTCCATAATAGTGGTGTAGATTTGTATTTGGATACAAATTTCTATGGTTGTGGTTATTTTATGGATGGTTTCATTGTATTAGATATTGACTATGTTAATGTACATGCTTGTTATTCCCTTTTCACGTCTCCTAATTCATATGATAATGATGTGAATGTGTGGCATGCTAAACTTGGTCATATTGGCCAACAAAGTATGAATAGACTAGCCAAAGAGGGCTTGTTGGGCAACATTGAAAAAGTCGATTTGCCCATATGTGAGCATTGCCTAGTAGGAAAAATGACAAGGAAACCATTTGAAAAAGGTAAAAGAGCTGAATTTCCTCTGCATTTAATCCATTCTGATGTCTGTGATCCAATGAATGTGAAAGGAAGGCATGTGACTATTTATTTTATCACTTTTATAGATGATTATACTCGATTCGGATATGTCTATTTGATTTCTCATAAATCTGAAACATTAAGTTGTTTCAAAAGATTTATAAACTTGGTAGAAAATCAATTAGACAAGAAAATTAAAGCATTGAGATCCGATCGAGGTCGAGAATATTTATCTGATGAGTTCAGAAAATTATGTGATGAAAAATAAATAGAAAAACAGTTGTCTATTCCATATACTCCTCAACAAAATGGTGTTGCGGAGAGAAGAAATAGAACCCTACTAGAAATGGTTAGGTCCATGATGACGTATGCTAACTTACCTATCATTTTTTGGAGTGATGTGTTGTTAACTGCTGCCTATATACTTAACCGGGTGCCTTCCAAATCAGTTACTTCAACTCCATATGAGTTATGGACAGGTAAAAAACCGGACTTAAGTTTTCTTAAGCCATGGGGTTGTGCTGCTTCTACTCATGAGCCCTCTCACAAATTTGGGAAATTGGGTCCCAAAGGAAATAAGAGTATTTTCATAAGATACTCCGAACACTCGAAAAGGTATGTGTTCATAGGTGAGCAGGAAAGTGGGAGTATAACTGAATTTGAATCACGAGATGTCACATTCTTAGAGAATGAATTTCCTAAAAAGGGCGAAATATGTGAAGATTACTCCCTATTTGATACCTTGGATCAAGATAATGATATTAGTGGAGTTCGTCTAAGTGAGTAATATGAGAAGTGATGAATTGAATTCAACTCATTCTCAATTACAACCACATGATGAGACGACATCATCATTATATAATCCTAGTGGGAGCATAATAGGGAATGATGTGCAAAGTGTACAATCTCCCATACGGCGAATAAGTCGCAAAAGTATTCCCCGTCGACATTTTGACATTGAAGGGGAAACTTTTATGATTGCCCCACAAGATGAGGATGAGCCAAGAAATATACATGAGGCTCTAAGTTGCCCTAGTAAGGAAAAATGAATGCATGCAATAGGAGAGGAAATGGAGTCAATGAAGTCAAACCATGTTTGGGAACTGGTTGATCTTCCAAAAAAACACAAAGCTATTGGGAACAAGTGGGTTCTCAAAATAAAGCGTAAAGCTGATAGCACGATAGAGAGATATAAAGTTCGCCTTGTGGCGAAGGGGTATAATCAACAGAAAGGAATTGATTATGAGGAAACATTTTCTCTTGTTGTAAGATTTACCTCGATTCACATTATTCTGACAATAGTGGTAAGTATGGATATTGAATTACATCAAATGGATGTAAAGACTGCTTTTCTCAATGGAGAATTTGATGAATAAATATATATGGAACAACATGTTGGTTTCATTACAAAAGGCCAAGAAGAAAATGTATATCGACTTTTGTAATCGATATATGGTCTTAAGCAATCGTCAAGACAGTGGTATATACGTTTTCATAATGCGATAATGGCATATGATTCTACAATGATTGATGAGGATCATTGTGTATATATCAAAAAATCCAAAGATCAATTTGTAATCATATCATTATATGTTGATGATATACTAATTGCTGGAAGTAATATGGAGTTTGTTGACACTGTCAAGAGTTGGTTATCTTTCAACTTTGAGATGAAAGATATGGGTGAGGCTGCATACATCCTTGGAATTAAGATTTCAAGAGATTGTTCGAAGAGGTCGTTATCTCTTTCGTAAGAAACATATATAAATAAGGTTCTTGAACGATTTCGTATGCAAGATTGTAAACCCATAGACACTCCTATTGCAAAAGGTGAAGGATTGAGCCATAGACTATGTCCAAGGACTCCACAAGAGAAGGAACAAATGAAACATGTTCCTTATGCTAGTGTTGTTGGGAGCTTGATATACGCTATGATGTGTACAAGACCTGACATATGTTTTGCAGTTGGAATGATGAGTAGATACCAATTCAATCCAGGTCAAGCACATTGGAAAGCCGTTAAGAGAATACTGAGGTATCTAAATGGAACTGCTGATTATACGTTAAGTTATCAAGGAAAGGATCTGCGACTCGAAGGCTATTCTGATACTGATTGGGGAGGAAATTTAGATGAAAGGAAATCTACCTCTAGGTTTGTTTTCTTATTGAATAATGGCGCCATATGTTGGAGCAGTAAGAAATAAACGTGTATAGCCTTGTCCACAATGGAAACTGAGTTCGTGGCATTATCAGCAGTAATATAAGAAGGTGTTTGGCTTAAGAGATTTTTAGATCATTTAGGTGTTATTAGGTATGCTGCAAATCCATTGTTGGTTAACCGTGATAGCTAAGCAGCAATAGCGTACACCAAATATCCAAAATATCATGGCAAGACCAAATATATAAATACCAAGTATAATTTTGTCAAAGATACGGTTGCATGAAAAGATGTGAACTTACAGTACATGTCTACGCATAGAATGGTAGCAGATCCTATGACAAAGCCAATACCTAGAGATGTGTTTTGTGGCCATGTGAAATCTCTAGGATTGCGTAGAGGCTGATGTACTGAATATTGTAATTTCCCCTAAGTGTTCACATTTAATGAACTTGTGTTTTTTCATTATTAATGTCTATGAATCTTTGTTTGACATTTATGCATCTTAATGCTCAGTGCATTACATTAAGTTGAGAAAGTATGTCGGACAGATATAAGGTTAGCCCACTCACACGGGTAATCGCTTCTATTTACTATGTGATAAATAGAGATGAGACGGTTTTTAAGCTTATTATCTAGGTGATAATCGAGAGCTCAAGCTTAAATATATATGTCGCCTTAACTAAATGTTAAGATGAGGACATGATATGTACTATGTCCGAAAGTAAAATACCCCACATATTTTACTTTATCTGTCTAAGATGCCATATGTAAGTTCTGATGAATTTTGTGAATGAGTAGATACGTAAACTCAAGTTAGACATTAGATATGTCTGAATTATCATATGTACGGTATTGAAGGTGTAGACATACGCTCCATGGGAAAGAAGTTAATACCCTAGTACGTATTTCATACTACGTATGCATAAGACGACCAATAAGAGTGGCAAAAGTTTGATCTCAATTTTTATGCCGTGTGAGACTCTTGAGGAAAAGAATTCCTCAATTTTTAGTGCCCTCATGACTTTTACTTATTCTCAAGATTTCTATTTAGTGTTTGCTATCTTAGGATGTTGCCAATGGTCATGAGTTGATTCAATCTAATTGGACATTTCTAGAAAAGCAAGCTGAATTGAAATTGAGAGTTTGAAGGAAAGAGGAATATCGAATTTGGAGAATCACATTGTAGTTTTGTATTCACCGGTCGACCAATTATGACTATCTTTGGGATAATCATAATTGTGAATACAATATATATCATTATTTAAAAGAGATCAAGAGAGATATAAATGTGATCGATCGATCTAGGGTACTGCATACTAAATCTACTCAGAGTGTGATGCCCATTATGAGATGTTATATATTCCTAAAAGATGTATGGCAACGAGCTCCCAAAGTATGCTAGTCACACGGATTATTCATCGGTATGAATGTTGAAGAGAGGTAAAGATGATCATGTTCGGCCCACCATGTGCGAGTGGGAGATGATGGTTTTATTTATTAATTAATGTGATGGGCCTAAGTTGGCCCGTCCGCCCATGTTGGGCCTAAAAGCCTGGCCCACAAGTTTAGGGCTCATGGATGGAGGGATACGTTGAAGAGTTGTAACTTTTGAGGGAATGTTTTTTACCGAAGGGACACGTCCTTTGGAGATGACATATTTAAGGGGAAAAAGAAAGGGAGGAACACACCTTTTTGACAGTACATACGTTCCTCCTCCCTCTCTCCCTCCAAAAGAAAAACAGTGACAAAGAGACGATACTCTCTTCCCTTCAAGGCCAATTGACGTCATTAGATCGAACGGGATCAGTTTTTCTTCCTCATATCAACGTTGGTGTTTAATCTATGGCTAACAAGGTACGTTCAATTCTGTGATGTGCCTTAGGATCGGTGATACACGTGTTTTTCCCAGGCTCATCTTCCGCACTTGTTTTAGGGATTCGATTTAGTGTCGAATCCGGTTTTTGGGAATCCGAAATTCCCAACACCGCAAAAGATCATCAAAGTTCGAAACTAATCTATTCATCCCTATCTAGGTTGTATTGTTTAGTCACCAACAATTGGTATCAGAGTTTTGTTGCTCGGCTATCTAAAGTGTATTTCTTTTGAGTATAAAGATCCTTTATTATGGCTAACCTTGGCAGTTTCTTTACCAACGATGCTCAACCTCCTAACAAGCCACAGTACTTTGACGAAAGCAACTACGGCTATTAGAAACAAAAGAAGTTGGCAACAATACAAAAGTAGCAGCCATCAACAATACAAAAGAAGCTCGAAAAAAAACTACTCTTAATGCCAAAACTAAATATCTCTTGTATTGTGCACTGTCACCATCTAAATTTAACAGAATTTTTTATTGTGAACAACAAAGGAAATCTAGGACCGCATTATGCTGACATTTGAAGGAACAGAAAAAGTCAAAGAAACAAAGCTGAACATCCTCCTTGAAAACTATAAGCTATTAAAAATGAATCCTGATGAAATAGTAACAAAGATGTTCACACAATTCATTGAAATAGTGAACGATCTTGCTCTTCAAGGAAAGATTTATACCATACTGAGAAAGTGAACAAGCTATTATGAGCCTTGCCCAAAGAATAGAGTATCGTGAAGAGCTCACTATGAGAAACCATGAGGATTCAACCAATCACAATGGATGAACTTATAGGAACATTCATGTTCTATGAAGTTGAATTCCAAAATGAGGAAAGTAGCTCAAAAGGTAAGAAAGTCATTGTGTTTAAAGCTATTCATGATGATACAAGTGGAGAAATATCCTTTAATGAAGAAGAAAGTGATGAAGACATGGGATTATTAACGAATAAGTTTTAAAACTTCATGAGGAAAGAAGGAAACTACAAAGGGAAAAGATCATCTAGATATCCTTACGACAAAAAGTCTTAAAGAAGAATTCAAACGTAAGGACATTGTGTGCTATGAATGCAGAAAACCAGGGCATATAAAACTAGAGTGTCCATCTATCAAAAAAAAAAAGGAAGGAAAGTTCGAAAAGAAGAAAAAAGGCACTCAAAGTTGAAACATAGAGTGACACTGATTGTGAGTCAAGTGATGAAAAAGAAGCAAATCTCTGTCTTATGGTTAACTCAAAACAAGAAGAAGATCGCGTGAAAGATTCCGAACTATCTTATGTGAATTATAAGATTTTCTAAAAGAAATGTTGGAGGAACATCAAAAGGCTTTAAAAAGAATTTCTACTTTAAAAAAAGAGGTTCATGAACTTACTACTGAAAATCTCATTGGTAAAACTCTCATCGACAAGCTAAAGTTAGAGCTTGACCTTCAAATAAATGAGGTAAAGCTTCTGCGGGTCGAAAATGAGGATGTTAAGGATGAGATTTCAAAAATTAGCACCAAATTTCTCTTGGTTCAAAAACATTATAGCACATTCTCTCAATTCAAATTCCCCACTACAACAAAAATGGTCTAGGATGTGATGGAAATGAAAACGAGAAAAATCCTTTTTCCAAGCACAAAAGATAGATTAAAGCACAGATCTCTTGTAAACTTTTACAAGTATCATTTTGATAAACAATTCACTAGAGCCACTAGTAAGAAATTTCCCAAATGCTCAAATTGTGAAGGATATGATCATTTCAAAATGAATTGTTCAAAACAGCAAAAGAGATTCAGGAAGATTAACTAGCCTCTTGACACTAAATCGAGACCTAACCACAAAGGACCCAAACTTATGTGGGTACTAAAAAAAAGGTGAGATTTTCTTTAATTTCAGGTAATCTTGAAGAAAAACAACTAGTACTTGGATAGCGAGTGATCTAGACTAATGACTGGAGACAACAGCAAATTTTTAACACTCATGACAAGGAGGCACAGTCACATTCCGAGGAAACGACAAAGGAAGAATCATTGGGAAAGGAAACACCATGTTGGGAAATCTAGTTATTGAAGATGTCTCACTTGTCCAAGGATTAAAGCAAAATCTTCCAAGCATTAGCCAACTCTGTAACAAAGGATACAAAATAAAATTTGAAAAAGGTAAGTATATTGGCATCAATAAGAATAAATCGCAAACATTCAATGGGGACAGGTATGGTAATATCTATTTACTTGATATCAAGTTTGAAGAATTGTACTGTCTAATATCCATTAAGGAAGAGTGATCTACGACACAAGAAACTAGGTCATATCAATGCAGAGCAAATTCATAAAATATCCTCTAAAGATCTTGTTTGTGGTTTACTAAAGATCAATTACAGCAAATGTGATTCCTATAATCCAAGCACATTGGGAAAATAGGTAAGAAACTCCCTCAAACCTATAAAAGTTATTGCAATTAAAACATATCTTTGCAGCTATTGCATATAGACCTATTCGGACCAACTTGAACAACCAGTCTAAGAGGAAGGAAATATTGTCTTGTAGTAGTTGATGATTTCTCAATATTTACATGGGTAATGTTCTTATCACATAAAAATGAGGCATTTCATTCTTTCAAAAAATTTGTTCAACAAGTTCAAAATGAAAAAGGATACAACATCACTGCCATCAAAACTAATTATAAAGGAGAATTTAACAATCAAAGTTTTGTTGAGTATTGTATGAAAATAGAGTAGAACACAACTTCTCCATTGCCTATACTCCTAAACAAAATCAGGTAGTAGAAAGAAGAAATCGATCACTTCAAGAAATGGTTGGTAACACCTGATTTTTAGTCGATATGTCGAAAAGGTAAAAAAAAAAAAAAAAAATGAGATTTGAGATTATTACGATTACGACAAAGCCCGTTTCTCAATTAAAAAATATCATTTTTCATTTCTTTCTTTTGCATTATTGTTTTAAAGCAATTTACAACTCGTTTTCAAGAAAAACGTGAAAAGTCAAATAGTAGACTTTTGGATTGAATTTTTGTGTAATATTTTGAGCAAAAGTCAACTACGGGTTAAAAAATTTATTTTCACCCAAAAAGGTACCCTTTAACTTTACTTTCATTTTTCTTAAATCAATTTCTCAAAAATCCAAAATTTTAGCACAAAAATTAATCTTTTAGAAAAAGTCAACTAAAAAATTGACTTTTGGCCAAACCTTTGACCAAAGAGATAGAAAAAAAATTAAAAACCCACGAAAACATTTCTTTAATGTCAATTTAACTTGTATGCTGAAAATTGCACAAAATTCGATTAAAAACCTTATTTTCTGAATTTTTTGGTTTTAGGTTATAAATCGACCAAAAATAAAATTTCTTTTGTTTTAGCTATAATTAGGTGTAGTTCATTATTCAACATTTGGTTTAGGGACTATTCTAAATCCGCTTGTGTGTTCAATTTCACGAATTATTATATTGAAAGACAAATCGTCATTTTAAGTCCTAATTAGAGGATCAAAATCGATCTTTCTTGACTTATGAATGAATGATTGTTTTCCATTTATTTTCTTAAGATAAGTCTAAATCTAGGGTCGATTTTGAGAAATTCGCATTAGAACTTCCCAATTTATGGAATTGCATTTTCTTGAAGGTAAGAAAACCGAGCTATTGAGCTTCAATTGAAAAAAAAAAAATTGAGTTGACCCATTCAAGAATAATGTTCAATCATATGAATTTAGGTCCAATTTTAATATTAGACCTTGATTCATTTTTGCCTAAGTTTCGACGCTCCAATTCAAAATCAATTTGAATACACTAGGTAATCTTATTTATGGGTAATTAGTCAGATAGGGTCATTGCAATATTAATTGGACTCAATTTCAATTAATTTGTAATTTGGGCCAATGAATTGCCAAATTGCCAAATTGCTCATTTTAATCCTTTAAGCTCAATCTTAAGTATCCATGGTTTTGATCCGTTGTTTTTCACGATAATTGCTCGATTAAGTCAATAGATGATCTATATATCATATTTATGAAGTTTAATTGGCTTAATTGAATTGAAATTGGGTAATTTCCTCTCAAATCAAATTAGTTTTCTCTTCAATTTGGTCTTTGAGGGGTCAAATTGCATTAATTTAGAACCCATAAGGGCCACAAGTACATGAACTAGCCAGAACTAGAACTGGTCAAGAACTGGTCAAACCGATGCCAACCGATATGACCAGTCCGATTGGCCGTCGATAGGGCTGGCCGATTTGGCCCCTTGTTGGCCGATTCTAGACCTCCGATGACTAGTTTTGGATTCTCATTGTGCCAATTTTACTTCTACACCCTCAATTTCCGAAGATTTTGCAAATTGGCCCTTAGATTTCGTAAATTTGTAATCTGACCCTAATTAGGCCATTTAGTGTAATTCTCGATTTTGACTCAAATTTTCGCAAATCGGGCCCATTGGATTGATTCTTGACACCTCTAGATGATAATTTAACTTTCAAAACTATGTTTTGTCCATGAGATTAGGAGTTTGACTATTGGATCGAACCGATGGCCGAGATTGATCGATTTGAAGATGATACAAATACAATTTTCCCTCCAAAATACAAAAGGGGGCTCATTTGTGTAAATCCACATATCAAAAACTAGAAAAATTCTCTCTCTTTTCCCCCCAAGGGCAAAACCGCCTTACTGTCCCTCACTTTTGGCCCACTCGTTGCCGATCGCCAAGCCCCTACCGGCCAAGTACCAAGGTCCATCACCTTCCTTAGTTTGTCCTCAGCATCTTAGTGGCAGGCACCTAGCAGAACAGCAACCAGAGGTCCATCGACGGCTTGATCTTCATCGGCGGTCTATAAACCAATCCGATTTGGACTAATCTTATCCAGCAGCTGAACCAATGATGATCAATGGTTCCAAGAGGTCCTAATTACTGCTGATCAGCCTTTAAGGGATCCCCCAACCTTGCTGTGGTCGAGGATTGGCATAAAAGCCACCGAAACTCCTCAAGTGGCCAGGTCTTCAATCGGCGGTCCTTAACTGGTTTAAGCGGGACTGGTTCTATTGCAACTCCAAATCGACGACCAGCTACCATCTTGAAGTAAATCGGTCACTTCCGATCTATTTCCAAGCCCATCCTCAACTAGATCATGGTTGAAGCTCAGCCAATCAGTCACCAGGGGAGTGCCGGTGGTCCGATTTAGCCTCAGCGGTCTTACAACCCATCCAAGCACGGACCCGTTCTTGTTTCTATTGCAAGCTAAAACAACGGTCCAGCCATGCCAAGCTGGCCCTTAGGTGATCCGATCAACATCCTCGGAGCTCTGATCACCTTCTAGGGAAGTCCATTTCGTCCGATTGCATCTAGATTTGATGAAAAAACACAAAAGTAAACCCCTTTAATCTCGAATCCAATGAGGCAAGATCAACTTAACTGATTGGGTTAGGATTCAAGCCTAGTTCTATAAAATATGCTTAGATCTAATATTGATAATGATGTTGAATGATCTACTGTGATTGATTGTTCATTGAAGACGAACTTGAGTTTGTTTGAACATGATTAGTGTAGATCTGCAAATTTTGTGTTTCCATGGTATGCTCATTGTTTTGGTTTAAACAAGGCCTTAGATGGCCTTATTTCAGCTCAAGCCCTTCTAGACATGAAAAAATAGACTCCGAGAGCTTCGAATCAATAGGTCGTATGGCCCGAACAGTGGAGATTTGCCCCCCGAAAACATGATTTTTTGATTTTTACAGATTCTTGGTGCTCTTTAGGTGCAGTCCTTAGCACGCCTCAGTTTTTTGTTTTTTTTTTCCTATTTTCTATGATAATTTTTTATGAAGTTCTCTTCATGAAACTTGTTACTCATTGTCTTGGGAATGTCTTTCTATTTATAAAAAAATGGGCATGTTTAGGTGGGTGAAAACCTTTTAGATTTGAACATTTGTTTATTCGCCCCTGCATTGATCCGAGGTAAACTTAGGTAAATTTAAGTATGAAATTGAGTTTGTTTGACCTCAAACCTTCATTAAGAATGAAATACATGTCATATGTTTTCTATTGATGTTAGATTTGCATGATTTTGATATCATTCGGTATGTCAATTGTATGTGTAAATGTGCATGAGTGTTGCTACAATCAGGAAAGATAAGAATGCGCATATGCATTGTCATTTTCGTCATCATCCATATGATTACAATTAGGTTTTGAATCATTAACAAAAAATGATTGGTGTCCATCATTCTATATGGTACATCTTTTGTTGGATTTATGTATATCCTTAAGTGGTCGAAATCAGACACACTCTCAACTATCGTTATAGGATTGGGACCTTGTCATATGCATCCTTTTACATGCTTATTTGGGTCTCTTAAAGATCAAACTTCACATTAGTGCCTTCTTGACATTAGAACTACACATAGAAAACTTTGTGTGCATATGTTGTTCACCATAATTAAATGTCATTTTGTATATGAAACTCATGTTACAATAATGCTTGTTGCACTTAGGAACTTTCAAGCATGTCATTACAAATCATAAATCATTATATGTTGGCATTAAATTGTATGGCATTTTTGCATGTTGACTTAGGATTAGATTATTACCCCAATTGCTTGTCACATCCGATTCTTATTCATGTGTGATTTTTCATGCCTTTGTGCATTGCATGAATGATTTTTTTGGTTCAATAATGCGTGTCTAAGTTCTAGTTTTAATGGCTGATATGCACACTTATAGAAATCTCAGTCTTAGAGCACCAAGTTGACCTTGATTGGACCCAAGCTCTTCTAGGAAGTTGTAAAGCACACCTAGAAATTTCAAATGCCATTGATTTTGTGCAAATTACTCGTCATGAGGGCTATTTTCCATATTTTCTTATCTAGACTAGAATTTAGACCAAAGGTTAAATTTGGACCCCCATTTTTACCCCTATTTAGGTAGACATTTACCATTTTTGTACCAATTTTCCAATAGGGATTCTCGAGTTTGTCCCTTAATAAAGTTAGTTTGTTACCAGGTTGGCTATGTTGTGACAAAATTTCATGATTTTTAGACTTCATTTGGTAGGTTAAATCTTGATAGTAATGACTGAGTGTTTTGTTGTTTTGACAATTTCCTGATACATTATTGTTTGTTGTCTGATTTTTATAAAATCGTGCAAAAAAAAAAAAATTTCTTCACATAAATTATTCTATATTATGTTGTGAATATTAGGTAATTTTCTCATAGCCAAATCATTAATGGGTATTACCCAATTTTGCTGACATGTTGTACTTGGTCTGAAATTTCATAATATGAACTTCTTGTGATCGTTTAGTTAAATCTTTTAGATTAGTTTGTGCATGATATTAAGGCATATTATCTTCATGAAAGTTGATTTCAAATCCTTTGAGATTCATTGTCAAATGATTTTCAATAAATGGATTTTCCAAATAGCATTTGAAAACCACTTTGGTACATGTAATGTTTCTAAAAGTGAATCTTATAAACATTCTTCTCAATAATTGATTTGACTTAGGAAAATCATAATTTAGACCATAATCAAAATGCATGTGATGCCTGTGAGTGCCTTTATCCGAGCCCCAAGCTAACTTTAGCAATTGAATGCTTTCCATAGCCTAGATTTTGCCTAGTCCAAAATGTCTTTAAATTCTTTTCAATACTTGATTTGACATTGTGGAAGTCACGGTTTGGGCCTTATTCAAAATCTCTGCGACACCTGTGAGTGTATTTATGTGAGCATCGGACTAGCCCTGGCAATTAAATATGTTCCATAGCCAAGACATCACCTTGTCTCAAAAAAACTTTCTCGATGATTTCAAAATCAAATTTTGAAACATCACATGTACCCCCTTATGCATATAATCACACCATTTGTCAGAAATGTTTGTATTCGCGATTGGCGCGTGCCTTTAGTAAGAAGTAACCTACTAATGGTTCACTCATCTTGGTTGATTGATTCAGAAATAAGACACAAAATGCCTGCATGCATGTTTAATTCCTACAACGCATGTGAATTCTAGATGTATGTTAGGGGCAATGCATAATATCGAGGGGAAATCTTGAGAATCACATAGAACACCATCTTAGAGATTTACAAGCGTTATTGGTCGTGCAAGAACACAAACAGTTAATAATAGCTATAAGCCATGGAAAAATGAATTGGGTAGGTGTCTAGAAGGACCTATGCATGAATGGCAAAGGCTGACCCTAAGGCCTAAATTCGATTTATCTCAAAACTTGTTTTGCTCGGTCATGTGATATTGATCTTTGTTATGTTTTTGGTTGTCTTGATGTGTGTGTTTGTTTCTTTCTATGGTATGCCCCCTAATCATAATTTTTGGACTAGGTTTAGATTAGGATCCTGAAGATGGATGTCGCGACCTAAATTTCAAGGTGAACCACCTAGGGTTTGGCTAATGGATTGTTAAGCCTAGACTTAACTCGGGCTCTCCCAAGCTCATACCAATTCGCAACTTAGGTTCAAGTTCTTAACATGCAAATGATTTTTCAATTAGGAGTCGCCACTAATCTATTTTGGTAGGTCGATTAGACACCCAAGTAAAATAATGGGAGAATTATCTTACTTCTACGAACCAGAGATTGTGAGTTCGGGGACTTGGTTACGCTAGATTTCTTTAACGTCCTTTCGGTACATTTCTCTTTTATTTTTAAAAATGTTTGGCAGGTAGCTTGAATTAATTTTAATCACTTTCCTAACATGTGAGGTTATCATACGGGTACACAAACCACCAATTTAACACTCAAGAAAGCAAATAAAAAGATGTAGAACTTACCTTATAACAATGAAAGCATTTGCAATGTTCGATCAGAATTCACATCGACAATCCTAGATATGATTTCTAATTAACATGCAATCACTCAATTTTTTTTTTGTTTTCATTTATTTAATGAGAATCATGCTTTATGCAATGCATGCTACTAATATAATATGAAATGACATAGCAATATGACCGAATGACCTAATTCTAATGACGGACAATTTTTAACTAAATGGACCTAGCAACAATAGCTAAATAAATCTACTTCTATATGACGTGCACATGACATTTTTTCTTTTTCCTTAAAAAGCATGCAATTTATCCTAGAAAATGCAATGATGTGCAAAATATGCCCTAATTCTACATGACATATGCATGATGATTTTTTTTGTTGTTTTTTCCTCTCTTTTTTCCTTTTTTTAATTTTGAAATTAATAATTGCCAGATAATTAAACATGCCATCCAAGTTTAAAAAAAAAAAAAAAAAACTAGAAACCTAAATTAATTGATTTGATTTTTTTGATATTTTGATTTTTTAAATTTTATTTTTAAAATTCGAAATAAAATTCCTATTCTATATACGTAAACCCTAAAACAAGAAATGAACCTAATTCTAACCTACATTTTTGGATTTTTTTTAAAAGAAAATTAACTTAAGTGACACGACAGCAAATCAAGCAATATTGATACCCAAATTGACGAACCATATCTCGCGCATGAGATCGGGTTGGCCAAGTTTACATAAATCGCGAATCGAATATCGGGCGGGAGATCGGATTAGCGATTTTTTCGAGTGATTACGAGTCGGATTTTAGGCGTGAAAATCGGACTGACAATCACAAATTTCAAGGCTATTTCATATCATGCAATTTCAATCTTTACATTAAAGGGATAATCACACTAAAAAGAGCAAATAAAATAGTAAAAATAATAAAACAAAAATAAGACAAATAAATAAAAGAAAAAAAGAATTACCTAACTTTTCTTTTGCTTTTCTTTTTTTTTCTTTTTTTTTCTTAAAAAAAAAAAAAAGGAAAAGGAGGCTGGCCGGTCCGGTGAGGAGGGAGGTCATTGGTGAGGGTTCCGGCGTGGGCGCAACAGGACGCCGAATCTAATGGCGTCGTCACGGGTCAGCACGGGCTGGCGTTGCGGGCGAAGCACGGGGTTCGCATTGAATCTGGGTGCGGACATCACAGGCGGCGGACTCAGGCGGCTGCGGCAAGGGGCTTCGGCATATGGATCTCGGCTCGGCAGCGGCGGCGACTTCATGGGCGGAGCAAGGGCGGCGAATCGGAGGCAAGGCATCGCGGCGGGGCAGGACACCAGATCTCGAACTAGGTGAGTGAGCCTCGGGCGCAACTACTACAAGAGATCTCAGATCTGTCGGCGCTAAGGGCGAGATCGGAGGTGCGGCTGCCAGGCAGCGTTGACGAAGACCCGATGGGACTAGGCACGATCGAGGGCTGGCGTCGATGGAGACGCGGCGTCACGAGCTTCGGGCGCCGGGGCTCGCGGACAGAGATGCGGTGCCGGTAGGGTCAGAGGGGGTCTCGCCGGGGTCTTCCTCCCCAGCAAACAGTCTCTCTCACGTCGCTCTCTTTTCACCTCTTGTTTTTGTGTTCTGTTTTACCTAAAAGAAAGAACCCCCTTTCTCTTGCACACGATGTATTTTATAGATCCAAAAATTGTATCTTCGCGATATATTCTATTTTCCTTTTTGTTCACACACGATCCCCCTAAATATATCCTTGAAATATACGCACCTCGCACAATTTCCTTTTTGCCTAAAATGCATCCCCCAGTGTATATTACCTGAAAATATGAAAAATCTGAACGGAATATGTGAAAAATCTTCCCCTCACCGGCGGTCTAAAAATAACACAAATGTTCCTAAACTATATGCCATGTGATTTTTTTTTTTTTTTATTTTAGTAAAAATTAGCCCAAAAATTGTGCAAAAATTTAGGTGTCAACAATGGATAGGGCATGATAACGGTGGAGGGTCGATGTCCATTTCAACCGTTATTTTGTACAATTCATCCCTAAAATATATCTCGAGTTCTTCCTATTCATATAAACACTTGATGAGTTATGGGTTTTTCCTCTTCACTTATCTTTTTTAATTTTCATACCTTTTAGGATTGCATGAGAGATTTACAGCTTTCCTTGATTGTTTACTTACCGTTTCGTACTTTCAATTCAATTGATTACTTTCTTCTATCTTTCCTAGAAATAGAAAGGGCATGAAAATGACTATCTACACATGATCGCCCAACTTAGGGTAAAATGATCCCAAAAAAGTAAAAAGAAATGCATTGACAGCTTAGGTAATACAACATTGTTAGATACCGAAAGAGCGTTAATAGAAATATTAGAGTAACCTAAGTTCCCAAACCTAAATATCTGGTTGCGTAGGAATCGAGAGACTACTCCCAACTCTCAATTGGATTTGCTAGCCGACCCCACAAAAAAGAGGTTAGTGCCGACTCCAATCTTGTTTCTAGGTTGTCTAAAAACTAGATCGAATAATTGAACCCGTCACGAGAGGTATGGGTTTTGATATGGCTCAACATGACAGTACCCCAAAGGATGAAGTGATGCCATTCTCATGGGCGAAGAGTACTATTGAGAGGGCTATCGTGGTAAAGATACCCCAAAATCAATATCCACTTCCGACCTCCTCTCTTGAGGTGTGTCGCCCATGTGGATGTGAATCGTGACACTTCATTGTTCTGCAAGGTACAAGTTTGGGAGAACTCGCGATCATATGTGAGAGAACTCACAAGAGGTTCGCCCAGAAGGCGAGGTGATAACACCTCCATGGATAAGAACCATGAGTGAACTCCAGTGGTTAAGTACCCTCAATTCGACCTTCCCCCCTTTTCCTCTTCCTGAAGGCCGGGTGTTAGAGAGATCAAGTCGCAGCAATGGCCAAAGCCATGATGATTGATGTCGCGACCCAATTTTCCGGGTTTGCCACCTAAAACTAGGTTGATGGACTACTAAGTCTTTAAGCTTAGCTTGGGCTCTCCCAAGCCCATACCAAATCGCGACTTAGGGTTTTGACATGCAAAAACTTATTATCTATGAGTCGCCACTAATCGGTTTAGGGTAGGTCGATTAGACAGCTAAGTAAAATAATGGGAGGATTATCTTACTCTAACGAAACTGAGATTTTAGGTACGGGGACTTGGTTACACTAGACTATCCTAGTGCCCTTTCGGTACCATTTCTTTTAATTTTAAGAAAATGTTTGGCAATTGAATTGATTTTAATTTAACTTCCTAACGTGTGAGGTGATCATACATATGCGCATACCACCAATTTAACACATCAAGAAAGCAATAATGCAAAAACATACCTTAAAGCAACGAAAGCATCTGCAATGTTAAATCAGAATTCACATCAACAATCCTAGATATGATTCCTAATTAACAAGCAATCAATTTTTTTTTATTTTCACTTTATTTAATGAAAATCATGACTTATGCAATGAATATCACTATTCTAGTATGACATGACAACATGACATAAACTATATGACATGAAGAAATGCAATAATTAAATGCAATCTAAATGACCTAATTATAATGACATGCAATGCGATGCAATGACATACAAAATTATTTAAACTAAAATGACACGCCTCATGCAATTTAATATGTGAGCTATATGTCACGTGACATTTATTGAATGACTTAGCCTAATGACATGAAAGTTCTAATTAAATGAACTTTAATAAAAACTAAATGACGTGCATTTGATATTTCTATTTTTTGAAAAAATGCAATCTATCTTAAAAATTGAAACTAACTTATGCAAAGACAAATTTCGTATTTTTTTTATGAAATTCGAAATTTAAGAAAAAATGCAAAAATGATCTAGCTAGATTAAGGTTCTACCTAATTTAAACTAAGGATTTAAGTCATATTAAATCCTAATTTAAATTAAGACATTATCTCAATCTAAAATGCAATTTATCTAAAAAATATGATCTAAATGAAACATGCAATTTTATCTAATATGTAATGACGTACAGAGAATGCCCTATTTCTACATGACATATGCATGATATTTTTTATTTTATACAATGTTCGAAATTTAAAATTGCCACGTAATTAAACATGCAACTTAAATTAAACAAAAACTAAAATCCTAAATGAATGCATTTTTTGTTTTATATTTTTTTTAAAATCTAAAACAAAATCTATATTCTAGATATGCAAAATAACAAGAGATATTCTAAAACCAATTAAAATCCTAATTCAAATATCTTTTTGATTTTTTCTTAGTGATTTTCTAAAACAAGCATTAAATCTAAACAAACAAGATATTCAACAAATAAAGGATTAAAATAAACGAAAAAATAACCCGTTATCTCACGGGTCAAATTAACGATTACTTTTAACCCCGAACGTCACGACAATATATCAAAATAATTAAAAATCTAATCCGAAATCTTACGGATCAAATTAATAATTAAATTAATTCAACAATTAATATATCATAAACAAACCCCAAAAATTATCATAATTAAAAAAATGACCCGACGTCTTACGGGTCAAATTAAATAATTACAATAACTTTAGGGACAATTCCTATGGATAATGCCTATAAGAATTATGAAATGAAAATCACTTCAAATTTACATAATAACAACTAAACTTAAAGGAAATAAATAAAATAAAGTAAATAGAAAAAAATAAAATAAAACTACCTAATTTCTTTTTCTCTTTTTTTTTTTTTTTTTTTTTTCATGCTTTCTTCTTCCACACACGTTCGTGGGTGGTGGTAGGTCTCCTATGGGCAGCGAGATCAATTGACCCGGTGAGGGGAAATCCGCAAGGGCGGCTGACGGCGGCGGGTGAACCGGTGGCAAAGCAAACCGATGGCGGACTCAGGGAACATCGGGTCGCGGCAAGGACAACGCGTCGGGGACGGAGGTCAGCCGAGATGCAATGGGCTCCGTCGAGCACCGGGCATAGGCAAAGCAGCGCGGGCTAAGCAGGGGCACGGGCAATCGGAGGCTCGGCGTCTAGCGAGGCAGCGGCGGCTCGAACTTCTGGCGAGGGTTGGACGGCGTCGGGGGCTGCTAGGAGAGATGAATGCACAGCGGAGTGGCTCGATTTGGGATCGGGTCGTTGAGGGGCGACGATCGGACCTGACTACAGAAGCGGCAACAGTGGCAACGGAGTTGCTGTGTCGTCGACGGGCAAAACGCAGCGCAAGGAGGGTCGTGGCTAGGGCGAACTAGTGGCGTCGGGGTCGTCGACTGGTGAGGCGCGGCGGTCGCAGCTGGCTTCGGGTCGGGAGCGATGGGTTGCTCGGCGAGGAATCCGACACGGGCGTCGGGGAAGCGTGAGCTTCGAGTCGGGAGCGATGGGTCGCTCGGCGAGGCTTCGGGGCAACGGCGGTATGGGTCTCCGAGCGGCGCGGCGAAGCGGTTCGAGGGAGATCGGCGTCGTCGTAGTCGCCGGTGCGAGGCGCTCGGACGGGGGGGACCTTCGGGAGAGACGATGAACAGTGGCGCCCCTCTTTTCTCTCTCTGCTGCTGTTTTAACCTTTTCACTTTTCACTTTTCTTCCTTCTCCACACATGGACGGATTCAACCTCCTTTCTTCCTTTTCACTTTTTTTGTTCTTTGCTTTTTCCTTCTCTTTTTCGAACGGAGAGAACCCCCAAAGAAAACCAAAAAGCCCCCCCTCATAAAAACCCTACGTAACACCTTTTATAGCAAAACAAAAACGCAATCTCAATAAAATATTTCGAAAACTACCCATAACCTCCGAATCACAAAAATCCCTATCTCATCAAATATTCTACACCAATTTCATCATCATCCATTGATAAAGATAGGATTAAAATGTGATTTAATTAATTTTCAAAATATCATAATATCGCACCAAATCTTTATTTAAATATTTTTTGTCATTTAAAAAAAACGGGGTCGGGCCGATTTTCTCGTTTTATGGGCTTAGTCCGGCCTGTTAATTTAAACTCAAAAACAATTAATTCGAAGCCATTCACCACCGGTCCTAAAGAAAATAAAAATGCAAAATATGTAAATTACAAATAAACGCACCTAATTAAGGCTATGCAAATGAATTATAATATTTAAAATTAATCCCTAATGACTAAATGGGCCGCCAAAATTTAGGTGTCAACAATTGAAAATGGTGTACCTACTTACTTCTGTGTAGAACCTATTGCCACCGCATGCTACACACTCAATAGAGTATTGTTGAGACCTATGGTAGAAAAGACTCCGTATGAAATCTTCAAAGGAACAAAGCCTAATCTGCATTACTTCCATGTATTCAAATGCAAATGTTTCATTCTCAAGAATACAAATGATAACATTCAGAAGTCTTATGCACAAGCTATTGAAGGTATTTTTCTTGGTTACTCAATTACAAGTAAAGCCTATTGAGTCTTCAATAAAGATTTATAGGTAGTAAAAGAATCCATAAATGTGAAGTTCAAGAATGATTAAAAAGAACTAATGATTGTGAAAATATCATATAAATATCTACACCAGTCACTTATAAATAGCAACAACCACAACCATTAGTTGATCTTTCAAATCAAGGATAATCTTTCAAGGATTGAGGATTCAAGTCTGAACATTCTAAGGAACAAATTATAGGAAAGGTGGATGAATGAATCAAAATGAGTCATCCCTCAAAAGCATGTTAAATTCCTTGGCTCTCATATCCCAATTTGAGCCTAGAGAAGTGGAAGATGCTTTCAAGGATGGGAACTAGATTGAAGTTATGCAATAGAGATGACATCAATTTAAAGTCAACGATGTATAGGAATTAGTTGCGAGACTCAAAAATCATATAATAATAGGATAACGAGTATTCCGAAACAAACTTGATGAAGTAGGTAATGTTGTCTGCAACAAAGCAAGATTAGTTGTTAAGGGATATATACAAGAAGAATGTATTGATTTTAATGGAACTTATGCTCTTGTTGCTAAACTAGAAACTATACATCTGTTATTGGCTTATGCATGTTCTCATAATTTTATACTATATGAAATGGATGTCGAAAGTGCATCTCTAAATGGCTATATCAAAGAAAAAGTATATGTTGAGCAACCTCCAAATTTTGAAGAATAAAAAAAATCTAATGATGTCTATCATCTCAATAAGGCGTTCTATGGACTGAAACAAGCACCTACAGCATGGTATGAAAGATTAACTAACTTCTTGACAAATCATGAATTTGAAAAAGATAAGGTAGACATTACTCTTTTCATCAAAAGGAAAGGTAAAGACTTGCTTATTGTTCAAATATATGTTGACGATATAATTGTTAGAGAGCCTAATTAGAGAACTAAACTTCTTTCTAGGACTTGAAATCAAGCAAACTCCTAAAAGCACCTTCATATATCAAGAAATATGTAAAGGGAATTGCAAAGAAGTTTGGTCTGAAAGGATGCAAGAAAATTGAGACACTCATATCATGTTCCATCAAGTTAGATAAAGACAAGAAAGGTAAGCCTGTTGATTCCAAGCTATAGAAGTATGATAGGGTCATTACTACACCTAACAACTTCTAGACATGATATTTTATTTAGTACTTATTTGTGTGCTAACTTTCAATCTGATCTAAAAGAATCTCACTTATTCACTGTTAAGCGAATTATTTGATACATTAGATCATCTCCAGAATTAGAAATTTGGTATCTTAAAAATACAGATTTTATGTTATTCGGATACTCAAATGCTGAATTTGCAGGTTGTAAGGTAGATAGAAAGAGTACGTCAAGTACTTGCCAACTACTAGGGAGTAAATTAATCTCTTGATTCTCAAAGAAAGAAAACTTAGTCGCTTGTTCAACTATAGAGGCTGAATACATTGCTCTCAAAAGTTGTTGTGCACAACTTATTTGGATGAATTAACAACTCGATGATTTCAAACAAGATGGGGAATGTATTCCTATTATGTACGACTACAATAGTGTTATAAATCTCACCAAGAATCAAATCCTACACTCAAGAGAGAAGCATATTGAGATAATACATCACTGCATTAGGGATCTAGTTAATAATAGTGATATCTGCATACAATTTAAAGAATTAAAACAACAGCTAGCAGACATTTTCACAAAGTCACTAGACAAGCCAACCTTCAAATACATTCATGGTGAACTAGAAATATGCAATGCAATGAAATAACATCCTCTAGGTAATATTTCATTTCTATCAAAAATATCGGATACAATAAAAACTACAAGTATGCACCTACTATCTTATTTCAATAAAGTTACCATTACATTATTACATTGATACCATTTTGACTACCTATACAATATATTTAGGGTTGTTATGATTGTTTCAACAAAATATATAAGCATAATTTTACTACTTGTTTAAATGATTAAAATTGAGTAGAAAATAATTACGAATAAGAAAGTTACTGTTGAAAGACAAAGTCTAACTTTCTCTCCATAACATTCACTACTCCAATTTATAGAGAGAAAGTATTCACATTCTTACTCACACAACTCATACTCTCTCGTATTCTCTCATGCACTATCTACTCAAAACTCTTGCTCCTTTACACATATTCTCTTTACGCTCAAAACCATGACACCCAAAGTTTGCCCTACTTCTAAGGTCGTAAGGAAATCCTCCTGTACCACTGGATGAACCTTCAAAACTTCTAAAGAGGAAGCCACCTAGCAAGAAGGATCACTTGAAGCCAGTCAAAGTGTGGCTCAAGCTGGTGGATCAACTATTGCTAGCACCCTACTACCCACAACAATAGACAAGAGAACGCCTATAGGGAAAACACTAGAATCATGACTACCAATAAAAAAATATACAAGCATTGTACCACCTATGGCGCCATTAGT
>CM024644.1:15008873-15077493 GCA_014182715.1 Eucalyptus cloeziana | reverse complement strand
TGCCTTGAATAATCTCTTCACCTGCAAAGAAAGTGCCTCAGCATGTCTTGATGCCGCAGCAGTTCCAGCTCTAATCAATCTTCTCAAGGAATGTAGGAAGCATTCCAAGTTTGCTGAGAAAGTTAGTGCTTTGCTTGAAATACTTTCAAAGTCTGATGAAGGTAGAATAGCCATTGCAAGCTCAAACGGTGGGATTTTAGCGTTAGTGGAAACAGTCGAAGATGGTTCTCCAATTAGCATGGAGCATGCGGTGGGAGCTTTGCTTACGTTATGCCAGAGCTGCCGAAGTAAGTACAGACCACTTATTCTGAACGAGGGTGCAATTCCAGGGCTTTTAAAGTTGACTGTTGAAGGTACTTGCAGAAGCACAAGAGAGGTCCCGCACACTTTTGGATCTGCTGCGTGGAGTCACCACAAGACAAGAGATTGGCCTCCTCTGTTTTGGAGAAAATTGTCTACGACATTGCTACTAGGGTTGATGGAGCTGATAAAGCACCTGAAACTGCCAAAAAAGTTGCTACAAGATATGGTGCAAAGGAGCATCGATATCAAAACAAGCCGAATCTTGCCCAAGGGTGTGTCTTGTAGCACAGAAGCTTCTTCTGAAAGATGTTCTGAACTCGAGCAACATACTTCAGTGAGTAAGTCATGAGTATCTTGGGCTGTAAGTGGATCCATCAATGGAGCTGTTCTATCCATTGTAAGAGCAGAATCATGGAATCCAAGAAACTGGACAAGACCCTCTCTGGTTTGCTCGTGAATCATTGATCATCTGATCTCCATGCTCTTTGTTGTATATCTGGGAATCTGCTCTTGTATATATAAGAACCTCCCTGTTTTATGTTGTAGGTTCTTATGCTAGACGGCTATTGTAGTATAGGAGCTGTTGACTAAAGTTTTCAAGTGATGACGGGTGCTTGTTGGACAAAAACTGTCCAGTCCCTTGGTGGAAGCTTGACATGTATCGATAGCTAACCTACTTCATTTCGAGATGTTAACCTAGACAAAATGAAATTGAAAAAGATTTAATTTCCTTTTCGCATAAGTTGGGAGTATGTTCCAGTCCAGAATTGGTCGGATAATCATGCTGGTATTATGTGTTTACCTGTTTGACTGTTTTGAGTTTCAGATTGACTGGTAAAAGTATTTTTTTCCTAGACCGCTAGTAAATGATTGATTTTGTACTCTCTTTAGAGTTTAATTACAAAAAGAATGATGGCAGAGAGATAGAAAGACCGGTCTACGATGGGGATGTGATAAGCTCTTGTTGGAGCTTGAATATGGCCATTTGTTTGAATTCTTGCACATAAATTTGTCGATCGGTTTTGTGAATCAATCTTGGTATTTTAGCATTATTCCTGCCAGTAATTTCGCAAAATTGGTTTTGATTGATTAGAGCACCAAACTTGACTTACATGTGCTTCAACTTTCCATGATAGCAGCAATGCATGTTAAACCGAAGCAAACAAACAAGAGCGGCAGCCAGGTTCATCACAGTCCATTGAGCTAGCTGCATTTTGTACTCCTAAATGAAGTGTTGTTCTGCGAAAGTTGTTAAAGGATTTCAATTTTTTCAATACATATATTCTTTTGCGATCTAGGTTCCTTTCTGGTGATAATCAGGGACCGGAGATGAGATTGCAATTTGCACTTTTGAGCCCCATTCCTGAGGGATTAAGTAGGGAGAATAACAGCGGTATGCAGCCTCCCAACTCCCACATCGAGAACCGTCGGAGGGGATTCTCGAGAGGTGCGTCGCCACGATCCAGTCAATCGGGTTCATCAAGTCCACCGTATCGTGCTTCGAGAGCTGTAAGAACAGGCTGCTCGCCTGTACAGAGACGTCGCATCGTCTGACCGCTGCACGTCCGGCAGCATCGAAAATGCTGCCATGGCCAAACCGGGTTCTTAGTTAATCTACCGTACAAAGTATAGCATGACGGGAGAATTCACTGCCATTTCTTCAAATGAGTAGTCACAGATCGACTCTTCTACTTTTACTTAGCAATAGAATTGGCTTCTCTCACAGGGAGAGAGAGAGAGAGAGAGAGAGAGAGGGGATCTTTTAATAAACAAAAGGCAACATTTATGTACGTGTAAATTGAGCAGCCTTAAACTACGGAATCTACTCCGTAGTCCGTCCTCTTTGTCGGAATTCAGAACCCAAATCTTCTCGAGGCCTATCAAATCATGTTTCGCAAATTTTTATACCCGTCATTTGATTGCTCCATACACATAAAACTCGACACAATTCTATATATTTTATTCAATATTTGGTGACCATCCACCCATATGAAAGCAAATAACGGGAAAAAGAAGAAAAAATTATAAATCCCTCGTGACGCTACGTAATTAAAGGTCGTTATTTATAAGCAAGTGGAAATGACATCAATCACGTAAATGAGGTCGTTATTATAAGCAAACGGAAATGACATCAATCACGTAAGTGAGGTTGAAAAGCTACCGCATAGGAAGTGGAAATGACAAATTCGAAGATTTTCTAGGAATATGAAAAGGGCACAACGCGGCTTAACTTCATCTGGGGCAAGCTCGATCTGGGACACGATAGGATCCCTCTGTCTCTCAATACTCCCTCAATGCTCCCTCATTACATTTTTGCCACTGGCCCTGTCGGTGCGCCCGTCCCTCAATTCCAGAAGAGGAAAAACCCGAGTCAACCCAAACCCCCACCACACCCCACCTCGAAGACGACGACGAGAGGACAAGCTCCGCTCGCGCGACGGAGCTTCCCGAGCACGCCGAGCGTCGGATCTCCTGCGTCCACGTCGCGGCTCCGTCGACGTCGTCGGCATCGCCCGCTCGGTGGAGCGAGCATTCATTCATGCGACTCGCTCGAAGCAAAGCCGCTGCGCGGTTTTAATTTAATAATAATTTGCTAATTCGTTTCTCCCTTGACTTTGCACAGGGAATCGCCATCTTCCCACGGACTCTTCCTTTGCCAAAACCCAGCTCACACCCACTCACACTCACCCACAGAGAGAGAGAGAGAGAGAGAGAGAGAGAGAGAGGGGAGAGGGAGGGGGGGAATTTCATTGCGGCTTACGTTCGACGTCTCCCGCATTTGGGTTCTCTTTGGGTAAGTCTTGAACTCGTTTCCGCACCGACCCTTTTCTCTGCAAGCTCCCAAGTTCCCTCCTTTTCAGATCTGGAGCTGATTTCGCGGGTGCCGTTTGGGGACCCTCGATTTTTCTTGTCATTCCCACATTGATTGTTGCATCGGGTCGTTTTCGGTTGGTTCCGGTGACTTGGGTTGGTCTTGGATTTGGATCTTGTTGGGTGCTGAGGTGGGGTTCGTTCGGTTTCTTGATTCGGCGGAGAAAATGTTGGGTCGGTCTCCGCTGCTGCGAGCCGGCAGGTTCCGGCCGGATAATCTGGGCCAGCACGCGTTGGCCATGATAGGGCAACCTCTGCTTCACTCTGTTCGTGATTGGGGTCCTGATCTTCACCATAATCGCCGCGACTTACGAGCCCGAAGATCCCCTCTTCCATCCGTCGAAGAAGATCACCACGTTCCTCACGGGGACCACCAATGCCACCTTCAAGTCCGACGACACGGTGGTCAAGACGGGCGAGGATTTCATGCCCGCGAATCAGACGGTGTTCGATAATTTCATCAATGTGACTGATGTCGAGAACCCGGTGCCTGATTCAGTTGAAACCACGGTTGTGAATGAGTGCGAGGGGAGCGTTGGTCAACTGATTGATTGCAGGGACCCGGAAGTTTTCCACCTAATGATGAAGGCCACGATAGAGCAGTTTAAGGATATACACTTTTACAGGTTTGGGAAGCCTGTTGCGGGATCCAATGAGAGCACCTGCGATATGGCATGGCGGTTTAGGCCTAAGGAAGGGAAGGCAGCTGCATTTTATAAGGATTACAGGAGGTTTGTGATTTCTAGGTCGGAGAATTGTACCCTTAGTGTTGTGAGCATTGGGGATTACCATACGGTGTCAATGCTAGGAAGAGGAAGAAGAATCAGAAGCCTGGGTTTGAGAAGCCACCGGCAAAGAAAGAGGAGCAGACTGTGTCATTGCCCGTTGTTGGGGAAACGGTGAATGATGCGCTTCCGGTGGTTGAGTCCGAGGGGTCGTTCAGTCACGGGAAGTACTTGATCTACATGGGTAGTGGAGATAGATGCAAGAGCATGAATCATTATCTCTGGAGCTTCTTGTGTGCCTTGGGCGAGGCCCAGTACTTGAACAGGACTTTGGTCATGGATTTGAGTATTTGCTTGTTAAAATTTACACGTCTTCGAATCAAGATGAAGAAGGAAAAGATTTTAGGTTCTACTTTGACTTTGAGCACTTGAAGGAGTCTGCATCAGTGTTGGACCAGGATCAGTTCTGGGCGGATTGGGGCAAATGGCACAAGAAAGACAAATTGAACCTTCACCTTGTGGAGGACTTCAGGGTCACTCCTATGAAGCTAGCAGACGTGAAAGATGCCTTGATAATGAGAAAGTTTGGGTCGGTGGAACCCGATAACTACTGGTATAGGGTGTGTGAAGGCGAGACTGAATCTGTCATTAAGCGTCCATGGCATCTATTGTGGAAATCGAGACGCCTGATGGATATTGTGTCGTCAGTTGTGGCGAAGTTGAATTGGGATTATGACTCAGTTCATATCGAGAGAGGGGAGAAGGCAAAGAACAAAGACCTGTGGCCAAATCTTGCGGCTGATACCTCTCCTGATGCACTTATCTCAACATTGAAGGACAAAGTTGAAGATGGGAGGAACCTTTACATTGCAACTAACGAACCTGACACCTCCTTCTTGATCCATTGAAAGACAAGTACTCGACTCATTTCCTTGACGAGTACAAGGAGCTTTGGGATGAGAACAGCGAGTGGTATTCTGAGACCACAAAGCTTAATAAGGCTGTCCCAGTGGAGTTTGATGGATACATGAGGGTTTCAGTTGACACTGAAGTTTTCTTGAGGGGTAAAAAGCAGATTGAGACCTTCAATGACCTCACAAACGACTGCAAGGATGGTATTAATACTTGCAGTACTTCTGCCAGTTGATAATTATCGCACTAAAAGTTCAAAAGCTTCACGATCCCTCCATATTACTGATTTGTGGTATGTTACATCTGTACTTTTAGCTGTTGTTGGCGAACCCATGTAAAACTCACGTTTTCCTCTTTTAGGCTTGGCATGGGGTTACATTTTTATCAGTCTTGTACTAGTAGAAAAGCATTGTTCTAGTCACATTCTGTTCTTTTGACTGTTGTTACATCTCTGGCAATCGTTTTTGCAACTCAATCTCCTTATTCAGTCGGTGGATTGATCTGGTTATGCACGATGCAAATGACCTAGAGGATTGAGAATAAATGATATGATAGTGGTAAAGCTTTCTGATTTTTCCAATTGGGTGGTTGGACGTTCTCTTGAGAGGCCAAGAACTTTTAGTTCATTACTTGGTGTGAGCTAGATAGAGGTGCATGGCTTCATCTTCATCCGACTAAGAGAGCATCTTTGCTGCTGGCATCTTTCTCTATCACCTTGTCATGCAACTTCTATTTCCTCTTTGGCTGGGATTAAGACTTCCTAGTTGCGACATGCCCGAGTTGCGGAAGGCTAGTTTACTCGGCAGTATTCGATGTTATTTAGAATCTTAGGCTGCAGTGTTCCCGTGCCGTTTTTGGTTCCCTCTAATCGACTGAAACTAGACAAGTGAATCAGTCGAAATTGTTATTGTAGGAGAGGGATGAAGTGGAATTCGATCTTAACCACTGGGATGCAAGGAAAACCAAAAATAGCATTTGAATTGCACATCTTTGTTGCACCTTGACCTAGTATGTGTGCACGTTGTGAATTATATGAAGAAAGCATGTTTTTTTGAGGCCACCATAGTGCATCGATTCTTCTTGTTATTGAGTCGCCTAGTTGGATCCTTTCTCGCCATCAACGGCAACGGCGTACGACTGAATATCTTTGTAAAAACAAGATGGATGTTAAAATTTCGTATACGGGGAATAGAGGCACGCATAGATTAGACCTCCATGAATCACAGTCGATTACATTCGATCCTCCATGAAAGGAACACGCCGACAGCATCGAGCATCGGATACTATTTAAAAGCAATATGACAACGGGGGCACTAATCATACACGAGCGGAAACCATGTTTCTTTCTTTCCTTGTCGGCTGTGTCCATCGGATGCGCTTGAGCTTTGAGATCAATGCATGTTCTCCTCTCCCTGTTTGTCCTGTGTTCCATGGACATTGATGAGGATAGAAGCCACACCTAAAACAAAGAGCGACAAAAAATCAACCGAATATGCTTCCAAATCTCACGCCCACATGCCCACAATGCAGCTTGCCAAGTCTGCCACTAAATCTTTTCTGAGATACAGCTGTTTCCAAATTCAAGAATCATGACCACATCCAATATAGCGGATTGAATCATCGAAGACCCGAGATATTTTTCAAGGGAACGAAGATTTTTTGCTCGGACTCAACTTGGCAAGAAGTAGATCCAAACTTAAGATGCGATGAGTTCCCTTTTACGTCCTTTTCATGCAGTTTGGCTTCAATTGACAATCCATCAAGTCTTTTGGCGAGGCGTGATTGTCCTCCGTTCCATGTATGGATGCTCCTAAGTTTGGTCCAAGCGCAAGTACAGTGACGCCGGCTCGGCCTTGGCTTGATGAACAGGGTCCATCCTCAGCAATCTCCAATGAAGCAGATTCCCCAAACTACGAGAGAGAACCTCGTGAAACTTGTCTTTAACCGGTCTAACAAGAGCCCAGATCATTTTTCAGTTCAAGCAAAAGAATGTTCACAAGAGAGGGGAAAGATCACAGTGCATAAAAAGAACACTAGCAGCTTCTCAGTATGTACAGCCACAACAGCACAAGCTCTTTCTGTGTTTTCAAAGATCTAACCACATTTTCGCACAGATTCACTAGTACAAAATGTGTAAAAGCAACACCCATCACACACCAAAGGCCCCTGTTGATGCGAAAATACCTGTACACGCTATCGACTGTACAACGAGCAACACGATGGCACCTTAAAAGTCTCTCTCCTCTCTCTCTCTCTCTCTCTCTCTCTCTCTATTGATTCACCAGAAGCATGAGGAAGAAGCCTCCTCTTCCACCATCATAGGCTTCCGACAAAGTGGGCATGTGATCTTCCAATAGTCCAGCCACTTCTCCAAGCACAGCCTGTGGAAGATGTGCCCGCAGGACAGCTTGCTTATCTCTGACTCAGGCATGAACTCGGACAGGCAGACGGAGCAGTCGCGGTCCTCCCTCTTGTGCCCTCCTCTGCACATGGCATCGAACCGGATCGATGGGGCCTGGTTCCTGAACTGCTCGATGTAGCTCTCGGACGGGCTTATCCTATACTCAAAGGACTCGGGGGAGCGGGCGTCGATGGAGGCCGGCAACGACGGGGAGAGGCAGGAGAGGCGTAACCCAACGAGGTGGAGGATGGTGCGGACAAGGCCTTTGATGATGGAGATGGACAGGGCGGTGTTTACTATGAGAACACAGAGCATTCCCTCAGAAGGAGCTGGAAGACTTGAGAGTCCCATGTTGTTTGGGGTTGAAGATTCCTCTCTTTTTTCTTCAAGGGTTATGAAAATGGAGCAGAGCACAGGTAGTTGTCAGGTTGATCTTGATGCTTGATCAATCTGCTTAATATTGAATAGGAATATTAGAAAACTAATCAAACAAATTATGAAAGGAGATAATACTAAATAATGGGTTATTTCTAATCAGCAAGAATAGCCCTAAAGCTACCTCAATCATTTTGAAAAATCTACTTCTCTATACAACCGATTGCATATCCAGCAAAAATGCCATCTATCAAAGGTTATCCTGGAAAAAGGACTCGATTTTTGGCTTGAAGGGAAAAGGGTCTGTAATCATCATGAAGACAAAACATCAAAAGGAAGACTCAGTACTCAGAACTCAATAAAGCTGTGACAAAATTTTTTTCATGGAATGAAAATCTACCATCTTTCGAAAAACCTAAATTGATAATTGTCCCAAAACATACAGACACTAGATCACCAGATTCAACCTTAAAAAAAAAGGATGCTTTAAACGAATTTCTGCCTAAACAAGGATTCTTAATCGAAGATGGATCTTCACTCATCTATATTTCCTGTGGGAAATCCCTTCATATCATCACAGGACAAGCTCATTCATAATACAACCCCGGTGCATGTGAGAACGGGGGGGATTCATGAAAAAATTAAATAAAATGAAATAAGATTTCCACCGCTTAAAGATGAAAAGATCCCAAAACCATGAAATGCAATAAAAAAAACCAATCAAGGTTTCTAAATCTATCCCGGCCACAAGAACGGGAAGAACCCATCACCCAATACGAAATCAACTTCCTTATCCACACCAACAACAGCAGAACCACTCTTTACTGCAGCTACCCCCATCAAACAACAAGAACAAGAAGAACATGAAGAGATCACGCCACAAGAAGACAAGACCCCCAAGCAAAGAGCCACAAATCAAGAAGCAACCATATTCAGATGGAAACAGAAAGAGACTGGGAGCCACTTACAGAAGCCAAGCGAGAAGCTCCGGATCAACAAATGACACAGGGACGAAGAAGATGAAGATGAAGATGAAGATGGAGATGAAATGACCACGAGATTCACGTCAACACAACAAGTGGGTGATGATGGCGTTCCTCTCCTTCAACACCACCCTTCGGACCAACTTTGCTTTCAAACTTTTTTAACTTTCTCTTTTTGGGGGTATTGAAAGCTTGCGCTTGCCTTTTTGTCAAATCACTCTCTCCCCCTTGCCCTTATTTATACAGCCAAAAGCTCCAGGCTTTCCCCATATATGCTAACCCCCCAACCTTACTATGGTTAGTCCCGGGGCCTCCAACAGCTAACCGTGGTTACTTTTCACCATGAACTTTCCTCATCCTTCTTTTAACCTGCTAGGCTTTCGAGAAAGAGAAAACGAGGGGGGGACAAGAACCTGCGGGGGCCACGGTTTCCTGTTTTTCTTCTTTTTCTTTTTTTTTTTTCTTGATTGATGATATGCAGTTTATAGTTATTTCTTTTTTTTGTCTGGATATGCAGTTTATAGTTACATGGCTGCTGCCTCTTTTTTTCTTTTTTTCGACCTCTTTTTGAGTGGAATCTCAGCTCCTGATTTTGAATATCCTCATCTTCCACATTTTTCTCGTGAATCTCTTGGATAAAAAGCTCTCCCTTTTGGGCCCCGAAAAAGTGCGCACACTAAAATTATTGAGATGACGCATTAACGATGATGGAAGAATAACATTATAAGCGATATAACTTTCACATAATGTAATGTCATATTTTTTTTTTCGATTACTTGAATGCGTAACTTCAAAAGGCATTTATTGCTCGGATGCAATTGTCAGGTGGAAAGTTGCATCGGTTTAAGAGACTTTGGAAATGCTAAACCTTTGGATCTGAGATTGTATTACCCACGGCTTCAATTTTTGACATGAGGGCCTTTAAGAGGCCCATTACACAACCATGTGATTGCATAAATGTTGCTATTTAGAGGTAAAGCTAGGGTCAGATGTTTCTTGAAACGGGATTTACAATAACTCTATAAATTAAAAAGAAGAACTTTTCCAACTTCCCTACGATATATACTTTCACGACTAGTGTATAAACTATGTAATTTCTCCACATTAAAAAATAACTACTAATGAAATTCCTCAAGTTGTACACCTATTTATTTCGAACAAATGAAAACTAGCTTTGAAATGGATTTGTAACCATACAATAAGAATGCTCATGTTGAACGGATAATAAAGGTTCATTTTTTTTTTCCATTCTATTGCGTGAAAATAATTTCACATTTGAGTTATCCTTTTAATTTGAGCAAGCACCATAATTGGATAGCCAAATATCACGAGATTAGCCAACGCTTTAGGCTCGATAATTACTCAAACAATAAGGTGGCATTTTTCTTTATTATAAAAAAACTCGAGAGATCATAAAAAGGATTAAAAAAAAAGAAAGAAGTTTCCTAGCATAATAATTTTTTAACCATTGTAAGAATAACAATATGTTCTGAGCCATAAATTCTTAAAATAGTAAACTGAATATTAATTTCTAATTATTTTTTTTAAAAATAGATTATTAATCTCACAATGGATATAAACATTTCTCAAAAGATAAAAAGAAAACGTAGCAAGAGCATGCCAATAGTATTTCGTTTTTATGTGAGGTCACTTCATCCCCATGTTTAAATTTCACAGGGCCACGTACAAGTGAGATCCCTCCATTTCGATCTTTTTTTTTTTTTTTTTATTTTTTACGTGCATCATTGGGTGCATGCGATGCTCATGTCGGGACGAGGCCTTATCTCTACTCACTCGTCCCTTCACTCGTAACTTCATTACAAGTGTCCACCCGTCTCGGACTAGTTGTCGAACGCCGAGCGCGTTTGTCGGATGGGAATTCGGGCGTCCCAAGCGCTACGTGTCGCGCCCTCCCGGCTCGCTCGTTCAGTGTTGTCCCTGTTAAAAGTGCTTTTGCTCAATCATTGAGGAGTTCCCAATGTCTAATCGCTAGAAATGGGGTCGCTGGGGATTCTTTGGCCTAAAAATTGCCAGATAAGGAACGAAAGAGAGAGAGAAAAAAAACATACTTCTATGTTGCTAGTGAAATGTCCAAAGCAGTTATGGATAACGAAATGAAAGGGGCTCCGATCATTTTTATCGTTTTCTTGAGACGGGTCGATTGGATAAGTTTTTATGCAAAACGCTTAAGTTACTATGAAACCAACCTCTAATTGTCCATGAAGAGCTCGCAAGATTACATTGAATTGCATTGTGAAACTGGAGATGTGGAGATGTGGCAATTACTTGGATCGAGATAGAATTCAGCTGTGGGGACCCTAATAAGATTAGGGTGAGGAGAGAGGGATACGGAACTTAATTGTCCATTTGGATTTAAGGATATTTTAAGTGAGCGTCTTGGAAGTATTCGTTATAGACAAAATCATAAATTTATAAAATCAATTTATCGGAGATATTTGCAAACACTCGTCAAAAAATATCCGGGGCAAAAAAATTAGGTAACCCAACTGCTTTCTAAAGCGGGAAGGCGTAACCCTATCAAGATCATTGATTATGGTCCTAAATTGAGGTCGACCACTGGGATGATTGATGTTGCAAGGTGTCAGCTTGAAACGGGGGTTGTCCCAAGAATTGGGATGAGTGGCTTTGAGCAAAGCCATGACATGTGTTATCCCAAGTGTGATCTTTCATGTTTTTGTCTGTTGGAAGTTGGAATAGCTAGAAAGTCATGTGGACATACAAATCCAATATGTGCTGTCCTCTTTCCATTGGTGAGGAGTTCCTTCTCCCTTGGAGTTTTCCATCCCATCACATCCTTTTTTTTTTCCAAATCAATCAAAAACCAAGAAGATGAGCCGGACATGAATTGAAGATAAAGGTCCTTTCCCTCTTTCTACATTTTGCTCGATTGGATGAATTTTGAGGAGCCACCTCTTGGGAAAGAAATTGCCCTTCTGGGGGGACTGGTGGTGGATAAAATTATGAGATGCACTTGGACAAATGAGTTATTGCATACAATGATTGAGGAGGCTCTAAAAGAAAGGGAATCAATGTCGGCAGACGACGATATAGAGCGTCCATAATGAGCCGGCCCAATTTATGTGGGTGGAACCTTTGAAAGTAGCACTCAAGTAGTGATCGCTTGGAATGAATTCAGCTTACATATTACTCAACAAATCCCGGTACTCTCTTCCCCCCACAAGGCCTTTTTGATTTACTTTGTAATGATGCCTTTCTAATGGGCTCTACTACTTTAAGTATATTTCGACAAAAAAAATAAAATTGTTGTTCATTTCATGAGGGACTTAAAGGGGATAATGACACGAATATTAATTTTGACCTAATTTATAATGTGATCTCTGAACTTTTAATTTATTAAATGTGATCTTTAAATTTTATTTCAATGTGTTTATTATTCTTGAACTTTTAAACTGTTTAATGTGGTTCTTAAACTTTTGGTTTATGCTCAATTTAGTCTGTATATTATATGAATACGTATTAAAAGTTCAAGAATTATATGAACAAATTTAAAGTTTAGAGACAACATTGATTTGATTAAAAGTTCATGAAATATATGCATATCGAACCAAAATTCATGGATCATTTGAGCTATTTTCTCGACTTAAAAGTGTTTCAATATCCATATTGATAGTTCAACAAATCAAATCAAATTTTGATGTGCCTAGCTACGAAGTTAGGAACATATGACAATTTGCACTAATCAATAGCTTAAGAGGATTGTGACATCAAATTGGGATGCTTCTCTCTTTCCTTTGTTAGTTGATTGCATAATCAGGACTTAATTTTTTGGTAACACGTGTTTATCCTAAGGAAAATTACCCGATTAGTTTTAGACCTACTGCATGGATATTAATTCAATTATAAACTTTTCAATTTTGTCAATTTAATTCTAAACTTTGCGCGGAATTTTAATGTAGTCATTTTGATCAATTTTTGCTAGAAATCACTAATGTGGCGGTCCAAGTCATCATCGATTGTCCTACTTGGCACACTACTACATCAACGATTTCCAACAAAAATTAGCTAAAAATTATATTAGAATATCGTAAAACATATAGGACTAAATTGGCGAAACGGAAAATTTTATGACTAAATCAACATCTGTAAATAAATTTATGATTGATTGGATAATATTCTCGTTTACCCTATACTATTTGAAAGATTATATGATATCGTCACATGGCTGCATCCTATCCTATCAAAACATAAATTGAGATGGGACCTAGTCGAATTATCTAGATCACAAGGTTTGTTTGAACTTAAACCGAACTCACAATTCATATCAGCCCATCACATAAACGTCGACACAAATTACAAAAAAAGAAGAAGATTTTCTTAACAAATACTTCAAGAGCACCAATTAAAATCATTGAAAATAGAAATACCGCCTAGAGCATAGTTTTTTTTTTTTTTTTTTTTTTTTTTTGTCAGTCTTATTCTATTCCTACTCTAATTCTTACTCTCAAACTCAGACTTTTGCCATGCCTCTTTGCAGGGCGTTTGAGTCGAAACCCACTCTTGAAACTAATACGTTCCCACCTCAACCCTTGGCGAGAAGGTGGGGTCGAACCTCCCACCTCCCTCTTATGTTGAAAGAGTGGCCACCGAGACAAACCTCGGTGGTTGTCTGTGAGCAGAGTTTGAATATTTATTGTTGGACAATATGTTTAGAAAGTCACCCATGTCAGTATATAGATATATTTATTATCTCCAAAGGAAGGTTGTTGAAATTTAACTTAACTATAAAGGGGCACTACTTTTAACATTTTCCTTTAGAAAAAGCTTCATGTGGATCCCCAAAAGTTGCGTTTTGTGATTTGTGCCCACTAGCTTAGCACGATTCGTGGGAGATTGTCTCTAGCTTTGCCTACCCATACCTTTTAAGTCCACCGCCAATTGCACCAATTTTTTTCTTGGCCTCTTCTTCCCCCCTTCTTCTCCCCTGCCTAGCACATCAAATGGCTTGTTAACCCTAAAACCTCGTTGTTCGAGGAGTCGAAAAATTTAATTTGGATGTGACGAATTGCTTGTTCGGATCAAACTATACTTCGATTCAGAGCAATCTTACGTTCCACACATGCTCATTGTCCTGTGTGCAGAGTCTTGCATGATGCATGTAGGATGTTCTGTGTATATCGTCGTGGTCAGGAGAGTCCACTAAAAACCCTATACCTTCGTCTCGGGGGAGATTATCAAGAGGAAGTTCTAGTCCAAGCTCGTCAACAAATAATAAGCAGACTAACTCAAAAGTTAAGGCTAATTGATTATGAGTCGATAAGATATATTAATTACTTCACATGGCATAAATTTTTCACGTCAGTGCTGATTGTGTCATGTAGAATCATCAACACTAACTAGATGATCTCATTAGCGATTTTCGATAAAAATTTATAGGAAAAACTAAATTTACAAATTGTCAAAAGGTTTAAAACTAAATTTGTGAATCGTCAAAAAATTTAGAACTAAATTGATACAATTACCTGACTAAAAAAAATTGGCACAATTAAAAGATTTAAAAATAAGAGTGCATTCATTTCATAGAAAACTCAAGATTTGAAAAACGTTTTTCGAATGACAATTGATTATATTGCTTAGAAAATTTAGTTAATAGAAAATGTTTTCATTATCAATAATAATATATGGCGATGATAATATTGTGCTTTCATTCATTTTTGTAAACGATACAAGTAATCATTTTTCAGAAAAATAATTTTCAAATTTTGAGTTTTCTATGAAACAAACGGACCATAAATTGACAAATTATCAAAATGTTTCTAATTAAAATGATCAAATTGAAAATTTTAATATTAAATTGACATAAGTACAATATGTTTAGACATTTTTTGTAATTTATTCGTATTTTTGGATGGACAACTAAATTAAAAAATAAGAAATGGTTTGCAACCAAAATGAAATTTATAGTAGGAAGGGCAGTGCCCAGTAGAGGTGAGCGTTGGTCAAGGGCTGACTATGGACTGACTTTGGATCAGCTCAACCCAGCTGATCCTAGTTTGGTTCCCAAGGACATTAGGTCGGTCCTTGGTCTTGGGACCCCTAGACCATTTTGTATTGAATGGGTTGGTCTTCGATCCTGAGAGTTTAGAGTTGGTCTAACTTGGACCAACCCTGTACATTTATATGTTATATGTTTTTGTATACTCTAAACCCTAGTGCATGTTCTCTTGTTCTCTTCATAGTTTAGTTTGCCATGTAAATTAGAAAGTAGAACGAAACCCAACCCTAATTCGACCCAAGAAAAGAAAGAAACCATCTTCACTCGTCTCACTTGTTTGCGCGCCTCATGGCTAGCTTCTCTTCGCTCGCCTCACTACTCGCCTCTATTCCCTCACCTTGCATATTTGTTTTTATGATTTGTTGCTTTTAGCAAGTGTGAATTTCTTTTATCTTATCTTATATTTATGTTTGATATGTATTGGTGTTTATAGTTTATTTACTCAATGTCGGATTGTTAATAAATATATAATTGGAAATAGTATGTTTATTCTTTTAAGGAAAACAAAAAATGAAATATAAAATAGTCTGTTGGTCCCGTGTTGACCTTGGAACCGCGATCCTCAATCCCACGTTCTACGGGGTTGGTCCCCAGGGTCCAAAATTGGGGATCGACTGTGCGGATTAATCCTTGGGTTAGGTTCTGAATAGGCCCAACTTGGATCATACTCACCCCTAGTGCCTAGATTGACGTGTTAGAGTACAACACACCGCACGGATGGGAACACCCCCATCTTACCCCTGGCATTGAGGTTATCAATGTGGTGACCTCTCTCATGTGTGGTGATATCTCTCTCTCTCTCTCTCTCTCTCTCATCAGTATGGTCGTAGATGTCACAACGATAGCATCGTGGTGCATACCATCAATGAATGATCATCGCGACGGTGTTTCGATTGCCTCCCGTGAGGCATCACTCACCATGTCAAAGGCAATCGGTCCTACAAAGGTTTCGAAGTTTTATGTGCTTTCTCCTACAAAGCAAAACATTGGAACAAATCCGAGGACTTCCTATTCAATCCAATCTCATCCTAATCAACTTTAAGTCCCACGGTTGAAAGAACATTAGACCATATATCAGGACAAAATTTCCTCGGAAAACCGATAAAATAACCAAGTAAATATCTTTACTTTTGAGAATTGAATATTTCTTCGTTCAGTATCCTAGATAAAGCGCTTTGAAGCCACTCGATAACGTAACTGAATTTCTTCATCGTGACTGTTCGGATCCTGAAGGGGCGTTCTGCAATTTTGCAGAATGTGAAATTCAGTGTCATACGTGAGAGTGGATCTCGATAAACCATCATCACGTCACGACTGGAGACAAAAATTAAAATTTCATTGACGGACTTATGGAGAGAGCTAGGATAACACAAAAACCTTTTTTAACTCACTTTAGATGGCAAAACTAGATAGGATAAGTTCAAACAAAATAGGAGGATATTATTAGGGTGCGCAATAAAAACTCAATATCTTCACTTTGAAAAGATTGCACAATAAAAATCCAATATCTTCACTTTGAAAAGATCACCATGAGAGAATTTAAATTTAAGCCTATCAACATATCCAATTTTTTTTTTTTTTTTTTTTTGGTCGATCTTACTCTACTCCCGTGCTCTAACTCTCACTCGCATTTTTGCTCGCTCCCGTGCGCGGGTGTGGAAACCCACTCCCGAAATTAATTCATCCCCATCCCACCCCTGAGGTGGGGATTCGAACCCCCCACCTCCCCCTTCCATGTTGGAATATCTTCTCAAATTTGAATCTCCAATGCCCATATTTTTCCCTAATCTCTTTTTTTCAAGTCGAACAATGAAAGCTAATCGTTGGGACCGCATTACTGCATCATTCCTAGTCTATTTTGCTAGCCTGAATAATGAAGGTTGCCTAAAATCAACTTTTTCTTCAAATCAAACCATGAAAGTTGCCATTGGGACCATGTTGCTACATCATCTTGGTCTAATTTGCCAAACCTAACCATGAAGGCTATTCGAAACTAAATTTTTCTCCAAATCAAACCATGAAAGTTGCCATTGGGACTGCATTGGTGCATCATCGTGGTCTATTTTGCTAGACCTAACCATAAAGGCTGTTGAAATTGCGTTGGTTACAAGATTCCTTTGTTGAGATGTTCACCAAACAGTAGAATAGATTGGGGGTCCACCAATTTACCTTTAGCTCTAAAATCAATTGTTAAAAATGTGACTAAAAAAGCCCGATATCTTCACACCTGAAGAGATTGTCAAGAGGGAGCCCAAGTTCTACACTTACCAACATATTTAGTTGAACTCAACTTCACTAAGAAAACTTAAACTAATAAGTTTTATGCTAATTGACAAGAAAGACTAAATTTGCAAATTGTCAAATGGTTTAAGACTAAATTAGCAAAAGTTTAAGACTAAATTGATACAATAATAAGATAAAAAAAAAAAATGGCACAATTGAAATGTTTAGAATTAATGGTGCATTTGTTTCATAGAAAACCTAAAATTTTAAAAAGGGTTTCCAAAAAAAAAAAAAAAAAGTTATATCAATTAGAAAAATTAGTCAATAGAAAATGCTTTCATTATCAATAAAAATTTATATGTAACTATTTTCATGGGTGATGATAATATTTTGCATTTATTCATTTTTCAAAAAATGTTTTTCAAATTTTGAATTTTCCATGAAATAAAAGCACTTAAAATTGACTAACATCGAAATGTTTATAATTAAATTGATTAAATTGAAAAATTTATGATTGAATTGACATAAGTGCAATATGCTCAAGAGTTTATTTGGTAATTTTTTCGTATTTTTGGATGGACAATTAAATTAAAAAAATGAGAAATGGTTTGAAACCAACGAACATTTTGTGTTCAAATGAATTTTAAAGTAGGAAGGGCGATGCCTAGACCGACATGTTAGAGAACAACACAGCATGTGAGTGATTGGGTGTGAACGCAACTGTTGACATTGAGGTTATGGTGCATGTCGTCGATGAATGATAATTGCGACAGTAGTCTGATCACCTCGATGTGGCGTCACTTATCATTAGAGGTGGCAAAATGGGTCACTTATTTTTTGAAGAAGTTAGTTAAATGGGTTTAACAACTAAAGACTTAAGATATGTGGGTCTTAAATGGGTTAGATTTAGAACCCATTTTCAACCCAAACCACACAATCTCTCTTCCCTCTTTAACTTTACAAAAATATTTTTTAATAGGAATTGAAATTATAATTATTTTTTTTTTTATTTTAATTTTCTTTTTTTTTTTTTTCTTTCTTCTTCCTTCTTTCGATGGTCGACACGACAATGGCAGCGATCGACCAGCGCGAGCCTCAAGCTTGCCGGATCGGGCGAGGGCGGAGGCCTCGCCGACATCCTGGCGAGGTCCGAGCCTCGCCGATCTAAAGAGCCTTAAGCTCACCGGTGTCGGCGAGCCGAGCGAGCCAGCCCGCTTATGGGCGATCGTCGGCCAAAGAAGAGGAAGAAGAAAAAAAGAAAAAGAAAAAAGAAAAATTATATTCTTAAAAATAAAAATAAAAATAATTAGCATTTAATTTTTAAAATATAAAAATAATTAAAATTTGATTTTTTAAAAATAATTATTTTAAAATTTTAAAAATTGTCCATTAATTTTGTATTGTATAAAACCATGTTAGCAATACCATTTCTAATATATATAAAAGCTTTTTCATGTTTCGTTAAACGGGTTTGGTATATGTTGGGTCGGGCATGGGTAAAAAATTATGCACTACAATAAATGGGCCATAAATGAGTTAAATGGGTTGATTTGGGTCGGATCATTTATGACATGACCCAAACTTGACTCGACCCACCCGTTTAACGGGTCTCATCATGTTAGAGAGGCGATCGGTCCTACAAAGGCTTCGATGTTTTATCGTTCACTCTCGTTCCTCATGTCTGCTCTTATGTGCTTTCTCCTACAAAGCAAAACATAGGAAGAAGTCGGAGGACTTCTTATTCAATCTAATCCCATCTTATTCCACTTTTAGTCCCATGATTGAATCGGATAAAAAATTTCTCGAAACCTCTAATAAATAACTAACTAAATATCGCGACCTTGAATGTATTAGCCACAATTCATACATTTTGAGAATTAAATATTCTCTCGTTCAGTTATGTCAAATAAGTGTCTCGAGGGTATTCGTGAACGACCATTCAGATCTTGAAGGGGCATTCTGTATTCTGTGCGGAATGTGTGAAATTCTGTGTCATGCACGAGAGTGGATCTTGATAAACCATCGCGTCACAACTGGAGATAGGAAATTAAAAATTTCATTGACGGACTTTGTGGAGAGAGAGAGAGAGAGAGAGAGAGAGAGAGAGGGTCACGTCTCTCCATCTAGCGTCACTCACGAGCCCGTGGAGAAGGAGAAGGAGAAGGGCCATTTAGTACCACGTGGAATCGCACACGAGAAGACCCTGACGACCACGCGGGTGAAGGGGGGGTGGGGACGACGACGACGACTGCGACAAAAAGATCTCTCGAGGACCACGAGGCCTCCGTCCCCATTGTCCGAACAAGGGGGGAAGCATCCGAATCCACCCCCGCCCCAAACGACAAAACCAAATCGCGCACGAAAGAGAAAGAGAGTTTCGGCGACACTCGTTAAACACGTTAACAAGATACAGACCGCGTGTCGGAAAATTACCACCGGCTCAAAGCGCAAATGATAACATAAAATTTCTCACTCCCAAATTATGGCAAGAGGCCACCGGCAGGCGAGCAGCGATGGCGAGAGGCTGGCGGCGATCGGTGGAGTGGCGAGTGGCAACGGGTGATGACGAATGAGTTTAGCTAGTAACGAGAGCGGGTGATAAGAAAAGTTTTTATTTCTCACACAAAATAAAAAAGAAAAAAAGAAAATTACTTTTAATTTTTGTTTTCAAATCTATTTAGAATAAAAAATATTTTAGAATTAGAAAAATAAAATTACATTACTACAAGGATTTCTATTTCAAATATGTTTTCAGAAACATATAAATAAATAAAAAATAAAAATAAAATGGTTATCATTCACTTCCTTAATATAACCAAAATCAATAGATTTCGTAATTCCAATTAAAAACGGGGAAGACAGGGATCACCAACGCGATTGACAACTAACGAAAAGGATTCTAGATATTTTTACGCGGTCGATTTATCGCGGGGCGGAGGAAGGAAAGATCGAGAGATGGCCACGCCGACACGGTCAATGAGGGGGCCACGCGCGAGCCCATGCCTCGCCGTCGACGTGGCGGCCGCTCGTTGGGGAGGGCTCACGAGGGCACCCTGCCCTGCTCTCGTGGAGATGTCGTGTTGTTTTTTTCCCCCCGCTCTGTTCTTTTCCGAATTGTTTTATTCTGTTTTTATTTTATTTTAATGGTGGGTTCATCGAACCGGGATCTACGGCGAGGATCTCCTCGAAAGCAAAGCCCAGTCCTATAGTTCTGAAGATCTGGAAATATGTCTGGGAAGATTTTTTTTTTTCGTTTGGCCCCATCTTAATCCTACTCTAACGCTCATTCTCAGCCGCCCGCCTTCGGGGTATGGGAAATCGAAACCCACTTCGAAATGACATCGTCCCACCCCAAACCCTCCCTAAAAAAGTAGGGATTTGAATCCCCAACTTCCTCCTTCCAAGCATTGAATGGGTGGGCTCTTGGGGCGAACCCCAATGGTTTAGGAAGATCTGAAACGTAAAGAAGTAGAAGAAGCAGCAGCAGGAACACCAACATAGATTTAAGTTGAGAACGAGATAGAAATTTATAATATAATCTGATTTAGAAATCAAAGCATAGACCACCGCTCTATCTATGTTCGAAATTAAAATATTCAGATAGCGTGGCATTACTTAAAAAGATTTTCAGAATTAGGTATTTGGACGCAACATTGAAAAAGCGAATAGGGGCGAGAACTTCCACCGTGCCAGACGTAAATTTGTCCGCCTGACACTTGAAATCATTTGCATCTTCAATTGACTTTATGAAAACATTATGTCGTAGTCGGTCGACATGCATCTTAGCCGAATGTGCCGACGCATGCGGGTAGCATTGCAATTTTTTTTTTTTTTTTTGCGAATGATTACGTGTTTAAACAAGGAAGTTATTATAGAAAAAAAAGGAAATAATAAATATAAGGGAGGCAGGCTAGAGTATTTGTGTGGTACCAAGGGCAAAATCGACATAAACCCACAGTTCTTATTTTTACGACGAAAAGTTAATCTATAGTCGATATATCTAAGTCTACGATATATCTTATTTGTTTAATAGAATTAGGAATATGCAAATCAAAGCATAGACCGCTGTTCAAAATTAAAATAATCAGATAATGTGACGTTATTTAAACAATTTTCAGAATTAAGTATAGCGAACAAGGGTGATAACCTTCACTGCACCAAACGTAAATCCATCCACGTGACATATGAAATCATTTGTATCTTCAATTGACATTTACGATAACATTATGTTGTGGCCAATCGACTTGCATCTTGGCCGAACGTGCCGATGCACGCGGGTAGCGTTGCAATTTTTTTTTTTTTTTTGAATGATTACGTGTTTAAACAAGGAAGTTATTATAAAAAAAAAAAGGAAATAATAAATACAAGGGAGGCGGGCTGGAGTACTTGTGTGAAAACTGGCCCGAAAAAGAATTGGCCGGGGTCTCAAGGATATAATACCGGTACGGTTGTCGGCTCCAATCTAGAAACGGGACTATCGGGCCCAGCCCATGCTCGCCCCCACGTTCTTATATTTCGTGTCAAGGCCCAAAAAATGCCCAGTGGGCCTGTACGGGCCCAGCCCGACCAACCCTTCCCGTATTACATCGCTCCCGCACCTCGTCTGAACTTGCGGCCGTATTGCATCGCTCCCGCACCTCGTCTGAACTTCCTCTCCGCCTCACCGCGCTCTCTCTCTCTCTCTCTCTCTCTCTCAGCTCAGCGGCGCAACGAACGGCGGCGGCGGCGGCGGCGGCGGCGGCGAAGCCAACCTGAGGCGGTGGTCGGCGGCAGACCCGTGTAGGAGCGGCGAAGTAGGCGGAACAACTCATCTCTCTCTCTCTCTCTCTCTCTATAGATGTTTTGAGTTCCTGTGGTTTTCTGGTAGTCCTTGAGCTTCCCGTGAATTACAACGCCGGTCTTCTTTTGCAGAGAAGCAGGGGGGCGGGGGCGCGGCGGCGGAGGAAGCAGCCGGAGCTTGCTTTGGTTCCTCTTTCCTCGCAGGTTTCTTTCCATTAGTTTTTTTTTCCCAATCCTCTCGCTTCTCGTTTCAACGAGCGGTTGCTGGTCATGCGCTTCGTTCTTCCATGTTCTTCGGTTCGTTCGTTGGCTCCTCTCGGCCGAGCAACGTGAAAAAACATAGTCTAGAGGATCGATGACGGTGCGCTTCGATTCTACTGTGGTTTCCATGATTGAATTCTGAGGCACGTCCTGAATGTTTATGCTTGAGATGACTTAGAATTGCTAATCTTTCTACTACAGAGTCCGTTGATTGAATACCTTATCGTGGGTGCGGGTTTGGGGGGATCTTGCCAGAGCTGGGTTTAGGACCCCACTTATGTGCCTGCCTCGGGTTCGAGTTTGGTACGGGATATAGATGAGTTTGGGTTGGGATCAGGTCCCTAAAGTGACTCTGGGAACCCTAAACCTCAAGCAACTATCGCATACTTTCTCATTACCACAAAGCTAACTCGTATCGCGATGTTAAGCCAAAGTGGGGAAGACATTGTTTAGTTTCCTCTGCTAATTTTCCTTTCCCCTCGTATAGAGGTACTAGTTTAACAGTTTTTTCCCTTAGCTTGCACTTGTTTAACTAATTTTAGTGCATATTTTAATGCATCGAGCTGAATGCTATATGATGACAAGTTAGATTTGTTGTCACTTTAAGGAAAGGGACTTGTTAGAGAATTTGGATACTTGATTAGCTGCATGAGTCTATTCTTATTGTTTGGTGATAATGGTAACTTTTTGAGGGTATAGTATGATTTAGAAATGTAGACATGAATTAGAATAGGTTTAATTGCTTTACTCATACTGGTTCCGCATGAGGATCTGTTCCATGAATATAATTTTTGCGGGAGTGCCTTGTCCCTTAACTCTTTTTTAAGGACATTTGGTGTCACACTTCAGTTTGGGAAAATTTTATAGCGGAATCATTTGGATGTTTGGATGAGTTAATGCTAAAGAGGTTGGGAGGATGTTTGTTTTCATTGAAATTATCAAGTTCTTGGTGTGGATGTTTACCTTAACAAATTCATGTTTCAAATAAATTGTCCATCTATTGGATTCTCGAACACCGTATTAAATATTTATGTTTAAATCAATGCTTGTAGACGATCGGAGTCTAACTGCTGCCATTACTGAAAGAGGTTTTCTAGTCAGCCATGCCTGAAGAATCTCATCTTTTGGAAGCTGGGGGAATCCCAAAGAAGAGAAAATCAGGGCATAAAAAAGGCCACAAAACAAAGAAGAAGGTAAATGTTTTTCCGGGTGCTGGGGAAAAGATTAAGATAGACAACAGGATGAGAAAACTGTTCCGGAAGAGGGCAAGAGAATACAATTCGGATAATGATGAAGAAGATGAGGAGGTTGCTGCGTCTAAAGATGATAACGCTGTTCCACTGGCTGATGATGAGAAGAATTTGGAAACACATGGTTCGGATGATGATGAACCTGAAGTTTCTGACAACGAAAATGAGGAAGAAGATGATGAAGTCCATCCTGGAATTATGAAGTTCACGGAAGGTGTTAGAGCATTCAGGACAGCTTTCCAGAGTATCATCAAGAAGAGTGTGTCTGATGATTCCCTTGTAAGCTTGACTGCAATCCCAGAATTTTAAATTACACTCTGAATTTTGTCACTTAATTGCCCCTGCTTGCAGGGTCCAGTAATGTCGGCACACAAGAATCTTGTTGCAGAGAAGCTTGCCGAGGAGGAAACTGAAAGGAAAGCTAAAGGGGAGGCGAAGAAGGAAAAACACTTGGTATATGACTCCCACTTTACTCTCACTGATTTTAGTACATATTAGCATTGATAAGTTGGAGTTAATAATGTTTTGATCAATCAACAGGTGGGGGAAAAGGGGCACGTGAAGCCTGCAAACTATCTAGATGCACATGAAAAATTTCTTATAAGTGTTGCTACCAAGGGAGGTAGTCATCTTATACCTGACAGACAAAATTGCTTGCTTTAACCTTTTTATATTCTTCTAATGACTTTTATACTCTATTTGCATTTGCTTGGATTCAGTGGTCAAGCTATTTAATGCGGTAAGTTATATGTGAATCCAACTGCACCTTTTCTATAATGGAGCTGATTACTCCTCAACAATTTTCATTCAACAAATTGCTACAAAAAGGTTCAATCCATTTCATTTATCTGCCTACAGGTTAACAAAGCACAGCATGCGCAAAAAGGCTTGGATGCCTCAAGGTCTAAAGATGCGAAAGGTCTGAACTTGTACTGCTTAATATTAGTTTTCTCATATCAGTTTCCATCCTGATAAGGTTCTGATTATAAGTGATGATTGACATGTTATAATGCATTTTGGCTTCTGGGTTCATGTTTGTCTGCTTGGAGATTCTGTGGTAGAGATTTTTCGTATCCAGAATTACATGTGCTGGAGTTGTGTGCTTACCGTTACATGTTAATCTTTGCGTTCCCTCTCATGCCCAATAAATATGTTGCATTATACACGTACTTTGTTTTAGGTATGCATCTCCTTTGATAAGAAATCTCTTCCATTATGTTCCTACCACCTAAATATGTATATTTAACCATTTCTAAGAAATATGTTCTTGGCAAGGAATATTAAAAATTTGCATGGTTTTATTATTGAAATCCGTCGATCCTATTATTGAATTTGAAGTCATTATTTCACTGAGTTCAACAACAAGCTTGTTTTGGAAAAATCTTCAACAACGATTAAGTAGTCTGCCATTTGACTCTAATTGACAATTCATTTTCAAAATTGTCCCGAGCAAGTCTTTAACTGCAATGTTCTTTAATTACTTTGAAAGATGAAACCTGGCATCTAGATTGTTCTGGTAGTAATAATTTTCTTTTAACAATTTCTCTCCAGCTAAGAGCTTCATCCATGAGGCATGGGCGGAGCTAATAGTGATGCTCAGTCATTTATTCTCCTTGCAGAGAATCCTATTTATTTGGACTTTATCAAATTTTGACTTTAGTGCTTGTGCTAGGAAATATGGGTTACTTCCAAATGCTTATCTTTTTGTTTGGCCTGTTGCATTTCATATTTTATTCAACCAGTACTTAGCACTGGTCTTATCTAGCAAATATTCTACACAAAATGTGTTAAATTTTGGCAAAAAGTCTCATGTTAAATTATTATGTTTGTAAATTTCTTGCCTATGGTGGCATGCTACTCGGTGTATATATTATCTGAAAGTTTTATCCATCGATTTTTTTTTTTTGAAAATTTGTCTTTTGATGAAGTTCATATACAATCCAGCTTCTTAAGTTGCATGGCCGTATGATTCTGTTTTTTTATCTAAAACGTCTAGGACTGCTTCCTCTCATCCCGGAAAGCTTTGAGAATTTACGTTTTGCTTGGTCCCCTTTTTTCTCTATTTAGTTTATCTCGGGCTGACTTTGTTCTTTAATTACTAATTTTTTTAGGAAAAATTTCAAAAAACCAACTTGATTTTTGTCACCTATATCAACTTGCGTCCTCATCTTTCAAAACCTGCAATTTGCACCTCCAGGCAAAATCCCAAGCCTAAAAGATTGATTTGCCCCTCTTTCAAATTATAATTAAAAAAAAAAAAAAAAAAAAAAAAAAAAAAACACTATCCACCACCACCTAACCAATTCAAGGTTTACAATAACCAAATCCAAAATCAGCCTCCATGTTTGCTGCCAACCGACACGCTGCCTGCCGCGCCGTGTTGACAAACACCATGCCAAGTACCAGGATCCTCTCCCCACTTTATCTCACATGCGAGCTCTGTGGAGCTCTGACAAGGCAAGCTCTGTTCAGAGTTTGATCATGGTGGCCCTGGAGCTCAGGCTCGAGCTATGTTCAGATTTTGGCAAGCTCCATGTCTGGATCAAGGTCGGGTGACCTTGATCTGGGCTGTCATGGATGTTGGACCATTGCTGACATCCAAATGTGAGGGGGGATGGGATGCGGTGAACAGCGAGGGTGAAGGACGATGTGTGGGGATGAGCCATTGGAGATGATGGCTCAGACTGAGTGCTGGCAATGGTGGCTGAGTTTGGTGGTGGTGGCTGAGAGGGAAGAGGGAGGAGGAGTAATAAAGAGGAAGGCATTTTAGCGTTAAGGTTTTCTTTTGGGATAAGGGAGTGATGAGGGCAATTTGGGAAGGGAAATGGCTCTTTGGCAAATAAGTAGACAAGGATCATGGTCGAGAGATGCAAATTGAAAATGCAAAATGTAGGTTTTCAAAAGTGAAGCTGTAAATTGATATATGTTATAAAAGTGGAGATGGTTTTTGAAATTATCCTTTCTTATTATTGGTGATTCATGTAAGTGCTTTATAGGCTGCATATTTTTGTTGAACATGGTCTTGACTGGCACTTTGCAGCAATAAAGAAGAGGAGGAAGGAAGCCTTCTTTTCTGAACTGAGCAAACCATCATTCTCATCAGCCAAAACTCCAACTAAGGTGGGGTTTCCCTCTGAACATACTATTTTGCACTTCCTGTTGTCAGTCTTATTTCTTTTGTAGGTTCTTCCATATGTTTTTTATTTGTTGAGGTACTGCTCTTGTTTATTGAAGGAGCTGGCATACCACTTCAGTATCTAGCATGTGAAATGAATATGATTGGACAAATTTGAATGATTGCGTGCTCTGAATGAAATGCAGGGTCAGTCATCTACTGGTGCTGCGGACAGTGAACCGCCTGCTTGGGCTCCATTACGAGATAATTACATGCTTACGAATTCCAAGTTAAAGGATTGGGATAAGATGCAGGTAAGTTCTCTCACTAGATACGTGCATGTGCAGATGCACGTATACTGTGCACTCATGCTTTTAAGATTATCACTCAATATTGCAGATGTATGTATAGTGGTGAGTTCCATTTTTATCTCTCCCATTTGGTGGGAATGCATATCTAACCTCAAACCTAACTGCAGGAATCAAGTGAACCAGAAGATTTCAGGAGAGGATCAGAAGATAGCAGTTCGGATGATGATTAAGTCTTGGCCTTCACAAGCATTATTTTCAAGAGAATCAGTAGGGTGAATTTTTGGGTTGGCTTCGGAAATTTTGGTCATCTGACATCAGACATCTTTCTCATGGATGTCTCCTTTTTGTCTAATTTATATTTTGACTCATGTACCTACGATCTGCAAATACTATATCATCTGTTTAAAAAAGTTTCCTTTCCCTATACAGGACCTCAGCATTGTTTTGACTCGTGTACCAATGATCTGCAAATATCATCTGTTTCGAAAAGTTTCTTTTCCCTATACAGGACCTCAGCATTGTTTTGAGAGTAATTACCAGGACGTGCTTGTCACGCGGGAGATTGTCATGGATTTTAAAGTGACCCCGGTTTAATTTTATTCTTCTACAAGAGTTGGTAGTTGTTTTTGGGCGACAATAGTTGTAGATGACTCAATTGCATGACCACACTGGACCACAATGTCCGGGAGCTTGAGAAATGGACGGTTCAGGTTTAGATTCGCAGCCAAAAGGACATTGCCAAGTTTTTGTCTCTTCCGAGTTTCTAATAAAACCTTTCAGACGTTTGATTGTTCGCTTGGCTGTCTGAATTTTGTCAATTCAGTCGAAACAGTAGACTTTATGCCTACTTTCTTTGATTGAACAATCAGATACCCAATTTACAAAGGCATTAGTTTGAACAGTTTGGTGAAGAACTACCACCTCGTACAAATTGATGAACTTCGCACTAAGGAAGCTGATCCTCACCTTTTCTTTTCCCTAGTTCGAAGTAGAACATAAGGATGCCATGTCCGTTGGTTATAAACTAGCACAAGGGAGTGTGTTCACACTCGATCTTTACAATTTCAAGTATTTTTCAGGCTTTCGGTGCGCGTCATATCCACGTTCAAAAAAGTTGTCCTTGGGTGTCACAAAAATCGTAAACAATTCCGATCATTTCGACAATTTTCTAACTCCATCTGGATAATAAGCTCCATCACGAGAGGCATGAACTCCACCGACGGATGAGAAAACCAACGCGAGGAAATAAATGCTTCAGCAGGTTAAGCTTGCAATCTTTGGAACACCAAGGTTGAACAGTCAACATATTCCCTTAGGACCGAATCCTCATCTTCTGCAAGAAATTGACTATAGAATTGCTTGTAAAGATAATAGTCCAACTCTACATTACCAAGTTGATCGCGACTAGGACACCACCCCCTGGATTTCCAGAAAGGGCCACATCAAGAAACAGGCATCTGTATATATAAAATGATAAGAGACTCTTCATAACATAAACTCGCTTTACAACACGAACCATTCGCAAATGATCTTTCCTCCTCTGCGACGTACAATCGTGGCAACTCAATAACTATACAACATTTTCTGCCAGGAGTTGGATTCAATAGATTCAGATGCGAAAACTCTCCATCTTTACAAACTGCTCCTTCAAACATACACTATGATCCTAAATGATCTGTCTTATAAGAGGGCCCAGGGTACCGGCTTCCGATGGACATAGAGATATAAGATCTATCACTGTACACTGTCCAATGACATAGAAGCCTGATAAAAAGTTTCACCTATGTGAAGTTGTCCCAGCCATATGCCTGCACAGACAATCTCTAGAAGCCAGGGCACGAAAAGCTACGGTAAAGCTTAAGTAGTGTTGGATGTTTCTACAAAGGACAAAGAATGTAATCGGCTGGATACTACAGAAGCATAGCCCCTTTTGCCCAAAAAAGTCCAGCAGTAAAAATGTCCAAAGAATTTGGACAGAAACCTGTGTACTTGAAAGCAAATGCTACCACTTCTGGTCTGTAAAGGTCGCATCTCATTACTTCATCGTCGTATTCCCAGTCTTGATTTATGTCTCTGGTATCATCAGCCTTTCACATCTGTCTTTGTCCTAAAATAAGGCTGCTCCTGTAATTAAATACACATCTGATCATTGAATGTTGGAGGCGTGTCAAAATTTTGCCACTCCCCAGGTAAAAATGACCAATAGTTTCCAATTAACATACAAGCAGATCTTTCCTTACTGTAAGTATAGTTTAAAACGTACTCTCAGAAGCTTCTGGTTGGGCTGAGTGGATCGTAGTCATAAGCTTGACCAGCCTTCACGAAACGGCCCTTGACTCGCCTCCTCACATCAGCCCTTGCTTTCCGTGATTCGTATCTCACTGTCTTCTCAAACCTACCAATTAATTATATCTTTTTTTATCAATGCCACACATTAACTTATCAAACACATAGACCATATTTCTAAGTCATAACGACGTACAGACCATCCAGCATCACACGCCTTTGAAGTCTTATAAGAACATATGTAGAAAAAGTGATGAACGCAACACATTCAGAATATTGATTCAAGAAAGAGGGGGAAGCTATCTTGTTTGCCTCTTGTCCGTCCTCCAAACCGGTTGGAGAGCAGCATTGTTCCGAATATTAGGTAGTTCAAGTGAAGAAGTATGTCCCCTCTTGCATTCAATCTTTTTTTATCATGCCTTTGGCTTTTAATGGTTCATTACTCGGGTGTCTAGGCATAGAGGATCCACACCAGTCCATCTTAATTGGTCAATTTTACAATGATGATGATACCATAGTCAAGAAAGGATCTTCCCGTATTTTCTTGTAAAAGGTGAATGGCTCAACACCCTTCCTCATTGCATTTTATCCCATCTTAGGAAGCAGTCTTAGTAAAGCTATATTCAAGTTCAACATGTATCCAACTTTTTCCAAATACAACATCAATTTTATTTTGTGAACAAACGCAAAATAAATATGTAAGTTATAAACACTAGATTTGGAACCTTTAGCATATTAAATATACATAGTACTAACTTTAGTAGTTAAAAAATTTGGTGTTATGCAAAATGATTGTCATCCATACATAGTCTATATTAATCACTCATTTCACATTTAGCTTTTAGTCTGACAAACACAGATATGCCAGATAATAAGTAGGATAAAGATAAGTAATTCAAAAACCATTTATCTATTTGTTATACATGTCATGCTGCATCTCTTTTAAATTAGAATATCTACTCCCAAGAAAAAAACCAAGTTCGGGCTGATGATTGTTTGTTTGTTTTTTTATCTATCTTGATGAGGTCATAATTTAAGCTTTAAATTTGACATAAAGGACTTTTGACTGTCAACAAAAAAAGTATCCTCAATAAAAAATGAATCTTAAGAGTGTTTTTGTTGTTGCTCTCTACATGAATAGAGAGCTTGACTATTGATATGGGGCTTCATATATTTTGTAGCAGTAGATGCAATAGATGATCCTTTAAAATCAATAGGCTCGGATATCCCCTTAAAGGATAGAAAAGCACTCACTTTCGCGTCTTCTTTTTCTCCTTGTAACGCATGACAGCATTACTCCTGCTTGTAGATGGAACAGAATTCTCAGCACCTGGGGGACACCAGGGGGGCTCCCCCATGAGAAGCATGGAAGAGGCCCCACAATCTTGATAATCTGCGCCGCTACTCTCCCCAGTAAGACCTGAGAATGAAATGCCTGAATGGGCTTGCCTGGATGTAAAACAAAGGATAGGTTCGGTCTTAGAGCTCATGATGGAGTCGCCTGATGCCACACTGCAAGCTGGCTGTGTGGCACTTGGTCTTCCAACAGTTGATCCCTGAATAAAGAATGAAAGCAGACCAGGATACAAATCTCCATCAGCCAGTAGGAATGGAGCAGTGCAAACATAGAAGTTGGACCGATTGAAATCTACTGCATGCCTCGAAAATAACATTATACATTGTCTCTTCACTGCCTGCAAAGTTTGTCGTTTGGGTAAAGGAGCCACTGCTGCCACAGTGTGTTAAAAACTAGGTGATTACAAAGAGATAGGCACAAACAACGTAACTACACATGGAAATTAAATGACAGATGGCATCACGATGCAAAACAACCAATTAAGGTTGCAGCTCCAAAGCCCAGTCATCACAAGTAATTTGCTTTAGATTTCTGTCAGTCTAGCTTGAAAATTCAAGACGAGGTTTTGTCAGAGACTCCCCAGCATCATTTTGGACTCAGGTAATTTCAAATCTCGAGAGTATTAGAGTAGATAATAGTTGACAGAAAACCACAAACAGAAATGAACCTGGCTTAAGAGAAATAATCAAAACTAGGTATCTAAAATGAAAAATTTCAACCACAGGACTACTCATTGGCTGAAAACAACACAGGACTACTTGAGCACCAATGCAAGAGCGTTTTGTACTTGACCACCCAAGAAGAAGATACATTACTGTCACATAACCGGTTAGTCTCAGCACAGCAAAATCAGTGCAAGTGAGAATGTTATAAATTAATGTTGAAGACTTTTGAGAATGCTCTTCATTGATAGTCAAGACTTTCCAGAATGTCCTCTTCGCTAGACTCATAAGTTGAAGTTTTGGATCTTCACTATTGACCATCTGGCCATGGGAGATTCCCAAATAACAAAGCATAAGCAAGTCTTTCTGTGCTCATACTTCCAGACTTCCTTGCCCTGTCTCGTTCTGAATCCTCCATTTTCAGAACCACCCCCTCACCACTACGTCAACCAATCAAACCTTCATTCTCCACCGACACACAATCATTGGCAAACTAGAGTGGCCAAATATCTGTCCCACCAATCAGAATATTAGTATTTACTAGAGATCTGGCCCTTCCTGCTGTCCAATTCAATTTGACTTTCATCCAGAGTTCTTGGTCCAGAAACCTTGTCTTTTGCTTCATACAACAAAAGACAGAGTTGAATGCAGAACCTACAGCCCACAACTAGCAAATATAAAGCTGCAGCATGCAGTTTGCTGCACTTCTAGTTTTACACCAAATCTTTTTCCATGTACAGCGAAACCGAGGATCCATGTTAACTAGTGTGTACATTCCCCTAGGCACATCATGAGTTATCCAAGGATATAAGACAAGTGGATCAAAAGCCATATACATGGAATGTTGAACATTTTCTCTTAGACGGTCAATATGTGACAAGAACATATAACAAAAGAGCAAATCTTCCGTGTGATATGTCACTACTGGTCAAGTCATTCACAAGGTAAATTTCATCAAACATGAGGAGACACAGGTATCCATGTCACATCACTCACATCATTTCTATTACACGATGTCCAACATATCCTGTCTGTTAATCTTCCAATCTCTATCGCATTCGTACAGTATTGAGACCAGTAGAAACACTCGGGTAAAAAGCGCATATGTATCTACTGCTTCTGACATAAAGACTCAAGAGGAATTCGTTTACTTGATAATACACAAAATCATGTTATAAGACCTTTACATTTTGTTGAACAGCAAGGTTGAAAAGCAAGAAATTTTTTTTTTTGCAAACTTCGCATTTACAATCAAAATCTTAGTATTCTTAACATCATAAAGTAGGTTTTCCATCAACATTCAAAACAGGAACATGTGTGATCATTGATGAGTAATATACCTCGGCAAGAAGGTCACCCTGACAGTTGGAATCTGCAGCAGACATATCCTTTGTGCCAAACAAGCTATCCAGTCCACCATTTTGAAAAAGTTCTTCTGAGTTATTTAAAGTCAAGCCAAAAAGTTCTTCATAATCTTCAATGTTCATATCTACTTCATCCATATTAAGTTCCTTATATAGATCATCATCACAGACTCCGGGATTTGACATTGGATAGCAGACCTAGATGTTAGGAAACACACATTTAGATAACAGTCATTTCCAAAGGAACAATTAACTTTTTATCACATAATATCTACACAGCACACAAGCACAACTAACTAACAACTAATCAAATATGCTTTGTTCTCTGTTCATCATAAGTAGGCTAAACTTCCGCATGTGCATATATGGATACTGATTACCATCAGAGCGAATCACATACCATGTCATCTTGACACATAGATCAGTAAGAATTGCATAAATACAGTGAATTTAGCAAAGCAAACGCCATACTTTTCAAGAAAATGTTACATCTCATGGATCATATTTGGCAAAGCAAAAGGTGCAAAAAGCAATCTTATGAGTTAAATAAAACTAAACTACCAACAAGTGAAGCAATTCAGTGCGTTAGACTCATTTTAGAAAAACATGGGGGGATGTGGAGACTTCCCAAGGATCCAACTTGCATGGAGGTAATGCCTAAGTAACTTCTGGTGTTTGCTTACTAGAATGATGCCAACAAAACTCACAAGGAAACTCTTTACCACTGCAAATTGATTGTGAAAGCTTTACGAGACGGAGCATTTCGTGCCCAACATCACATACATAAAATGAATGTGGCTGAGATGCGAATGTTTCAGTGTATGCATAGGCAATTGAGGAAGATTGAATTAGAAAGGAAACTGCGTATTTGTCGATTTAGACCAGATGAGAAGCTTGTATAAGGTGGTTTTGATAGCTGAACACCCCAGATGCCCCTTTAGAACACATGCCTTGAGATAAGGGCGGGTCAAAAGGGTTGAAAACTTGACACTATAGAAGAAAACACTATTGAAAGGACTTGTTACATAAGTGAATATGTATCCTAAAGAGATTGTTGAGGAAGATATACAAATTCCACAAAAAATCGTTATAGTCAATACCTTGCAAAAAGAGAAGGCTTCATTTTTTCATTGTTGGTACTGCTATTTTGTTGTTGTCCCTCTTAAATTGCATTCTTAATCAGTGAGGTGAAGAAGCCAGTCCTCAGTTAATATCAAAACTTCACGTTTCAGGTACAGGACAGGCATTGGATTTTGTAAAACACAAATTGAGTTGGGAATTGCGAAGAATGGCATGAAAACAGAAGAAACTTCATAAGGTGTACTTGAGTATGATAGAATCGACAGATTATAAACAATTTCTTTTTCCACGTAATGTGTATACAATGCACATTCACACATAATTCTGTAGATGATAGTGAAAAAATAAAGTGAAAAAAGAATGGGAGGAAAGTGTAAGAAAATTTCTCTGCAACCTCACATTTTAAGCCTAGACTATATCAGTCATCACAGACAACTTATAGGCAACTGATTTTTTGCTCCTAGTTTTTCATATTAAGCCATTAGCCAGAAACATATGGCTAGTTGAATGGCATAAGAGATTTATCAACCAAAGTTTTTATTTTCCCAGCATAAGCACATATTCTTCCTTTCAAGTTGGTGACATAGGTCAGTCAACTAAGCAATTGGAATAAAAATGAGGGCACTAAGAAATCAATAATTAATTACATACCTTATTCAATGTATTGACAGGTAAAGCCAGCTGGTCCAGACTCTGTGACATGGATTTAAGCTCAGGTAATGAAGATGAACCTACCAAAGCATCTGCCACATTGTTGGCTTGCAAAACAGACGATGCTTCTAGACTGGTGCTATTGTCTAGAGTGTCCCAAGTAGTCCTCTCACTATTCTCAGTGATGCTCATTGAACCTAAACCCTGCTCGCAATTGGATTCTCTAATCGAAGGCAAGTCCGACACAAATGACCAGATTGAGGAAAGTTCAGAAGAAGACGGGCATCCAGAAAAACAATTTATCGTTTGCCTTTTATGCCCAGAAGCTGCGGTAGAAGCACCATGACCTGTCCAATCACAATTCTGACAAAGCGATACCCTCTCTTCAGTGCATCTAACTAAAGCGGGCTGTGAATTGCATCTTTCACATAGAAGTGTTCTTGAATGGCGCCTTGACAGGGCATTAGCGGAGTGGACATTCCGATCACATGATAAGCATAAGCAAGCAGCATCTGATCGACAGTACACCATGGACCTTTGCTCCCCACAAAAATCACATATGAACCCCATCTTTTACCTTCCAATTTCCTCTAAAAGGTCTTTCTCAAACAAACCGAAACCCTGCAGAATCCCTCAAACTCGGATGCTCAACATATGTCCAATATTAGTGATATTGCGCAAATGTCCTCGACTCAGTGAGATGCTGACAGTCCTCGAGAACTATGCTGTTACCAAAGAAGATGCTTCCCTAAAAGAAAAGAAACCCAGAATTAGTTCCAACCATCCATGCATGACAATTAGCTTTCCACCACTCAATATGATGCCGACTGCAATGCAAATTCATCTTTAACCAATAAACGCGCATATCGACAATTGCAATTATTTTTCTCTTATGTACAGAAGACTCTGAAATTAGACGTGGCGGTGACCATAAAAGGCAAGAAAAGTATTTTCCGACTCCTTCAACAACTGAAGACTTAACTTTGAAGGAAGTGTAAACCGGAGAGAGAGAAAAGTTTGCTTCAGATAGAATGTAGAGATAATAGTTTTTAACAAAAAAGGTATGCATTTTTTCCACCTGAGAATCCAAAAGATAAAAGGGCAAAAAAGGCATGAAGATATATACTTTATCTTCAGGAATCCACTTTTTCAACGATCAGGTTCTGCATTATAATTTTAAAAAGCAAAATAACAATTACACTGCTTTCTCATCTTGCAGATGAGCAAACCAAAAGTAAATAGAAAACAAATTACAAGCTTGATAAAAGTGATGGCACGAGATTTACTATCAAATTAAAACAACAACACTCAAAGCAAATCAAACAAACGAAAGGAACAAAAATCACAATAACTCTCCGATTCAACATATATTAGAGAGATAATTCACCACAAAATTCATAAGCATCTGCATCAACCGCCAAAACACTGAATTCCCAAGGCAAAAGAGAAAGCAAAAAAAGACACGTAACTACACGATCATCCCTCTTCACAAACGGAGCTCAAGACCCACCTAAGCAGAAGGCAGAGAAAATGAAAAATAAAAGCAGACACAATCAACACGGAAAACAAAACTCAAACAAGCAAAACAGAAAAAAGAATCAGAGGGTCATAAAAAGATCAGCTTTTTTGTGTGTTTTTCGTTTCTGGGTCGGAGAAAGAGAGAACTCACGAGACAAGATCAAGAAAAAGGACCGGAGATGGGTGGGCGATGGAGGTTTCCGGAGAGAAAGAGGAGTCCAGACAAGGGGGACTCTTTCAGCCGAACTGTAGAAACAGATAGAAGGAGAAAAATAGAGAAGGAAGAGGCCAAGATGGATAGGATGGGGGCATGTGAAGGTAATGAATAGGGGGGGAAACGTGACATAAGCTGATGAAACACACGCAAAAAGTAATAAAAAGTGCACAGAGGGGGGGAGAGAGACGAAAAAGGGAGAGAAATTTAATATTATCAAGGGAAAAAGTGCAGTCTTGGTGGGACCAACTGTCGCTCCCATTAGCGAAAGGCAAAAAGTTAGGCCCTTCCCTTTTCCTCCTTGGTCCCTCCTGTAAAAGCGCTCTCTCTCTCTCTCTCTCTCTCATTCTTCTTTTATTATTTTCCTTTTGTCTTGGTTTTCCTTATTTAATTCGGCTTTGCTAATCTTCTACTTGCTGTCAACTCAACCGCAACTGGTCCAAAAAAAAAGTCGACCGCAACGGACACGCGCTAGTCTCTCTCTTTCTGCGCCATTCTCATTTACTGAGCTACACCTACACCTGCGATCAGACACTTCTGTCAGGCTTTTACTCGCGCTTTCTACACTTCTGTCAGGGTTTTACTCCTGCTTTTCTTCGTGCTGGATTTTGCCTTTTGATGCTTTGGCGGCAATCAACGGGTACACACGCCTTTTTGTACTGCACTCCTTCGTTACTGCCAACCCTTCTCCCCCTTCCTCCCCTAGAAACCTCTTCCGGTTTCTCTCCTTCCCATTCCCTTTTTCTTCCCTTTTTTACTATGTCATGGAAAAATTTAAAAGAATCTCGTGAGATAAACAAGGAGTGGAGTTTCAATTTCTGGGAATTCTCCCCCCTTTATTTTCTTTGGTAAAAAAGGTCACGAAAGTTCGATTGTTGACTTTCCATGTGAACTTAAAAGCTGGGGGAAAAGATGAAAAAGTCATAAACCTATTGCGTGGTATCATTCGGTTCTAAACCTGATTAGGACACTAATTCGATCTAAACCTTTACTATTGACATCCAAACTTCCATCCGCCAATTTGGATTTTGGCCGACGCCGACGTGGACGTGGACGTCGGCCGGATGCTAATGTGGAATTTTTTTTCTGATTTTTAATTATTTTTTCGAATTTTTAAAATATTTTAAAATAATTTTTTAATAATTTTTTTCTTTTTTTCTTTGCTTTTTTTTTTTTTGGCCTTCTTCCTAGCGTGGCCGGCAAGCCTTTGGTGAGGCTTGCGGCCACCGGGCGAGGGTCGCGAAGCCCTCGCTCGCCGCCGGCGAGGGTCGCGACCTCGCCTAGCCTCTCCCAAGGCCGTCGGCGAGGCGGCTTTGCCGGATCCGGGCGAGGCCGGCCTCGGCCGCGGCCCGGGCGAGGATGAGCGGCCTCGCCGCCCACCGGCAAGGGTCACGGCCTTCGCTCGGCCTCGCCCGGGGCCACGGGCGAGGTGGCTTAGCCTAGATGCGGGCAAGGTTGGCCTCACCCGCGCCCGGGGGAGGCCGAGCGAGGGCCGCGACCCTCGTCGATGGTCGGCGAGGGCTTCGTGGCCCTCACCCGTGGCCGCGACCGAGGTTGGCCTCGCCTGATCCGAGCGAAGTCGCCTCACCGGCCGCCCGGAGAGGCGGGCGAGGGCCGTGACCCTCTGGCGGCGAGCGAGGGCTTCGCGGCCCTTGCCTAGTGGCCGGCGAGCCTCACCCGGCCATGCTAGGAAGAAGGCCAAAAAAAAAGGAAAAAGGAAAGAAAAAGAAAAAAATTATTAAAAATATTTAAAAATTATTTAAAAATTAAAAATTTTGAAAAAAATAATTAAAATTTCCACATCGACAGATCCAGGCCATCGGCCGACGTCCACGTCATCGTCTACCGCCAAAATTGGCTGGATGGATTGAATTGGTATCAATAGTAAAGGTTTAGGGATCGAATTTGGCCAAATTAAAAAGTTTGGGGTGACCGAATTTGATAAACGCACAGTAGGTTTATGACTTTTTTGATACTTTTCCCTAAAAAGCTGAGCTTTTTTAGGGGACTTTCGTTAGCAACATGGAATGAGGGTCAAGAAGGAAGGATGACGTGTCCCGACATTGTAAAGTGTAAGCCCTATTGTCATTAACTGCAGCGGTTCGTCCCAAATTATTTTAGAAAAAAGAAATGGTCAAATTCATTAGATTGGAATAAAGTTGAAATGGGCCAAGGCCAAGAGGATGATTGAGCTTGTGGGTATCTCTGGTCATTGTCATGCCAGTGCTCAAGTGGGGAACTTGCGCTTTTATGAGCCTCTGTGGCAATGCGATCCAGTTTATGATGCTTTGACTGCTTACTGCATAATGGGCATCTTGTTCTTGATAATTACATAGTACACTACATAAAAGTGGAAGATGATGAAACAATCAGACGAAAGATAAAAGAGAATTTTCTCAGCGAAATTGATTTAATTTGGAATTAATTGGAGAGCCATATAAATAACTCCAGTTGAGAGTAGAAGTGACTTTTTGTGTCGAGCCATCTTATTTGTATGGATTATTCAGATCACTTCGTATTGACAATAGAACGATTCACCGTATGAGAACAAAACAACATAAAGCTGGACTCAGGAGCGCAGCACGTCCTCTCTGCAGTGTATAGCCTGCTAAAAATGAAATGGTACAGGATCGCTCAAACCGATCAGAACTGACCATGTGATTCAAGGTGTGGAGCCAACCTGCTGAGGTTCAACATCATGCGCTTTATAGCAAGACGTGGACGGCACAAACAATGAGCAGACTCTCTCTCTCTCTCTCTCTCTCTCGTGGAAGGTAGAACTGTTCTCTTGTCGGCCTAAATAGGTTAGCTTTTTCTGCAAGCGGTCCACGCTTTCGGCTCTCGTTGCGTTTGGCGCCGTTCTGTTCTGGCTCACTACCAAGTCTCAATCCTTCAAGGGAGATAAATGAAGCAAATTCGAAATGTTCGTCTCGCTTTGAAGCACGAAAGGGGCAACAAATAACAATAAAAGATGTCCGTGCAGCGTAGTAGGAAGTGCGTGTGAAGTCCGACTACCGGGTGGAAAGTAGGAGGATCGTTTCCATTAGGGCCCGAACCATACTGATCTTCTCATAGTTCAGACCGTTGAGACAAAAAGCTATAGCTTTGGTAAATGTTCTCTTACAACAAAGGATAAATGGATCGGTGTTAAAAAAGTCAAGATTCACTGAGTGTCTCAAGCGAATTTGAAGGTTAAAGCCATGCGCCTGCTATATGCTGCAGGAAATTTTTTCCAAGCCTTTAATTCAACATTATGCGAATGCGTCATTAAGTAATCGTCTTACAGCAGATGCATCAAGTGACAAGTCAGATACCCAACCTTAGCCATCACAAATATTAGGTACTCAACCGTATAGGGCACGCCACGGCTCTTCTCCATCCCTTGATGTCTTTGAAGGGTTGCTCCACACAACCTTGTCACGGGAAAAGCACAGCCCCACATTGTTTGCCAAAAGCTCTCCCATGGCGTGAAGTGTCTAGAAAAAGACAGCAGTCAAATAAAAATACACTGTCAATAGTTAATAACTTCAAGAGGAAGGGGACCATGGTGTTCCCATGCATGTTAAATTCTTATGTTCTCATATTCAATGCGCAAATGACAATGACAGTGATACTAAGAATCAAGATATATATACTTTCAGGATTCCAAAAATTAATAAAATTCTAGAAGATTAGTACCTCAAGAGCATCTGTTGATCCCTTCTCAGAAAACCTTTCACCTACCCTTCCAACTAGAATAACGGTTGGCAACTTTAAGACAAGTACAAGCTGAAAAAAGCAAGCTAAAGGTTCATAATGGATCTCCAAAGATGATGGTGGCTTCTGGGTTTCGGCCATGATAGCACAAGTGACGTCTGTTTCTCTCCCTATATGCAGGCCGTAAAGAGATACTCTTCTGCTGTCCATGGGTAAACTTCTTTTCTCAGACTTGAGGTTTGTTGATGATGAAATAAAGGGAACTAGAAGAGTAGGCATCGTTTCTGATGTTTCATCCATTAATTGTGCCAAAATTTCATTAAGGGCGCAAGCCAATAGAGGTGGTTTGTAACTTTCCATTTGCAGCACGGACACCTTAACATGGAAAACCAAAATTAAAACAAGAAAACAGAAGAATAAATTTCTGATAAAATGAGAAAAGCATTAAGTACACACAAAATATTTACATAAAGAAGACTGGGTACAGAATAAGAATCAGACTAAGATGGTTAAACGATGTTCACGTCAATGTACTGTCTGTCTGGACATCAGAAACAGAACTAAGCGCAACGAGAGTACTATCACAGCCATTTCCTTAAAGAAAATCTGCCCATTTCCCTGATATAACCTCATCACCTCCAAACAGAATTTCATTCAATGACAGGTTATTGAAAAAATTGTGCAATGGTTAATGCATCTGGTTACTGAATAGAATAAGAGAAATTTGCAATTTGAGATTTTTGTAGTTATGGCATTGCACTGAAGGTTTTTCACCAGATATAACAAACTTAAGACAGTACTCATTCTTCCTTCATGAAAAGGTGATATTAGGGCAACCCAAATTTGTTACTCAAGGGTAAATGCAGACAAACCATAAGACATGCACTGTAAACCTGCCCATGACATCAATATACAAATGTTCCATTTGCAGACGTTCATATACTCTGCCACAAAAATAAGTTCTCATTAGGTATTAATTATATTGGTTCCAACCAGTTTCCACACTTTAATGTGAATCCCAGCAGAAAAACACTACACACACTTTTAGTTATAGGTACATTACGATAGTGGCGGTTGTGGGAAGGGCTGCTGCTTCCGTATCGAGCACGAAAAAACCAGGTCATCCACATAGAATAGGGACTGGATAAAAATTTTCCACCAAGTGGAATTCATTTCTGCTCATTGTCATATCTGGTTGCCAGGAAACTGGAGCAATTGTAGAAACTAGAAAGGAACTTTACATATTACAATCACTCAAGAATTAAGCTCCAGAGAACGATGGACAACAAAAGCTCTTGCCAGTGAAAATTCAGCCTCAATTGCATAAAACAATAAACTGTCAAATTCCCTCAACAGTACCCTGCGCAAAGATTACTAGCTTGGCATCTAATGTACACATGCAAATGCCATTCCAGTACTCAAGATGAAGACTCCCACTACCCTGAAATTCAACCTTTAAATAAGGCTAGAGCTCCATCAAACGAGTTAGTGCGCGGCGTCTAAATCATCAATATCGATAAATCTGCTGAAAATGTAAGCTAACACAGTTTCTTTCTGCCTACTCCACACTCAATCTGCATCACCGGAATCCCACTATCCGCAGCATACATACCCATCTCACCGCAATTTGGCCATCATCAGCAGAAATCACACAATCAATCCATCTATCTATCAAGCGAAACTTTATTCCCCAGATGCACATGGCCAGAAACCCGCGCAATTACCTGATAAACCCCATGGCCATCGACGAAGTGAACGACTTCCCCGCGAGCTCCGCCGTCCCCGATGCCGTAGCGCTCCAACGGAAGCTCGAAGGACTCCTCCCTGCACCGAAACGACAGTCGATTGAGAAAGCTCCCGATCGAGAAGCGAGACGAAGACACCGAATCGCAACGAAATGTAACCGGGAGACATCAAGATCACGAGCGAAAACACGAGAATCGACGAGGAGAGGAGAGACGCTCACAGCCGGCGAAGGTCGGAGCTCGGGTCGGGCCGGAGAGCGGCGGCGAACGCCGGACCGAGCCCGTCCTGGTCCTTGAACAGGAAAACCACCTTGGGAGCGAATTTCATGTCTCTCGATCGGATGTATTGCGCAGCTCCACGGTCGGCCTCGTCTCCGCCTTCTTCCTCAATCGAGAGAGCGGCGCTGAACGGAACGGCGGCTCTTGAAAGAGTCTGAGACCGGGCGGCGAGAGCGTCGAACTTGATCGGCGAGCCAGGCGGCGAGAAACGGGTCGGGCTGACCCGAGTTTCGACACGGGCCACGAAACGGGTCGGGCTTTGCTACACCGAGCCCCCCACCAATGGGCCAATCCCGAGCCCAATAAAACTGATGGCCCATTCTTGGGCCGAAAGACGTTTGGATTGGGCCGTAAGCCATTCCTTTCTTCTTTGATTACAAAGATTTCTGTTCTAATTACAGCGAGAATTGGTTGCTTAATTGATTCAGCAGCAACAACTTCAATCAAAGCATAAGGGGAAATTAGGAACTACATGGAGATTGCGCATGATGATTAAGAAAAGGAGATGGAGATGCAATACTAAATCTTGCTTTCCAAATACTTTGAATGATGGTAACAAAATCTACGATTACGAATCTTTATACACGACCGTAACGCAATCTACAAATTCATAATGATGACGACGAAATGCGAAATATACATTCATTTCACGTTCTGTCTGAAATAACATAGAATGCCGGGAAATGCGTTATTGTCTTGGCCTCACTCGATTTTCCATGCGTACAAGAAAAGGCAAAAATCCGGGGCGGTTGAGCCCGTGCGCGCGGTGTAGTATTTGCTGGCCGTGCTGCTGTCGCTGTTGGCCCCACGACTGCTGCCGTCCCGGTCGCTCTCCGCCTCGACCAGCCCGGGCTTGAAGATGAACAGGCCGTGGCCGGTGCCGGGGCTCTTGAACATCCAGTCGTGGACATCCCAGAACACCTGCACAGGTTTCTTGTTCACCACGATGTTCTGGTTTCCTCGGAACTTCCAATCCAGGTTTCTCACGTGAATCACCACTTCCCCGTCGATGTTGATCCACATCTCCGGCTCTCGGTGCCCGAAAGTCGTGCTCTCGACGGTGATCTCGTGCTCTTTCATCCTCTCGTCGAACTTGGCCCTTGTCGCGAACGTCTTCTTGCCGAACACATTCTCTTTCTTGTAGAACAACATCGCGTCCACGAGGGCGGGCCTGGATTTGGTCCTCTTGTAGGCCTTCTTCTTGTAATCCCCCAGGAGCAAGACCACCTCCTCGTCCGAGACGAGGGCCACGTAGTAGTCCGTGCATGGCTCAGGGCTCCCGGCAAACTTTGCCGACCGGAGGTCCCAGTACACGTCCACGCGTTTTGACTCGACCTCGAAGGACTTGTACCCCTTCTTGCTCCAAAAGTGCCAGGGCTTGAGGTAGATCTTGCAGGTGTAGTGGAAGTCCCCCTCCAGGCCGTCGACCGTGATGCTGAGGGAGTGGTTCATCAGGTTCTTGCACCACGTGATGGAGACGTTGTGCCAGTACCCGCCGATGTTGGCCTGGTACGCCAGCGTCACCGTGCTCTGGGCAGTCTTGATCGTGACCGGGTCGTCGGTAATCCTCTCCGCCAGAGGTGGCGCCTGGCTTGGTGGCAGCGACGTCGCCCTATGCATATGGTCGAAGGACGACATTGTTCATATGTATATCCGCCTTCCTTTCGCAAGGCCTTTCTCTTGCAAACGTACCAAGGTATAAATCTTCAGGACCTCGATGGATGATGAGAGGCGAAACAACTGCACGAGCGGAGCATCTAATAAGACGGCGAGCGCATCAATACATGAACATATCTTCTATGGATCACGAGACGAGCCGCAGAAACACATGCACCGAACAGCCAGATAGAATCATGGTCGTCGTCGCGATGGAAAAGCCGGTGGTGAGGCGATGATGCATGGGAGTCCAATGCGTGTACGTTTGGAAACCGAATCGTAGAAGAAGGAAGGTAAAAGAAGAGAGAGAAGGGAGGAATTTTCCCAGGATACCGAAGGAGGAAAGAGAGAAGAGGGAGAAGGAAAGGGAATGGTGGAGGGAGAAACAGGAAACAGGTATTTTCTTGGCGGAAAAATCTCCATCCTGAGGCTATGAGCTGTGTCTGGTGTCCGAAACCAGGGGGGGATAACGTTCATTCCAGAAATTCTCACATCGTTGAGTGTTTTCTTGCTATTTTTTCTCTCGTTCATTTTGTTTCTCCGCCAGAATATGCCCACGTGGCGTTTCCCGATTGGACAGCGTCGAATTTACTTTGAGAAAAAAGCAAACATAAACATCGACGTATTTTTTGTGTTTTTCCAAAAAAAATGTTTAGGAAAGTTGAAGTTCTATGGTTTGGACATATGGTAAAAATGATTGAATTAATTAGTTAAAGAAAAATATTTTCATTATCCACGACTATATATGTCTAAAAATTTTCAAGGATGGTATAAATATTTTTTGTTCATACATTCTTGAAAACAATACAAGCGATCATTATTTAGAAAATTTCCAAATAATTCATTTTTCGTGAAACAAACGCATTCTATTTTGATAAAAAAAAACTTATGCTTCAAGGATAAATGGCCATTTTTCTTTATTTAATTGGACTTTCTGTTAATGGGTCTACTGTAAATGGCGAGAGGAATTGATTTTTTTTTTTCATAGGTACAATTTATTTCATGATATATCTGTAAAATCAGTTAGTAATAACAATTAGGGTATTGCTCTTTGACCTATCTTCTGCATAATTCGCTAGTGTCTACTTGTGTACGTAATGCTAATTTTTTTATGCTTGTGGTGATTGCCATTTGTATTTAGCTGCTTAGGTAAGAGTATAGATGAGTTTACTATTTATATGTGATTGCACAATGTTAAACCCTAATTCAGTCATTTGTACAAATTATAAGCGCAAGGTATTTTCATATTCTTTCCTGTAAAAGGAATCGATAAGAATTTTAATTTGGACAATGCTTTCTTTAGAAATTAATATAGCATTACGTCTTGTTTACCTAGGCGAGAGGGGTGAAGTGACCATCTGCTCCGAAATCATTCATCGTATCAAATAAATTAGAGCCGACACTCCGCATGGAATGATGATTTATGAAACGGAATTAAATAACCACACAAGAAATATCCCCACTTGGATAGATTGTAGAAATATTCTTGTCAGTCATTCTCGTAGTTTTCTTCGAACTTTAGGTTACAAACATCCAACCACGGGCAGTGCACTTGGTGTGAGTTCTCTTCCTCATCGCAGAGGTCGAGGGTTTGAACTAGAGGGGGTCGAATGTGAGTTATGAAGTTGTAATAGGCCATAATCCGCATTCGACTTATTTTAAGTGCAGTTTTATATGGGTCGAAAATGGGTCACATGTTCCGACCCATTTTTAAAACCTAAAACTAATAACCCATTTAGACCCACTTTCAACCTATGGGCCATAGCCTTTAATTTTATAAAATGTTTTTCTTATAAAAAATCAAAATTATAATTATTTTTTATATTTCAATTTTTTTTTTTTTTTTTTTTTTTTTTCATCCCTTAGCCGATTGTCGGCGGGGTGATGGCTAGCCGCCGGCCGGCGACAGCCGGCGAGGCTCGAGCACGCCGGCACCGAGCCTTGCGGCGGAGTCGCCGACGACCGGCGAGGCCTAGCCTTGCCGGATATGGCGAGATTGAGCTCGCCGGCGTCAAGCGAGGCTCGATCTCGCCGATCCGGTGAGGCCGAGGCCCCACCCGATGTCGGCCGAGCTCAAGCCTCGCCAGATCCGACGAGGCTTGGCCTCGCCGATGATTGGCGAGGCTCGGCCTTGCCAATGTCGGGCAACGCCTTAGCCTCGCCGGTTTGGCAAGATCGAGCCCTCGCCCGACACCGGCGAGCTCGATCTCGCCTATGGCCGATCCAGGCCGTTGTCGTGGCCGGTGGCCGGCCGAAGAAAAAGAAAAAAAGAAAAGAGAAAGAGAAAAAGAAAAGAAAAAAATAATTATTAAAAATTTAAAATTATATTTAAAAAAATAAAAAATATTTTTAAAAAAATAAAAAATAAAAAATTATATTAAAAAATTAATAATTCGAATTTTTTTAAAAAAAATATTTTAAAAAGAAGTATAAAAAATTTTCATTAAATTTGTATTGCATAAAAATTGTTAAAAAATTTATATTGCATAAAAATGTTTTAACAATACTTTTTTTAATTAAAAAAATCATAAAAATAAGCTTTTTTAACTTTAGTTAAAAAATTTTCATGTTACAGTTTTTAGTTATTCAATGGTATGTTCACTTCAAATAAGAGAAGCATGTGCATAGTTTCAATTAATAGGTTTTTTAATTTATTTTATTTTATTTACTATTTTTAATTTAATTTGAAGTTTTAATCCAATTAACATATAGTAGAAGTGAGTTTTCCTAGAATATTAATAGGTTTTAGCAATACAGGTCAGGTCGGGTATGGGTCGGGTATGGGTCGGGTCGGGTATGGGTCACTAGATTTATACTACAAGAATATGGGTCAAAACGGGTTAAATGGGTCAAATATGGGTCAACCTATTTTCGACCCGACTCATACCCGATCCGATCCACCCATTTGCCACCTCTAGTTTGAACCCTCTTGTTGCTAAAGTGTCTGAAGTGGGAGGTCCTGGTGTTGGGGTCTCGAGCTAGCCTTCCCCAAGGTTTACGTCTAAATAGCGGCTTGCGGTGAGGCCCGACGGTGCCACCGGACACTGGAGGGTCGTGTAATCCCCAAAGGGTGATCTTCGGCGGTTCCTCGGTTAACAAAAAATAAAATAAAATATATTTTTGGATCTTTAAACTCGGAAGTTTATTTTTAAAAGAATTCGATGACGAAATTGGTTGATGTAGCCTTATAGGCAAAAACAAGTTTGAGACATGACCTCTCTCTCTCGGGGGCGACACCGCCTTGTGGAGGTCGCCTCCTCAAGATTCAAGTGACCTCAACAAATGATTATCCTAACACTGATGGAATAGCATGGCGGAAAATTTGATACCTCCACTTAAGGAGATTGCTAAAAAGGAGCTTAAGTCTAAGTCCATCAAAATTTAAGCCAATGAGTTATAAATCAATTAGGATATTTTAATTGCTTTACACCACATCACTTATTCACATTGGATAAGTTTGTGGATAGGCCCATTCCCAACCCAAAATTGATAATTGACTCTATCATTTGGCACTAGGAACAAAACTGGTCGGTTTTGGAGCTACTCAAGAACCAGCCTAGTCTTTTTTCATTTATGGAAAAAAATCACATTCTTAAGATGAAATGTAAAATTTTTGACATTTCACTGTAAAAAAAACATGTTGATCAAGTGGTTATGTTATTGTTTGTTATTGCAGTTCAATTTTCGTATGGTGCAAAAATATATCATTTCTAAAACAAAAGCAGTTTGGACTGATTTTTGAGTAATTGGGAACTAAACCGATTTGAGATTGCGTTTTAGGTTTATGGGATTGGGAAGCAAATCGGTTTTCCCCAGAAGCGGCCTTGAACTGCTCGACCCGGGCCAATTCAATTTTGTTCCCGAGCAAAACCAGACCTGGTGCTCACCTCTAATAGAATATATAATAAGGGAGGCAAGTAAGGGACTTAAAAAGATTTAAATTTAGGATCTCTTAGTTCGATATCATATTAGATTTTGTGGGATTATTGTTGACTATTATAAAAAATTATGTAGTTAAATGAAAGGATGATGTGAAACTACCTACATGTGTGTCATCATTATATTCTAATTGAACAGAGACGGATTAGATCCCACAAAATCTGATAAAATTGACTGAATAGTTTTAATGAAAAGGACATATCATGCGACGGTATCTGTCTCTTCCTTATGGTCAAATTCAAAATGCGTTAATTATGTGTTATTGGCAGACAAAAATTGAAAACCATCGGGTAATCACAAAGAAGAGATGTCCATTTCATTTTGATAATCCAAAGACACGAGTGCAGAGAAGGGATCGATGCTAATTTATCATTGCCCATATTTGTGTTGGGAAAATACAAGAGGAGAGCGAGAGGACTTGAATATGAGTCAAGGAAGAATATTTCTCACTTCCTTTTAATCAACGTCGAAGGAAATACCATATATTGTGCATTCAAAGGTCAAACACGAATGCGCAAGTACACCTTTGATACGTAAAAGTAAATTTCTACGATGTGAAATCGCAGGTTTTGAAGAGCATTTTCCTTTCTCTCTCGCACACCCTATTCGGAGAGAGATGTCATCATCTCTCTAACTAAGCTATTAAAACAAGAACCTTTTTCTTTTTCCTCTTCTTTGTACGCCGTAATTCAGCACATTAAAATTTGTTAATGAAGACTGTTCGGTCTTCTCGTGTCTTTTGAATTTCTAGAAACCATCCCCATTACTGTCGAATTATGCCTTGTCGCAACTTGTTGTCTACAAGCCCTTGACAATGAAAGCTTGTGCATCGAAGCTCAGTGGTCTTTCCAATGAGACTTGTGACCTTAAGAACTTGGGGGCCACGATTGTTTTTTGGGCGGAATTTAGGGTTCATTTGTTTGAGTGATTTTTTTTTTCGTAAGTCAATTTTCTAGATTTTTAAGCGTTTAGTTTGCCAGAAATAATCAATCAACAAAAAATCATATATGATCCAAGAAAATATGCATGTCTAGGATATCAAAATGATTCCAAAAATTGATTTTTCGGAGATTTTTTTTTTTATTAGCAAGTCTTTTTCGAAACAAACACATTGTTTGAAATTTCACTGGCAATACATTCGTCGAATTAATCAAATCACGAGTTTATTAGTTGTAGTTAGTTCTAGGAGCTTTAGAAGGTGACACTTGTTTATTGTGTACCTTTGCTTGGTGAGAAAGGTGTTGGAGAATTTACTGTTTTGAAATAGACAAAACCTTTCCAAAGTCTAGTATGAAGACTTCCAGATTGAAGTGTCAAAGTTTGAAGACCTGCATATTTTAGTTTCAAAGTCTGCCCTCACTAATAGATTCCAGACTGAATTCTACCGAAGAATGAAAACTTATCCAGATGTGGGATTATCTTTAAGGATTCGATTTGAAAGGTTTATGGATGACCTTAAGGCTGGATATAGCATCTACTTGATTGATTATTTTCATTGGAATCAATTTCGATTTGAAGATCTTTTGAAAGGCGAAGTAAACTTAGGAGGTTCTACTTATGGAAACCAAGATCCTGATTATATGGGCGTACAGGATTGACGGGCTTTCATCACAGCTCATCTAACGACTCGAGATCACTTTGATTGATTCTATCCAACGGGTAGATTGTAAGAATTCATTTGGAAAGTGCCAACGGTTGTGAAGGCATGAATAAGTATATAAGGAAGACTCACTAGTTGTTCGAAAGTGTGTGTGAGAGAGAAATTTCAAAGTCTGAAGCTTCCCAGTTCCTTGCTATTTCATTTCCTGAGCTCAAAATTGTATACAGAAGAGAGAAACACTTAGTAAGATTTTGTGAAGAACTGGTAGAGGTTATTCACTGTGAAGTTGAGATTACACTGCTGTAAAATTTCTTTTGATTCCTAGTGAAATTCAGCCAGTTGACTGTCAGCGCGAGAGAGTGGACGTAGGCTTGATCTAAGCCGAACCACTATAAATCTTGTGTTCTTATTCTCTTCCCTCATCTCCTTTATCTTGTTTGTAATTTTGTCTAACTGCTAAAGTTTGAATTCATTATTTTCTAAAAACACTTATTACTTCTGAATCTTGCAAGAATTTTGGTCTATACCTATTCATCCCCTCTAGGTGTTATTACTAGCCCTTTCAAAAGGAATCCCTTGGTAAGTGGGAGGATGTCATTTTCATGATGGAGAGCCTTAAACTTCAATCAAGAGCTAAGCCATCTAGATACACTCCCTCCAACGAATTTGTGATTGGTTGGTATAGCCACGTTTGACTCTAAGGGTGCGTTTGGTAACGATTATGTTTTCAAGAATAATTTTTGATCAGAAATGATTTTTTCTAATTCTATTCTTGAGAACAATTTTTGAGCAAAAGAATATGCTTGATAACTGTTCAAAATTTCTATTCTCGAAATAGAAATACGTTTGATAAGATTCTTAAATTTCTTTTGTTTCTTTTAATTTTTAATACTTTGATTATATTTTTCTTATTTTTCTCTTTTTTCCTTTTCCTTTTTTTTTTCTTGTCTTCCTCCTTCTTCTTTGTAGTCGGTTGCTGGTTACTGTTGTGGCTGGCGATTGGCTAGGCAAGGTCTGGTGAGCTTGCGGGAGGCTCGTCTGGCCAAGGCAAGCCTTGGCCTCACCCAAGTAGTGCGAGGTTGACCTCGCCCTGGCCTGGAGAGGTCGTGGCTGTGCGAGGCTTAGCATTGCCAGCCCTAAGGTCGCCGACCCTCGTTTGGCCGGTCATCGGCCATAGTTGACGCTGGCGATTGGCCAAAAGGAAGAAGAAGAAAGGGGAAGAGAAGAAGAAAAAGAAAAGAGAAGAATAAAAAAAAAAAAATAGGAACAAGTTCTAGGAATTGTTCTCGGGAACAATAAACTATTTTTTTCTATTTCATAATTCTGTTCCAAATCTATTCCCGGAAACAAAAAAATAAATTTTTGTTCCTGGGAACAAAAATTTAAATGAACGGATTTCAGTTATTTTTTTTTTTTTTTTATGGGGGAAATAGTTGTTTTCCAGAAGGTTATCAAACAGGGCCTAAGATGTCCAAAATATATTTAAAAAGAAAAACTAACACAAGCTCACCACCAAGACTAGAAATAATGTAAGTGTTATAACTTTCATATGGTGTTTACTCGAGTGCTGTAACTTTTTTTTATTACATAAGTGCCATAACTTTTGTACTTTGCTCACTTAATTAGTGTAACTTATTCCAATCACTTGAATGCTATGACTTTTGAAAAACGTTTTCACGTCAGATTTCTAGCATTTGGTTGGATGTTTCGTAAAAGTTATTGCAATTAAGTAATTGATTGAAAGTTATAACACTCAAGTGGTAAAAAAAACCACTGGGATTTGCCCTAGTGGCCATCCTTCCAACATGGAAGGGGGAGGTGAGGGGTTCAAATCCCCACCTTCTCAAGGGGGATGGGGTGGGGACGCATAAGTTTCAAGAGTGGGTTTCGACTCCCACGCCCTGCAAGAGGCAGGGCAAAAGTCTGAGAGTGAGTGTAGAATATGAATAGAGTAGGACTGACAAAAAAAAAAAAGTGGTAAAAAAAAATAAAAACAATTATAACATTTAAGAGAGTGCCATATAAAAATTATGACTCATCATATGCTTACTTCATTAAGAGAAATGGCCAGTAAATAAATCTCATGTCTTGTGCACAGTCACAAATTCGATTATTATTGTGTGTGAATCTCCGGACGGTTTGTGTTGCTCTAGTGCATCCTTTGCCATCTTTGTCGTGGGTCCAGTTGCTGAATAAAATCTAAGCGAATCATCCTTGAAATACCAACCCATTATTCCCGCAAAAAGAGTAAGATGCGAACCAAAATTCGAGTCCATCACTAAAGAAATATCACAGAATTTCCACAAATCAAGTAAAATGAGAGCCAAAATCCAAGCTAGCTCAGTCATTCGGGAAATTGATTCTTTGCGATGCGCCTACCCAATACTGATGCAGAAAGACAAACCTGTATTGGTCATGTGATAAGATATGAACAGTGATCGCACCATAACTTAAAGATAGACAGTTCAGAAATCTTAGTAGCTTTTTGTTTCCTTTGATATTTCCTTATACCATTACAGTTGCCGCACATGCTTCCCCTAGTAAATTTTAAAGAGCAAAATATCTGTAGAGGCAGAATCCGCGCTCCACAATGTAATACTCTGTGCATCGCGTCTCACCGATTGCACGAGGTTCTACGTGATATACAGGATTAAACCTCGCTGCTCGTCCCCTTCCACTGCCTTTTGCAAAAAAAATTCCAATTTGTAACGTTTCCAAGAAGCTTCAACTAAGAAAGAGAAGATAAGGAAATTATAAATATCATAACTTTCATATGGCGTTCATTTGAATACCATAAATTTTTTTTTTTTCGCTTATTGGAATGCCCTCCTGACTTCTAAAGAATATCCACTTGAATGTTGCGATTTTTAATGATTATTTGAGTGTTATAACTTTTTAAAAGCTTATAGCCAATTGCCAGATTTCCAACATAACAAGCATTTATGATGAACGTTTTTAAAATGGTATGATATTTAAGTGGTTGAAAAAAATTACGATTATCAAGTAAGCGTCATGCATGAGTTGTGTCTATTTCTCAAGAAAGAGAAGCAAGCATCGCTATATATGCTTTGATAAGATTGGTTGATTGGCATTGAAGTCAATGAGAAATGTTATTCATACAAAACAAGACTTTTCTCCATCTATTGGAAAAATAAAAACAATTCCAACTGCTAAGCGTGGTGTGTGGTGGTGGGGTATTCGGACTCTTTGTCTATGCATTTGACATCCTGTGTTGTGTCCGGTAATAAAAAAAAGCCAGGCCGACCAGCCCTTGGCATCGATTGCTTTTTCACTTAAACTAAGTTTTTTTTTTGGTCAGTACACTTAAACTAAGTTATTAGCCGTTAAATAGCACTAGGTTATATATGCTAAATGGGTCAATTTAGGTAGGACCCATTTTCAACCTATTCAATTCCGACTCGACTTCCCCTAGGTCTATTTAACCAAGAGAATTACATTTTGCCCCCAAATTTGCTCTATTGTGGCAAGTTACCCCTGACATTTCAATTTTTGCAATTTGCCCCCTAACTTTTTGATATCGATGGCAATGTACCCATAACGTTGACTCCAAACAAGTTTTTTGTCAGATATTTGACCATGTACCTACACCTAATTAGTTATGAAAGGTAAATTGGTCATATATCATCTACACATATGAGGAAAAAACATAGGGGCTAGTCAAAAATATATTTTGGAACTGTATATTGATGCAACTTAGTCTCATGCTTTCACATATAATATATATCTGAATTATTCTTCTATTTTTCTGTTGTATAAACTTATACAAACAAGCTTGCCTTTAGTATTCAGTCACATGTTGTCATGTAGTCATAACTCCAAGCAAAATTTGATCGGAATCAACGCTAGGGGCTGCTTTACCAATCAATTTCTCACCTTCGGGACAGATTACAAAATTGAAACATTGGTGAGGGGGGAATAATATGCAATAACCCTAAAAATTCGGGGAGCAATATGCAAGTTGCCCCTAATTTCAGGATCAATGAAAGGAGTTCCACTTGAGGCGTCTTATTCCAACAATCACATGTCGATGACACCCAGAAATTAAGGTAACGACGATCATTAAAGACATCGGTCGTTAATAATCAATTTAAGGAATCAGACTGCCTTTCCGTTGAACTCCAATCAGGGAGCAAAACGTGATGGATAAGACAAATCGCATACTTCGATTGATCGAATCTCGAGGAATTTCGCTTCTTCACTCCACTTTATAATAATGCGCAGTCATTGATTTGGCAAACTCCAATGTTTAAATGACAACTTTTTCCACCAAATTGCATACTTAATAGCATATATGTGAGTCAGTATGTAAGGCTTTTAGCAAAGGTGGGGCAGAGAGGGCACGTCATGCATACTTGACGGCATTTACGTCAGCCTTTGTTCAAGTCATTGAGTTATCTTCCAAGGAGAGAGGCTATAAATGGAGAGGAGTAACTCTGTTCATCTTCACCCTCCTCCAATATTTTCTCAAAATTCTCCAAAACTTGAAGGAGCTGAAATTCCGCAAGTTCCTAAACAAGCAAGCACCATGAAGGTAATATCGCGAAGACAAAGAAAAGGCAGTAGCTATATTATTGAGGAATCATGAATTGATTCACCTTATGTCGCTTGATAATCCATCTTCTTGATTTTCTTTCAATTTTGATTATTTTTTGGCAGCAAAAGGCCGTGATTAAGATGTCCATGAACGGCCAGAACTCAAGAATTTGTTGTTTCGGCCCCCAAAGCTCTCACTCCAAAGCTTTTAGAGTCGTGGGTAGCCTTCCAGGTAATTGGTAGAATTATTTTATTCTATATATCTCTTGATGACCTCTAAGGTATATCTTCTGTAAATTCTTTTAGGTAGGTGATTGTTTTGAGATTTAGAATGATAAAAGAAAAATCCTTTTGATTAAAAAGCAATCTGTTTTCTTTGTTTGTTCCGTTCCAGGAGTTCAATCCATGGCAGTGTTGGGAGAGGACAACAATATGATTGAGGTGACTGGAGACAGATTCGACGCGGTCAAGCTCACCATTTTGCTTAGGAAGAATGTGGGGTTTGCGGAGATAGTGACTGTGAGTGAGATTGACGAGAAAGAAAGCGAGAGAGAAAACAAGCCAGTCATCTGGTCGTACATTAATGGAGTGCCACGCCGAGAGTTTGCCTATGTCATGGATCCATACCCATATTACAATGAACCCTCTTGCTCGATCATGTAGGTTGAACGAAGATTGACTAGAACCTATATGATGTATATCATTGATATTGTTAGAGATAATTAGGAGAAATTCTATACATTCCTAATTTTCTATATCTTTCATGATTATGCATATGTCTCTCTTAATTGTGCACATGCTTGATTAATCATAATTGTTTGTAATTGATATCGTAATATCTTATTACCTTAAATAGTCATCTTTTAAAGTCTTTAAACGTACCCTTCATTATGAAATACATAAAATTTAGACAATTCTCTTCCTCGTATTTTTATCTCGGTATTAGAGTTCCAGTTAACTGAGAAAGCGTCCAAGAAGTCTTTTTCCATGGTGATTGTAGGCTTGTGGCAATATCAGTCGTGGATATCTGCTTCAAGCTAGCTCGCCCTTTTTAGGTATTGTCTAGACATTTTTCGTTGATCTTTTCCAATAACAACCATCACCATGAGACTCGCCATCCTCAGACAAGTCCGATCGTGAAATTTTGTTGTATTCCGCCGCCCCGCGCACCACTACGCGCCGAAACGCGCCATCACATGCCACTGCATTGGGGTTCCACACGCCTCTCACGTGCCAGAAGCTTCTCCACGCATGGTTGCTGACATAATCAACACGTCAATGTTGGCGTTGAGCACTATAGTCATCTACCGCATCAGCAGGCACGTAATTTTGTTGTCGTGTGGCCTGCAGCTAGTCCTCTGCTCAGCAAATCGAATCGGTTCATTGTTTTGCCAGACCGGTTCTCACCTTTTCTGTCCGATTTGATTTCAGACAAGCTCTTCGAAATTTTGGATCGGTTCTTGAACTTGCCGAGTCTGTTTTTTGGCCTCATTTTCTCCAAATATGTCCTCGAAAATGTCGTTTATTTTCTCTTTGATTATACATTTTACTTTTTTTTGCTATTAAAGTGTATGTAATGGATAAAGTGGAAGTTTCACTGCCCATTTGACCATTTTAAATGTATTAAATTATACTTTATGGGCTCAAGATATATCAAGTTCTCTGGATAATGCAGCCTTTGGCGTCATGTCTCTAGTAATATTAGTGAGCCTACTAAAACTATTGGTGAGATTAAGGTCAAACTTGTTGAATGATTTGAGGCAAGGGATAGCAAGAATCATCAAACTTTAATGTGGTTTCGAAACACTTCAATTTCATCCATGAGACTTCAATTTGGTCACATCAATACAACAAAGGAACACTCACATCTGCTTGCCATCCAATACTCTACTTTAGACATGAGACAAGTCAGTTAGTTAATGAGATTTATACTTCATGTATGCCATTTGGGATCAGTTTAGCTTTATTTGAGCCGCAATGGGATGTGGATTCTCATGATTGCAAATTTGTTGAATATCGACTCGTATGTGTGTTATTGCAACTTCTTAGGGAGCTCAACAATGAATTTGAACCTTTACAACTTTCACTTATTCGTGGAGATCCTTTACCTCATCTTGAGGCAATGTCTTGGAGTTGTTGACCGAGAAAAAATGACTTACTACTTTAAAGGCACAATGTGCTTCCTTGTCCGTCTTCACTTCTTTTGATGCGGTGCTTTTGACTTCCACCTCATTGCAGAGACTTTTTTTGTAGGGATTTTTGGTCACCTCGCATCTAGTTGTGATGGATTTTATTGATGGGCCTAAGCTGGCCCGGCCATGATGGGCCTAAAGGCCCGGCCCACGGGAATTAGGCCCGTGGAAAAGGCAACCTATAAAAGGGATGAGAGAGAAGGAGATGATACCTCTTGGCATTTTTTGCAAGAACACTCTCCATTCTCTTCTAGGATTCTCTCTCCCTCCAAGGCCAAGAAGCGACGCCGTCTCCTATTCAACGGCGAATTTTCGACATCGGATCGAACGGGATCGAATCCTCTTCCTCAATCTTTGCGTCGGTGTCTAATCCGTGGCCAACAAGGTACGCTCGAATACGTGGTGTGCTTTTGATCGGTGATACGTTACATTCCGGGCATATCTTCCGCATATGATTTAGGGGTTCGGTTTAGGTGCCGAATCCGGTTTTTTGGGATCCGAATGATCCCAACATTGGTATCAGAGCCCGTGTTAGCGTTTTCCCGACTTGTATGATGTTTTATGATTGATTTTCGCATAATCCTTTTTCGGCCGTACGGATTGTGGCCTTAAATCCCGACACCCGAGCATACTTCGCCATTTTTCCTACTTTTCGTAAGTCAAAATCAAAATATAATGGCATAGGGAGGAAGGCGACGTCGAGACGAGTCCGGCGACGTGTTGCGCGTCGCCAGAGGCCACCGGACGCGCCGCCACGCGTGGCCGGAACGCGCGTTGCACGCGCCGACTCGGCTCCCCGCGAAACGCACCGTTTCGCCCGGCGCGCGTGCAACGCACGCGCGCGCGAGCGAAACGGCGCGCCGTTTCGGCCCAGGCGCGTGCGATGCACGCGCGCGCCAAACGGTGCGTCGTTCGGCCCCTGGCGCGTGCCACGCACGTGCCGGATGACGTCATCGTGACGTCATCCTGGCACGCGCCTGGCACGTGTCGGTCGGTTCGTCCGACCGGCAGACCGGTCCGACCGGGCGACCGGCCCGACCGTTGACCGTTGACTGGACCGTTGACCGTTGACCGATCGTTGACCGTTGACCGTTGACCCGAAAAAAAAAAAAAAAAAAAAAAAAAAAAAAAAGGAATTTGTTTTTTTTTTTTTTTTTCAATTATGTCTATGTGGATTATATGTAATCCAATATTGTTCTGCATTTGTTGCAGGAACAATGTCTCCCCTTCAGTTACGTACGCCTATTCGCGTGATTACCGATAAACAAAAGGCAAAGCTTTCTAAGTTGATAATGAGTTGGACTGATTATCGATGGGAGAAAGGTGACTTAATTGATCATGTTCTTGAAGTCAACGGGAAGATTCAACAGGTCATATGGAATGGTCATCCCATGTCGCAGTCGAGAGATGGTGCGATTTTCATTAACACTCTTCCATCAAAATGGCAAGATGTGTTGAATCGCATATGGGATGTCAACGGTGCTGCTTCATATAAGAAAATTGTGATAGATTTTGTAAACGAATATTACTGCATTGTTGCAAGGGAAAAGGTCAAGAAATTGACCAAAAGAGGATCGGCGTCGCTTCTTGGCCTTGGAGGGAGAGAGAATCCTAGAAGAGAATGGAGAGCGTTCTTGCAAAAAATGCCAAGAGGTGTCATCTCCTTCTCTCTCATCCCTTTTATAGGTTGCCTTTTCCACGGGCCTAATTCCCGTGGGCCGGGCCTTTAGGCCCATCGTGGCCGGCCGGCTTAGGCCCATCAATAAAATCCATCATCTCCCACTCGCACATGGTGGGTCAAAAGCCGCATGGGCGGATAAGCCCAACTTAGGCCCATCAACTGAAAATTCTCTTTTCCTCTTTCAACATTCATACCGGTGAATAATCCGTGCGACCAAAGATACTTTGAGCTCGTTGCTATACACGTTAGGAATATATAGCAGCTCATAATGGGCATCATTTTCCGAGTAAAAAATAGTATGCGGTACCTAGATCGATCGATCACATTTATATCTCTCTTAATCTCATTTAAACAATGATATATTTATTGTATTCACAATTATGATTATCCCAAAGACAGTCATAATTGGTCGACCCGTGAATACAAAACCACAATGTGATTCTACAAATCCGATCTTCCTCTTTCCTTCAAACTCTCAATTTCAGTTCAACTTGCTTTTCTAGAAATGTCCCATTAGATCGAATCAACTCATGACCATTGGCAACACTCTAAGATAGCAAACACTAAATAGAAATCTTGAGAATAAGTAAGAGTCATGAGGGCACTAAAATTGAGGAACTCTATTCCTCAAGAGTCTCACACGTCATAAAAGTTGAGATCAAACTTTTGCCACTCTTATAGGTCGTCTAATGCATACGTAGTATGAAATACGTATTACGGTATTAACTCCTTTCCCATGGAGCGTATGTCTTCACCATCAATACCGTACAGATGATAGTTCAGACATACCCAATGTCTAACCTGAGTTCACGTATTGACTCATTCATAAAATTCATCAGAACTCGCATCTGGCATCTTAGACAGATAAAGTAAAATGGATGGGTTATTTTACTTTCGGACATCGTGTGTACTATGTCCTCATCTTAACACTCAGTTAAGGCGACATACGTATTTTAAGCTTGAGTTCTCGATTATCACTTAGATAATAAGCTTAAAAACAGTCTCATCTCTATCTATCACATAGTAAATAGAGGCGATTACCCGTGTGAGTGGGCTAATCTCTTATCTGTCCGACATACTTTCTCAACATAATATAATGCACTAAGCATTAAGATGCATAAAGATCAAACAAAGATACATAGGCATTAATAATGAAACAACACTAGTTCATACATGTGAACAACTCGGGAAATTACAATCCAGTACATCAGACTCTACGCAATCCTAGAGATTTCACGTGACCACAAAACACATCTCTAGGTATTGGCTTTGTCATAGGATCTGCTACCATTCTATGCGTAGATATGTACTGCAAGTTCACATCCTTTCGTGCAACCATATCTTTTACAAAGTTATACTTGGTATCTATATGTTTGGTCTTGCCATGATATTTTGGATCTTTAGTGTACGCTATAGCTGCTTGGCTATCACGGTTAACCAATAACGGATGTGCAGCTTTATTAATAACACCTAAATGATCCAAAAATCTCTTAAGCCAAACTCCTTCTTGTATCTTGTTGCTTATAATGCCACGAACTCAGCTTCCATCGTGGATAAGGCTATACACGTTTGTTTCTTTGTTCCAACATATGGTGCCGTATTCAATAAGGAAACAAACCTAGAGGTAGATTTCCTTTCGTCTAAACCTCCTCCCTAATCAATTTCAGAATAGCCTTTGAGTTGCAGATCCTTTCCTTGATAACTCATCGTATAATCAGCAGTTCCCTTTAGATACCTCAAGTATTCTCTTAACGGCTTTCCAATGTCTTTGGACACGGGATTGGATTGGTATCTACTCACCATTCCAACTGCAAAACATATGTCGGGTCTTGTACACATCATAGCGTACATCAAGCTCCCAACTGCACTTGCATAAGGAACATGTTTCATCTGTTCCTTTTCTTGTGGAGTCCTCGGACACGATCTATGGCTCAATCCTTCACCTTTCGCAATAGGAGTGTCTATGGGTTTACTATCTTGCATACGAAATCGTTCAAGAACTTTATTTATATATGTTTCTTGCGAAAGAGACAACGATCTCTTCGAACGATCCCTTGAAATCTTAACTCCAAGAATGTATGCAGCCTCACCCATATCCTTCATTTCAAAATTGGAAGACAACCAACTCTTGACAGTATGAACAAACTCCATATTGTTTCCAGCAATCAGTATATCATCAACATATAATGATATGATCACAAATTGATCCTTGGATCTTTTGATATATACACAATGATCCTCATCAATCATTGTAAAATCATATGCCATTATGGCATTATGAAAACGTATATACCATTGTCTCGATGATCGCTTAAGGCCGTATATCGATCTCAAAAGTCGACATACCTTTTCTTCTTGACCTTTCACTATGAAACCAGTAGGTTGTTCCATGTATATTTCTTCCTCTAATTTTCCATTGAGGAAAGCAGTCTTTACATCCATCGATGTAACTCAAGATCCATACTAGATACTATTGCCGAATAATGCGAATCGAGGTAAATCTTACTATAGAGAAAACGTATCTTCATAATCAATCCCTTCGTTGATTATACCCCTTCGCTACAAGGCGAGCCTTATGCCTTTCTATCGAGCCATCAGCCTTTCGCTTTACTTTGAGAACCCATTTGTTCCCAATAGCTGCGTCCTTTTGGAAGATCAACCGGTTCCCGAGACTTGGTTTGTTTTCATTGACTCCATTTCCTCTTCCATTGCATGAATCCATTTTTTTCCTTCTTGGGGCAATTTAGAGCCTCATTAATATTTCTAGGCTCATCCTCATCTTGTGGAGCAACCATAAAAGTTTCCCCTTCAATGTCAAAACGTCGACGGGGAATACTTTGGCGACTTGTTCGCCGTATGGGAGTTTGTGCTCTTTGCACATCATTCCCCATTATGCTCCCACTGGGATTAGATAATGATGTCGTCTCATCATGTGGTTGCAATTGAGAGTGAGTCGAATTCAATTCATCACTTCTCATATTACTCCCACTTGGACGAACTCCACTAAGATCATTATCTTGATCCGAGGTTTCAAATAGGGTGTTGTCTTCCCTTATTTCGCCCTTCTTAGGAAATTCATCCTATAAGAATGTGACATCTCGTGATTCAAATTCAGTTATACTCCCACTTTCCTGCTCACCTATGAACACATACCCTTTTGAGTGTTGAGTATCTTATGAAAATACTCTTTTTGCCTCACGGGACCTAATTTCCCAAACTTGTGAGAGGATTCAAGTGTATAGGCAGCACAACCCCATGGCTTAAGAAAACTTAAGTCTGGTTTTCTACCTGTCCATAACTCATATGGAGTGGAAGCAACGATTTGGAAGGCACACGGTTAAGTAAATAGGCATCGGATAACAACGCATCACTCCAAAAAGTGATAGGTAAGTTAGCATGTGCCATCATGGACCTAACCATTTCAAGTAGGGTTCTGTTTCTTCTCTCCGCAACACCATTTTGTTGAGGAGTATATGGAATAGATAACTGTCTTTCTATTCCTTTTTCATCACACAATTTTCTGAACTCATCAGATAAATATTCTCGACCTCGATCGGATCTCAATTCTTTTATTTTCTTGTCTAATTGATTCTCTACCAGGTTCATAAACCTTTTGAAACAACTTATTGCTTCAGATTTGTGAGAAATTAAATAGACATATCCGAATCGAGTATAATCATCTATAAAAGTGATGAAATAAACAGCCCCATGCCTTCCTCTCACATTCATTGGACCACGAGATATCGAATGGATTAAATGCAGAGGAAATTCAGCTCTTTTACCTTTTCCAAATGGTTTCCTTGTCGTTTTCCCTTCTAGACAATGCTTACAGATAGGCAAATCGACTTTTTCAATTTTGCCCAACAAGCCCTCTTTGGCTAGTCTATTCATGTTTTGTTGGCCAATGTGACCAAGTCTAGCATGCCATACATTCACATCATTATCATATGTATTGTGAGACGTGAGAGGGAATAACAAACATTTGCATTAACATAATCAATATCTAATACAATGAAACCATCCAGAAAATAACCATGACCATAGTAGTTTGTATCCAAATACAAATCTACACCTCTATTATGGAAGTTCAACTTAAAACCTAATTTAACCAACACTAAAACAGACACTAAATTCCGACGAATCTCCGGAGCATACAACACATCATGAAGGAACAAGGTGCGTCCACCACGCATATTCAGTTGGCATGTGCCAATTCCTTTCACTTCAGCTCTGAAGTTGTTTCCCACATAGATCCACTTAGTTCCAGTTGGTACTCGTCGGAATTCCACGAAGGATCCTCTATCCTTCGCTACATGGTCTGTCGCTCCCGAATCCACAGTCCACGAGAGGATTAGATTGAGTCAAGAATACAGAACTTGACACATATGCAAAGTTCCCAATTGTACCAAGGGTGTGTACCTTCTTTGGCTCGCTACAATTGCGGGCATAGTGACCCTCCGGTCACGGTTGTAACACTTCACCCTTGAGATATTCTTCACATGGGGACGTTTTCCTCTCTTTTGTTGGTTAATTCTTGGTTTCTTGCAAGAAGGACTTGATCCCTTGCATTTCCACATATTGAATGAATCAATGCGCTTGCGCTTAGAGCATGAAGCCCCTTCGAGCTAACGGCAACACGAAAATATCATTTCTGCTCTAATGCCTTGAGGTGATGATCAGCTAGCTCAAGGTGGCGCATAGCATCCTCTAGATCTTCCATAATATGGTCAAGAGCTTTTAGTGCTTTTTGCTTTTCCAGTACACATTGAATTTTCATTTGCCAAAAATCATAGTTGTCACCATTGAGCTTTTCACCTTTGTTTAGCTCGGCAACTATGCTCTTTGTGGCTGAAGCCATTGATCTGAACACATCAGACATATATGCACGAGTTATTAATGTCTATCACTTATGCATCTATTTTGCACAAACCCATCACATTAATTAATAATTTTAAGTAAGGTTTGAGAATCAAAGGTCACTATGTTTCCAATCATCCTCCAAAAATCCTAACTTAAAACTATCATTAATATGATTGTCATATGCAAAATCAATTCTATGAAGCTACAAAAACTTCTATTACTACCCACAGCAACCAGCAATTAACAGAAAGTGACAGATAATTGACATACAATAATAATAATAATGCTTTCACTCAATATTGCTAACAAATAGGTTGCTATGTCAACAACAATCAGGTAGCTAACTTTACATAAGATGTTCACAAAGAACACTAAATAAAAACAAGCCATAACATCTATAAACGAGGCATCATACAACTAATAGGAAGCAGCTACATGGTCCAATTTCTTTTCTTTTTCTCTGTAAAATTCTCAGGCATTCTTGACGGCCACGGAAAAGCAGAGACGGATATCCCTTAGGATTTCTCCTACGCACATTCAGTCTGGCCCAATCGAAGTCATTCCTTGGGTCGTAGTCTTTGTGGCTCCAACCCGATGGTATTCATCTACGAATTCCATTACTAGCGCCTTATAGCTAGTAAATCATTTGACCTCCGTAGGCGATTCAACACTCCTTGCCATCCTTGTGGAAGAGTGTTCATAAAAAATCGCATCATCCGAATATCTCGCATGGGATAACCGTTCCAAATGACTTCCTGAATTTTGTTGTTGACCTCTATGACATGATCAATTATGTCGTCACTCTCCCATCGATAACCATTCAAATCGGTTATCAACCTTGAAAGCCTTTCCTTTTGTTCATTTGACATTGTGCGCACAGATGCGCGTGGCTTTCGGGGAGGCATTGTTCCTGCAACAAATGCAGAACAAAAAAATGGATTACATATAATCCACATAGACATAATTGAAAAAGAAACAAATTTTTTTTTTCCGGGTCAACGGTGGTCAACGGTCAACGGTGGTCAACGGTCAACGGAAGTCAACGGTCAACGGTGGTCAACGGTCGGTCAACGGTCAACCGTCATGGTCGTCGGACCGGTCGGACGGTCGGACCGGTCTCCCGGGTCGGACGGTGGTCAACGGTCGGTCAACGGTCAACCGTCATGGTCGTCGGACCGGTCGGACGGTCGGACCGGTCTCCCGGCTCGACCGGTCCGACCGTCCGACCGGTCCGACGACCATGACGGTTGACCGTTGACCGACCGTTGACCACCGTTGACCGTTGACTTCCGTTGACCGTTGACCACCGTTGACCGTTGACCACCGTTGACCCGGAAAAAAAAAAAAAATTTGTTTCTTTTTTCAATTATGTCTATGTGGATTATATGTAATCCATTTTTTTGTTCTGCATTTGTTGCAGAACAATGCCTCCCGGGAAAGCCACGCGCATCTCCGGCGCACAATGTCAAATGAACAAAAGCGAAAGCACCAGGTTGATAACCGATTTGAATGGTTATCGATGGGAGAGTGACGACATAATTGATCATGTCATAGAGGTCAACAACAAAATTCAGGAAGTCATTTGGAACGATTTATCCCATGCGAGATATTCGATGATGCGATTTTTTATGAACACTCTTCCACAAGGATGGTAAAGGAGTGTTGAATCGCCTACGGAGGTCAAATGATTTACTAGCTATAAGGCGCTAGTAATGGAATTCGTAGATGAATACCATCGGGTTGGAGCCACAAAGACTACGACCCAAGGAATGACTTCGATTGGGCCAGATCGAATGTGCGTAGGAGAAATCCTAAGGGATATCCGTCTGTTTTTCCGCTGTCAAGAATGCCCGAGAATTTTACAGAGAAAAAGAAAAAGAAATTGGACCATGTAGCCGTTTCCCTATTAGTTGTATGATGCCTCGTTTATAGATGTTATGGCTTGTTTTTATTTAGTGTTCTTTGTGAACATCTTATGTAAAGTTAGCTACTGATTGTTGTTGACATAGAACCTATTTGTTAGCAATATTGAGTGAAAGCATTATTATTATTATTGTATGTCAATTATCTGTCACTTTCTGCTAATTGCCGGTTGCTGTGGGTAGTTAGCTGTGGGTAGTAATAGAAGTTTTTGTAGCTTCATAGAATTGATTTTGCATATGACAATCATATTAATGATAGTTTTAAGTTAGGATTTTGGAGGATGATTGGAAACATAGTGACCTTTTGATTCTGAAACCTTACTTAAAATTATTAATTAATGTGATGGGTTTGTGCAAAATAGATGCATAAGTGATAGACATTAATAACTCGTGCATATATGTCCGATGTGTTCGAATCACGGTTTCAAACCACAAAGAAAGATAATGCTTAGAGCTAAACAAAGTGAAAAGTTTCAATGGTGACAACTATGATTTTTGGCAAATGAAAATTCAATGTGTACGGAAAAGCAAAAAGCACTAAAAGCTCTTGACCATATTATGGAAGATCTAGAGGATGCTATGCGCCACCTTGAGCTAGCCGATCATCACCTCAAGGCATTAGAGCAGAAACAGATATTTTCGTCAGGCTGTTGCCGTTAGCTCGAAGGGGCTTCATGCTCTAAGCGCAAGCGCATTGATTCATTCAATATGTGGAAATGCAAGGGATCAAGTCCTTCTTGCAAGAAACCAAGAATTAACCAACAAAAGAGAGGAAAACGTCCCCATGTGAAGAATATCTCAAGGGTGAAGTGTTACAACCGGTGACTGTAAGGGTCACTATGCCCGCAATTGTAGCGAGCCAAAGAAGGTACACACCCTTGGTACAATTGGGAACTTTGCATATGTGTCAAGTTCTCAGATTCTTGACTCGAATCTAATCCTCGTGGACTGTGGGATTCAGGAGCGACAGACCATGTAGCGAAGGATAGAGGATCCTTCGTGGAATTCCGACGAGTACCAACTGGAACTAAGTGGATCTATGTGGGAAACAACTTCAGAGCTGAAGTGAAAGGAATTGGCACATGCCAACTGAATATGCGTGGTGGACGCACCTTGTTCCTTCATGATGTGTTGTATGCCCTGAGATTCGTCGGAATTTAGTGTCTGCTTTTAGTGTTGGTTAAATTAGGTTTTAAGTTGAACTTCCATAATAGAGGTGTAGATTTGTATTTGGATACAAACTACTATGGTCATGGTTATTTTCTGGATGGTTTCATTGTATTAGATATTGATTATGTTAATGCAAATGTTTGTTATTCCCTCTCACGTCTCACAATACATATGATAATGATGTGAATGTATGGCATGCTAGACTTGGTCACATTGGCCAACAAACAGATGAATAGACTAGCCAAAGAGGGCTTGTTGGGCAAAATTGAAAAGTCGATTTGCCTATCTCAGAAGCATTGTCTAGAAGGGAAAACGACAAGGAAACCATTTGGAAAAGGTAAAAGAGCTGAATTTCCCTCGCATTTAATCCATTCTCGATATCTCGTGGTCCAATGAATGTGAGAGGAAGGCATGGGGCTGTTTATTTCATCACTTTTATAGATGATTATACTCGATTCGGATATGTCTATTTAATTTCTCACAAATCTGAAGCAATAAGTTGTTTCAAAAGGTTTATGAACCTGGTAGAGAATCAATTAGACAAGAAAATAAAAGAATTGAGATCCGATCGAGGTCGAGAATATTTATCCGATGAGTTCGTAAAATTGTGTGATGAAAAAGGAATAGAAAGACAGTTATCTATTCCATATACCTCAACAAAATGGTGTTGCGGAGAGAAGAAACAGAACCCTACTTGAAATGGTTAGGTCCATGATGGCACATGCTAACTTACCTATCACTTTGGAGTGATGCGTTGTTATCTCGCCATTTACTTAACCGTGTGCCTTCCAAATCGCTGCTTCCACTCCATATGAGTTATGGACAGGTAGAAACCAGACTTAAGTTTTCTTAAGCCATGGGTTGTGCTGCCTATACACTTGAATCCTCTCACAAGTTTGGGAAATTAGGTCCCGTGAGGCAAAAAGAGTATTTTCATAAGATACTCCGAACACTCAAAAGGGTATGTGTTCATAGGTGAGCAGGAAAGTGGGAGTATAACTGAATTTGAATCACGAGATGTCACATTCTTATAGGATGAATTTCCTAAGAAGGGCGAAATAAGGGAAGACAACACCCTATTTGAAACCTCGGATCAAGATAATGATCTTAGTGGAGTTCGTCCAAGTGGGAGTAATATGAGAAGTGATGAATTGAATTCCGACTCACTCTCAATTGCAACCACATGATGAGACGACATCATTATCTAATCCCAAAGGGGAGCATAATGGGGAATGATGTGCAAAGAGCACAAACTCCCATACGGCGAACAAGTCGCCAAAGTATTCCCGTCGACGTTTTGACATTGAAGGGAAACTTTTATGGTTGCTCCACAAGATGAGGATGAGCCTAGAAATATTAATGAGGCTCTAAATTGCCCCAAGAAGGAAAAAATGGATTCATGCAATGGAAGAGGAAATGGAGTCAATGAAAACAAACCAAGTCTGGGAACCGGTTGATCTTCCAAAAGGACGCAGAGCTATTGGGAACAAATGGGTTCTCAAAGTAAAGCGAAAAGGCTGATGGCCTCGATAGAAAGGCATAAGGCTCGCCTTGTAGCGAAGGGTATAATCAACAGGAAGGGATTGATTATGAAGATACGTTTTCTCCTATAGTAAGATTTACCTCGATTCGCATTATTCGGCAATAGTATCTAGTATGGATCTTGAGTTACACGATGGATGTAAAGACCGGTTTCCTCAATGGAAAATTAGAGGAAGAAATATACATGGAACAACCTACCGGTTTCATAGTGAAAGGTCAAGAAGAAAAGGTATGTCGACTTTTGAGATCGATATACGGCCCAAGCAACTCATCGAGACAATGGTATATACGTTTTCATAATGCCATAATGGCATATGATTTTACAATGATTGATGAGGATCATTGTGTATATATCAAAAGATCCAAGGATCAATTTGTGATCATATCATTATATGTTGATGATATAACGATTGTCGGAAACAATATGGAGTTTGTTCATACCGCCAAGAGTTGGTTGTCTTCCAATTTTGAAATGAAGGATATGGGTGAGGCTGCATACATTCTGGGAGCAGATTTCAAGGACGTTCGAAGAGATCGTTGTCTCTTTCGCAAGAAACATATATAAATAAAGTTCTTGAACGATTTCGTATGCAAGATAGTAAACCCATAGACACTCCTATTGCGAAAGGTGAAGGATTGAGCCATAGATGTGTCCGAGGACTCCACAAGAAAAGGAAATGATGAAACATGTTCCTTATGCAAGTGTAGTTGGGAGCTTGATGTACGCTATGATGTGTACAAGACCCGACATATGTTTTGCGCTGGAATGGTGAGTAGATACCAATCCAATCCAGTCCAGCACATTGAAAGCCGTTAAGAGAATACCGAGGATCTAAAGGGAACCGCCGATTATACGATGAGTTATCAAGGAAAGGATCCAAACTCAAAGGCTATTCTGAAATTGATTAGGAGGAGGTTTAGACGAAAGGAAATCTACCTCTAGGTTTGTTTCCTATTGAATACCGGCACCATATGTTGGAACAAGAAGAAACAAACGTGTATAGCCTTATCCACGATGGAAGCCGAGTTCCGTGGCATTATAAGCAATGCACATAAGAAGGAGTTTGGCTTAAGAGATTTTTGGATCATTTAGGTGTTATTAATAAAGCTGCACATCCGTTATTGGTTAACTGTGATAGCCAAGCGCCTATAGCGTACACTAAAGATCCAAAATATCATGGCAAGACCAAACATATAGATACAAAGTATAACTTTGTAAAAGATATGGTTGCACGAAAGGATGTGAACTTGCGCATATATCTACGCATAGAATGGTAGCAGATCCTATGACAAAGCCAATGCCTAGAGATGTGTTTTGTGGTCACGTGAAATCTCTAGGATTGCGTAGAGTCCGATGTACCGGATTGTATTTCCCGAGTTGTTCACATGTATGAACTAGTGTTGTTTCATTATTAATGCCTATGTATCTTTGTTTGATCTTTATGCATCTTAATGCTTAGTGCATTATATTATGTTGAGAAAGTATGTCGGATGATAAGAGATTAGCCCACTCACACGGGTAATCGCCTCTATTTACTATGTGATAGATAGAGATGAGACTGTTTTAAGCTTATTATCTAAGTGATAATCGAGAACTCAAGCTTAAAATACGTATGTCGCCTTAACTGAGTGTTAAGATGAGGACATAGTACACGATGTCCGAAAGTAAAATAAACCCATCCATTTTACTTTATCTGCCAAGATGCCGATGCGAGTTCCGATGAATTTTATGAATGAGTCAATACGTGAACTCAGGTTAGACATTGGGTATGTCTCGAACTATCATCCGTACGGGTATTGATGGTGAAGACATACGCTCCATGGGAAAGGAGTTAATACCGTAATACGTATTTCATACTACGATGCATTAGACGACCTTATAAGAGTGGCAAAAGTTTGATCTCAACTTTTATGACGTGTGAGACTCTTGAGGGGAATAGAGTTCCTCATTTTAGTGCCCTCATGACTCTTACTTATTCTCAAGATTTCTATTTAGTGTTTGCTATCTTAGAGTGTTGCCAATGGTCATGAGTTGATTCGATCTAATGGGACATTTCTAGAAAAGCAAGTTGAAACCGAAATTGAGAGTTTGAAGGGAAAGAGGAAGAT